>CM055356.1:24192804-24219918 GCA_029228515.1 Populus alba x Populus x berolinensis
GGGTGATCCCTCTTGAGCATGTATGCTTCTGCTACTTGTTCTACATCAGACTTTCTTCCGCAAACGGCGAAACGCTTTGACTCGGTGAGTTTCGCGGCATTCCGACTTCGATGCCCCGGTTGCCGAAATTCAGTTGCCTTTGAATTTCGGGTGATCCCTCTTGAGCATGTATGCTTCTGCTACTTGTTCTACATCAGACTTCTTCCGCAAACGGCGAAACGCTTTGACTCGGTGAGTTTCGCGGCATTCCGACTTCGATGCCCCGGTTGCCGAAATTCAGTTGCCTTTGAATTTCGGGTGATCCCTCTTGAGCATGTATGCTTCTGCTACTTGTTCTACATCAGACTTTCTTCCGCAAAGCGAAACGCTTTGACTCGGTGAGTTTCGCGGCATTCCGACTTCGATGCCCCGTTTGCCGAAATTCAGTTGCCTTTGAATTTCGGGTGATCCCTCTTGAGCATGTATGCTTCTGCTACTTGTTCTACATCAGACTTCTTCCGCAAACGGCGAAACGCTTTGACTCGGTGAGTTTCGCGGCATTCCGACTTCGATGCCCCGGTTGCCGAAATTCAGTTGCCTTTGAATTTCGGGGATCCCTCTTGAGCATGTATGCTTCTGCTACTTGTTCTACATCAGACTTCTTCCGCAAACGGCGAAACGCTTTGACTCGGTGAGTTTCGCGGCATTCCGACTTCGATCCCCGGTTGCCGAAATTCAGTTGCCTTTGAATTTCGGGTGATCCCTCTTGAGCATGTATGCTTCTGCTACTTGTTCTACATCAGACTTTCTTCCGCAAAACGAAACGCTTTGACTCGGTGAGTTTCGCGGCATTCCGACTTCGATGCCCCGGTTGCCGAAATTCAGTTGCCTTTGAATTTCGGGTGATCCCTCTTGAGCATGTATGCTTCTGCTACTTGTTCTACATCAGACTTTCTTCGCAAACGGCGAAACGCTTTGACTCGGTGAGTTTCGCGGCATTCCGACTTCGATGCCCCGGTTGCCGAAATTCAGTTGCCTTTGAATTTCGGGTGATCCCTCTTGAGCATGTATGCTTCTGCTACTTGTTCTACATCAGACTTTTCCGCAAACGGCGAAACGCTTTGACTCGGTGAGTTTCGCGGCATTCCGACTTCGATGCCCCGATTGCCGAAATTCAGTTGCCTTTGAATTTCGGGTGATCCCTCTTGAGCAAGTATGCTTCTGCTAGTTGTTCTACATCAGACCTTCTTCCGCAAACGGCGAAACTCTTTGACTCGGTGAGTTTCGCGGCATTCCGACTTCGATGCCCCGGTTGCCGAAATTCAGTTGCCTTTGAATTTCGGGTGATCCCTCTTGAGCATGTATGCTTCTGCTACTTGTTCTACATAAGACTTTCTTCCGCAAACGGCGAAACGCTTTGACTCGGTGAGTTTCGCGGCATTCCGACATCGATGCCCCGGTTGCCGAATTTCAGTTGCCTTTGAATTTCGGGTGATCCCTCTTGAGCATGGATGCTTCTGCTACTTGTTCTACATCAAGCCTTCTTCCGCAATCGGCGAAACTCTTTGACTCGGTGAGTTTCGTGGCATTTCGACTTCGATGCCACGGTTGTCGAAATTCAGTTGCCTTTGAATTTCGGGTGATCCCTCTTGAGCATGGATACTTCTGCTACTTGTTCTACATCAGACCTTCTTCCGCAAACGGCGAAACGCTTTGACTCGGTGAGTTTCGCGGCATTCCGACTTCGATGCCCCGGTTGCCGAAATTCAGTTGCCTTTGAATTTCGGGTGATCCCTCTTGAGCATGTATGCTTCTGCTACTTGTTCTACATCAGACTTCTTCCGCAAACGGCGAAACGCTTTGACTCGGTGAGTTTCGCGGCATTCCGACTTCGATGCCCCGGTTGCCGAAATTCAGTTGCCTTTGAATTTCGGGTGATCCCTCTTGAGCATGTATGCTTCTGCTACTTGTTCTACATCAGACTTCTTCCGCAAACGGCGAAACGCTTTGACTCGGTGAGTTTCGCGGCATTCCGACTTCGATGCCCCGGTTGCCGAAATTCAGTTGCCTTTGAATTTCGGGTGATCCCTCTTGAGCATGTATGCTTCTGCTACTTGTTCTACATCAGACTTCTTCCGCAAACGGCGAAACGCTTTGACTCGGTGAGTTTCGCGGCATTCCGACTTCGATGCCCCGGTTGCCGAAATTCAGTTGCCTTTGAATTTCGGGTGATCCCTCTTGAGCATGTATGCTTCTGCTACTTGTTCTACATCAGACTTCTTCCGCAAACGGCGAAACGCTTTGACTCGGTGAGTTTCGCGGCATTCCGACTTCGATGCCCGGTTGCCGAAATTCAGTTGCCTTTGAATTTCGGGTGATCCCTCTTGAGCATGTATGCTTCTGCTACTTGTTCTACATCAGACTTCTTCCGCAAACGGCGAAACGCTTTGACTCGGTGAGTTTCGCGGCATTCCGACTTCGATGCCCCGGTTGCCGAAATTCAGTTGCCTTTGAATTTCGGGTGATCCCTCTTGAGCATGTATGCTTCTGCTACTTGTTCTACATCAGACTTCTTCCGCAAACGGCGAAACGCTTTGACTCGGTGAGTTTCGCGGCATTCCGACTTCGATGCCCCGGTTGCCGAAATTCAGTTGCCTTTGAATTTCGGGTGATCCCTCTTGAGCATGTATGCTTCTGCTACTTGTTCTACATCAGACTTCTTCCGCAAACGGCGAAACGCTTTGACTCGGTGAGTTTCGCGGCATTCCGACTTCGATGCCCCGGTTGCCGAAATTCAGTTGCCTTTGAATTTCGGGTGATCCCTCTTGAGCATGTATGCTTCTGCTACTTGTTCTACATCAGACTTCTTCCGCAAACGGCGAAACGCTTTGACTCGGTGAGTTTCGCGGCATTCCGACTTCGATGCCCCGGTTGCCGAAATTCAGTTGCCTTTGAATTTCGGGTGATCCCTCTTGAGCATGTATGCTTCTGCTACTTGTTCTACATCAGACTTCTTCCGCAAACGGCGAAACGCTTTGACTCGGTGAGTTTCGCGGCATTCCGACTTCGATGCCCCGGTTGCCGAAATTCAGTTGCCTTTGAATTTCGGGTGATCCCTCTTGAGCATGTATGCTTCTGCTACTTGTTCTACATCAGACTTCTTCCGCAAACGGCGAAACGCTTTGACTCGGTGAGTTTCGCGGCATTCCGACTTCGATGCCCGGTTGCCGAAATTCAGTTGCCTTTGAATTTCGGGTGATCCCTCTTGAGCATGTATGCTTCTGCTACTTGTTCTACATCAGACTTCTTCCGCAAACGGCGAAACGCTTTGACTCGGTGAGTTTCGCGGCATTCCGACTTCGATGCCCCGGTTGCCGAAATTCAGTTGCCTTTGAATTTCGGGTGATCCCTCTTGAGCATGTATGCTTCTGCTACTTGTTCTACATCAGACTTCTTCCGCAAACGGCGAAACGCTTTGACTCGGTGAGTTTCGCGGCATTCCGACTTCGATGCCCCGGTTGCCGAAATTCAGTTGCCTTTGAATTTCGGGTGATCCCTCTTGAGCATGTATGCTTCTGCTACTTGTTCTACATCAGACTTCTTCCGCAAACGGCGAAACGCTTTGACTCGGTGAGTTTCGCGGCATTCCGACTTCGATGCCCCGGTTGCCGAAATTCAGTTGCCTTTGAATTTCGGGTGATCCCTCTTGAGCATGTATGCTTCTGCTACTTGTTCTACATCAGACTTCTTCCGCAAACGGCGAAACGCTTTGACTCGGTGAGTTTCGCGGCATTCCGACTTCGATGCCCCGGTTGCCGAAATTCAGTTGCCTTTGAATTTCGGGTGATCCCTCTTGAGCATGTATGCTTCTGCTACTTGTTCTACATCAGACTTCTTCCGCAAACGGCGAAACGCTTTGACTCGGTGAGTTTCGCGGCATTCCGACTTCGATGCCCCGGTTGCCGAAATTCAGTTGCCTTTGAATTTCGGGTGATCCCTCTTGAGCATGTATGCTTCTGCTACTTGTTCTACATCAGACTTCTTCCGCAAACGGCGAAACGCTTTGACTCGGTGAGTTTCGCGGCATTCCGACTTCGATGCCCCGGTTGCCGAAATTCAGTTGCCTTTGAATTTCGGGTGATCCCTCTTGAGCATGTATGCTTCTGCTACTTGTTCTACATCAGACTTCTTCCGCAAACGGCGAAACGCTTTGACTCGGTGAGTTTCGCGGCATTCCGACTTCGATGCCCCGGTTGCCGAAATTCAGTTGCCTTTGAATTTCGGGTGATCCCTCTTGAGCATGTATGCTTCTGCTACTTGTTCTACATCAGACTTTCTTCCGCAAACGGCGAAACGCTTTGACTCGGTGAGTTTCGCGGCATTCCGACTTCGATGCCCGGTTGCCGAAATTCAGTTGCCTTTGAATTTCGGGTGATCCCTCTTGAGCATGTATGCTTCTGCTACTTGTTCTACATCAGACTTCTTCCGCAAACGGCGAAACGCTTTGACTCGGTGAGTTTCGCGGCATTCCGACTTCGATGCCCCGGTTGCCGAAATTCAGTTGCCTTTGAATTTCGGGTGATCCCTCTTGAGCATGTATGCTTCTGCTACTTGTTCTACATCAGACTTCTTCCGCAAACGGCGAAACGCTTTGACTCGGTGAGTTTCGCGGCATTCCGACTTCGATGCCCCGGTTGCCGAAATTCAGTTGCCTTTGAATTTCGGGTGATCCCTCTTGAGCATGTATGCTTCTGCTACTTGTTCTACATCAGACTTCTTCCGCAAACGGCGAAACGCTTTGACTCGGTGAGTTTCGCGGCATTCCGACTTCGATGCCCCGGTTGCCGAAATTCAGTTGCCTTTGAATTTCGGGTGATCCCTCTTGAGCATGTATGCTTCTGCTACTTGTTCTACATCAGACTTCTTCCGCAAACGGCGAAACGCTTTGACTCGGTGAGTTTCGCGGCATTCCGACTTCGATGCCCCGGTTGCCGAAATTCAGTTGCCTTTGAATTTCGGGTGATCCCTCTTGAGCATGTATGCTTCTGCTACTTGTTCTACATCAGACTTCTTCCGCAAACGGCGAAACGCTTTGACTCGGTGAGTTTCGCGGCATTCCGACTTCGATGCCCCGGTTGCCGAAATTCAGTTGCCTTTGAATTTCGGGTGATCCCTCTTGAGCATGTATGCTTCTGCTACTTGTTCTACATCAGACTTCTTCCGCAAACGGCGAAACGCTTTGACTCGGTGAGTTTCGCGGCATTCCGACTTCGATGCCCCGGTTGCCGAAATTCAGTTGCCTTTGAATTTCGGGTGATCCCTCTTGAGCATGTATGCTTCTGCTACTTGTTCTACATCAGACTTCTTCCGCAAACGGCGAAACGCTTTGACTCGGTGAGTTTCGCGGCATTCCGACTTCGATGCCCGGTTGCCGAAATTCAGTTGCCTTTGAATTTCGGGTGATCCCTCTTGAGCATGTATGCTTCTGCTACTTGTTCTACATCAGACTTCTTCCGCAAACGGCGAAACGCTTTGACTCGGTGAGTTTCGCGGCATTCCGACTTCGATGCCCCGGTTGCCGAAATTCAGTTGCCTTTGAATTTCGGGTGATCCCTCTTGAGCATGTATGCTTCTGCTACTTGTTCTACATCAGACTTCTTCCGCAAACGGCGAAACGCTTTGACTCGGTGAGTTTCGCGGCATTCCGACTTCGATGCCCCGGTTGCCGAAATTCAGTTGCCTTTGAATTTCGGGTGATCCCTCTTGAGCATGTATGCTTCTGCTACTTGTTCTACATCAGACTTCTTCCGCAAACGGCGAAACGCTTTGACTCGGTGAGTTTCGCGGCATTCCGACTTCGATGCCCCGGTTGCCGAAATTCAGTTGCCTTTGAATTTCGGGTGATCCCTCTTGAGCATGTATGCTTCTGCTACTTGTTCTACATCAGACTTCTTCCGCAAACGGCGAAACGCTTTGACTCGGTGAGTTTCGCGGCATTCCGACTTCGATGCCCGGTTGCCGAAATTCAGTTGCCTTTGAATTTCGGGTGATCCCTCTTGAGCATGTATGCTTCTGCTACTTGTTCTACATCAGACTTCTTCCGCAAACGGCGAAACGCTTTGACTCGGTGAGTTTCGCGGCATTCCGACTTCGATGCCCCGGTTGCCGAAATTCAGTTGCCTTTGAATTTCGGGTGATCCCTCTTGAGCATGTATGCTTCTGCTACTTGTTCTACATCAGACTTCTTCCGCAAACGGCGAAACGCTTTGACTCGGTGAGTTTCGCGGCATTCCGACTTCGATGCCCCGGTTGCCGAAATTCAGTTGCCTTTGAATTTCGGGTGATCCCTCTTGAGCATGTATGCTTCTGCTACTTGTTCTACATCAGACTTCTTCCGCAAACGGCGAAACGCTTTGACTCGGTGAGTTTCGCGGCATTCCGACTTCGATGCCCCGGTTGCCGAAATTCAGTTGCCTTTGAATTTCGGGTGATCCCTCTTGAGCATGTATGCTTCTGCTACTTGTTCTACATCAGACTTCTTCCGCAAACGGCGAAACGCTTTGACTCGGTGAGTTTCGCGGCATTCCGACTTCGATGCCCCGGTTGCCGAAATTCAGTTGCCTTTGAATTTCGGGTGATCCCTCTTGAGCATGTATGCTTCTGCTACTTGTTCTACATCAGACTTCTTCCGCAAACGGCGAAACGCTTTGACTCGGTGAGTTTCGCGGCATTCCGACTTCGATGCCCCGGTTGCCGAAATTCAGTTGCCTTTGAATTTCGGGTGATCCCTCTTGAGCATGTATGCTTCTGCTACTTGTTCTACATCAGACTTCTTCCGCAAACGGCGAAACGCTTTGACTCGGTGAGTTTCGCGGCATTCCGACTTCGATGCCCCGGTTGCCGAAATTCAGTTGCCTTTGAATTTCGGGTGATCCCTCTTGAGCATGTATGCTTCTGCTACTTGTTCTACATCAGACTTCTTCCGCAAACGGCGAAACGCTTTGACTCGGTGAGTTTCGCGGCATTCCGACTTCGATGCCCCGGTTGCCGAAATTCAGTTGCCTTTGAATTTCGGGTGATCCCTCTTGAGCATGTATGCTTCTGCTACTTGTTCTACATCAGACTTCTTCCGCAAACGGCGAAACGCTTTGACTCGGTGAGTTTCGCGGCATTCCGACTTCGATGCCCCGGTTGCCGAAATTCAGTTGCCTTTGAATTTCGGGTGATCCCTCTTGAGCATGTATGCTTCTGCTACTTGTTCTACATCAGACTTCTTCCGCAAACGGCGAAACGCTTTGACTCGGTGAGTTTCGCGGCATTCCGACTTCGATGCCCCGGTTGCCGAAATTCAGTTGCCTTTGAATTTCGGGTGATCCCTCTTGAGCATGTATGCTTCTGCTACTTGTTCTACATCAGACTTCTTCCGCAAACGGCGAAACGCTTTGACTCGGTGAGTTTCGCGGCATTCCGACTTCGATGCCCCGGTTGCCGAAATTCAGTTGCCTTTGAATTTCGGGTGATCCCTCTTGAGCATGTATGCTTCTGCTACTTGTTCTACATCAGACTTCTTCCGCAAACGGCGAAACGCTTTGACTCGGTGAGTTTCGCGGCATTCCGACTTCGATGCCCCGGTTGCCGAAATTCAGTTGCCTTTGAATTTCGGGTGATCCCTCTTGAGCATGTATGCTTCTGCTACTTGTTCTACATCAGACTTCTTCCGCAAACGGCGAAACGCTTTGACTCGGTGAGTTTCGCGGCATTCCGACTTCGATGCCCCGGTTGCCGAAATTCAGTTGCCTTTGAATTTCGGGTGATCCCTCTTGAGCATGTATGCTTCTGCTACTTGTTCTACATCAGACTTCTTCCGCAAACGGCGAAACGCTTTGACTCGGTGAGTTTCGCGGCATTCCGACTTCGATGCCCCGGTTGCCGAAATTCAGTTGCCTTTGAATTTCGGGTGATCCCTCTTGAGCATGTATGCTTCTGCTACTTGTTCTACATCAGACTTCTTCCGCAAACGGCGAAACGCTTTGACTCGGTGAGTTTCGCGGCATTCCGACTTCGATGCCCGGTTGCCGAAATTCAGTTGCCTTTGAATTTCGGGTGATCCCTCTTGAGCATGTATGCTTCTGCTACTTGTTCTACATCAGACTTCTTCCGCAAACGGCGAAACGCTTTGACTCGGTGAGTTTCGCGGCATTCCGACTTCGATGCCCCGGTTGCCGAAATTCAGTTGCCTTTGAATTTCGGGTGATCCCTCTTGAGCATGTATGCTTCTGCTACTTGTTCTACATCAGACTTCTTCCGCAAACGGCGAAACGCTTTGACTCGGTGAGTTTCGCGGCATTCCGACTTCGATGCCCCGGTTGCCGAAATTCAGTTGCCTTTGAATTTCGGGTGATCCCTCTTGAGCATGTATGCTTCTGCTACTTGTTCTACATCAGACTTCTTCCGCAAACGGCGAAACGCTTTGACTCGGTGAGTTTCGCGGCATTCCGACTTCGATGCCCCGGTTGCCGAAATTCAGTTGCCTTTGAATTTCGGGTGATCCCTCTTGAGCATGTATGCTTCTGCTACTTGTTCTACATCAGACTTCTTCCGCAAACGGCGAAACGCTTTGACTCGGTGAGTTTCGCGGCATTCCGACTTCGATGCCCCGGTTGCCGAAATTCAGTTGCCTTTGAATTTCGGGTGATCCCTCTTGAGCATGTATGCTTCTGCTACTTGTTCTACATCAGACTTCTTCCGCAAACGGCGAAACGCTTTGACTCGGTGAGTTTCGCGGCATTCCGACTTCGATGCCCCGGTTGCCGAAATTCAGTTGCCTTTGAATTTCGGGTGATCCCTCTTGAGCATGTATGCTTCTGCTACTTGTTCTACATCAGACTTCTTCCGCAAACGGCGAAACGCTTTGACTCGGTGAGTTTCGCGGCATTCCGACTTCGATGCCCCGGTTGCCGAAATTCAGTTGCCTTTGAATTTCGGGTGATCCCTCTTGAGCATGTATGCTTCTGCTACTTGTTCTACATCAGACTTCTTCCGCAAACGGCGAAACGCTTTGACTCGGTGAGTTTCGCGGCATTCCGACTTCGATGCCCCGGTTGCCGAAATTCAGTTGCCTTTGAATTTCGGGTGATCCCTCTTGAGCATGTATGCTTCTGCTACTTGTTCTACATCAGACTTCTTCCGCAAACGGCGAAACGCTTTGACTCGGTGAGTTTCGCGGCATTCCGACTTCGATGCCCCGGTTGCCGAAATTCAGTTGCCTTTGAATTTCGGGTGATCCCTCTTGAGCATGTATGCTTCTGCTACTTGTTCTACATCAGACTTCTTCCGCAAACGGCGAAACGCTTTGACTCGGTGAGTTTCGCGGCATTCCGACTTCGATGCCCCGGTTGCCGAAATTCAGTTGCCTTTGAATTTCGGGTGATCCCTCTTGAGCATGTATGCTTCTGCTACTTGTTCTACATCAGACTTCTTCCGCAAACGGCGAAACGCTTTGACTCGGTGAGTTTCGCGGCATTCCGACTTCGATGCCCCGGTTGCCGAAATTCAGTTGCCTTTGAATTTCGGGTGATCCCTCTTGAGCATGTATGCTTCTGCTACTTGTTCTACATCAGACTTCTTCCGCAAACGGCGAAACGCTTTGACTCGGTGAGTTTCGCGGCATTCCGACTTCGATGCCCCGGTTGCCGAAATTCAGTTGCCTTTGAATTTCGGGTGATCCCTCTTGAGCATGTATGCTTCTGCTACTTGTTCTACATCAGACTTCTTCCGCAAACGGCGAAACGCTTTGACTCGGTGAGTTTCGCGGCATTCCGACTTCGATGCCCCGGTTGCCGAAATTCAGTTGCCTTTGAATTTCGGGTGATCCCTCTTGAGCATGTATGCTTCTGCTACTTGTTCTACATCAGACTTCTTCCGCAAACGGCGAAACGCTTTGACTCGGTGAGTTTCGCGGCATTCCGACTTCGATGCCCCGGTTGCCGAAATTCAGTTGCCTTTGAATTTCGGGTGATCCCTCTTGAGCATGTATGCTTCTGCTACTTGTTCTACATCAGACTTCTTCCGCAAACGGCGAAACGCTTTGACTCGGTGAGTTTCGCGGCATTCCGACTTCGATGCCCGGTTGCCGAAATTCAGTTGCCTTTGAATTTCGGGTGATCCCTCTTGAGCATGTATGCTTCTGCTACTTGTTCTACATCAGACTTCTTCCGCAAACGGCGAAACGCTTTGACTCGGTGAGTTTCGCGGCATTCCGACTTCGATGCCCCGGTTGCCGAAATTCAGTTGCCTTTGAATTTCGGGTGATCCCTCTTGAGCATGTATGCTTCTGCTACTTGTTCTACATCAGACTTCTTCCGCAAACGGCGAAACGCTTTGACTCGGTGAGTTTCGCGGCATTCCGACTTCGATGCCCCGGTTGCCGAAATTCAGTTGCCTTTGAATTTCGGGTGATCCCTCTTGAGCATGTATGCTTCTGCTACTTGTTCTACATCAGACTTCTTCCGCAAACGGCGAAACGCTTTGACTCGGTGAGTTTCGCGGCATTCCGACTTCGATGCCCCGGTTGCCGAAATTCAGTTGCCTTTGAATTTCGGGTGATCCCTCTTGAGCATGTATGCTTCTGCTACTTGTTCTACATCAGACTTCTTCCGCAAACGGCGAAACGCTTTGACTCGGTGAGTTTCGCGGCATTCCGACTTCGATGCCCCGGTTGCCGAAATTCAGTTGCCTTTGAATTTCGGGTGATCCCTCTTGAGCATGTATGCTTCTGCTACTTGTTCTACATCAGACTTCTTCCGCAAACGGCGAAACGCTTTGACTCGGTGAGTTTCGCGGCATTCCGACTTCGATGCCCCGGTTGCCGAAATTCAGTTGCCTTTGAATTTCGGGTGATCCCTCTTGAGCATGTATGCTTCTGCTACTTGTTCTACATCAGACTTCTTCCGCAAACGGCGAAACGCTTTGACTCGGTGAGTTTCGCGGCATTCCGACTTCGATGCCCCGGTTGCCGAAATTCAGTTGCCTTTGAATTTCGGGTGATCCCTCTTGAGCATGTATGCTTCTGCTACTTGTTCTACATCAGACTTCTTCCGCAAACGGCGAAACGCTTTGACTCGGTGAGTTTCGCGGCATTCCGACTTCGATGCCCCGGTTGCCGAAATTCAGTTGCCTTTGAATTTCGGGTGATCCCTCTTGAGCATGTATGCTTCTGCTACTTGTTCTACATCAGACTTCTTCCGCAAACGGCGAAACGCTTTGACTCGGTGAGTTTCGCGGCATTCCGACTTCGATGCCCCGGTTGCCGAAATTCAGTTGCCTTTGAATTTCGGGTGATCCCTCTTGAGCATGTATGCTTCTGCTACTTGTTCTACATCAGACTTCTTCCGCAAACGGCGAAACGCTTTGACTCGGTGAGTTTCGCGGCATTCCGACTTCGATGCCCCGGTTGCCGAAATTCAGTTGCCTTTGAATTTCGGGTGATCCCTCTTGAGCATGTATGCTTCTGCTACTTGTTCTACATCAGACTTCTTCCGCAAACGGCGAAACGCTTTGACTCGGTGAGTTTCGCGGCATTCCGACTTCGATGCCCCGGTTGCCGAAATTCAGTTGCCTTTGAATTTCGGGTGATCCCTCTTGAGCATGTATGCTTCTGCTACTTGTTCTACATCAGACTTCTTCCGCAAACGGCGAAACGCTTTGACTCGGTGAGTTTCGCGGCATTCCGACTTCGATGCCCCGGTTGCCGAAATTCAGTTGCCTTTGAATTTCGGGTGATCCCTCTTGAGCATGTATGCTTCTGCTACTTGTTCTACATCAGACTTCTTCCGCAAACGGCGAAACGCTTTGACTCGGTGAGTTTCGCGGCATTCCGACTTCGATGCCCGGTTGCCGAAATTCAGTTGCCTTTGAATTTCGGGTGATCCCTCTTGAGCATGTATGCTTCTGCTACTTGTTCTACATCAGACTTCTTCCGCAAACGGCGAAACGCTTTGACTCGGTGAGTTTCGCGGCATTCCGACTTCGATGCCCCGGTTGCCGAAATTCAGTTGCCTTTGAATTTCGGGTGATCCCTCTTGAGCATGTATGCTTCTGCTACTTGTTCTACATCAGACTTCTTCCGCAAACGGCGAAACGCTTTGACTCGGTGAGTTTCGCGGCATTCCGACTTCGATGCCCCGGTTGCCGAAATTCAGTTGCCTTTGAATTTCGGGTGATCCCTCTTGAGCATGTATGCTTCTGCTACTTGTTCTACATCAGACTTCTTCCGCAAACGGCGAAACGCTTTGACTCGGTGAGTTTCGCGGCATTCCGACTTCGATGCCCCGGTTGCCGAAATTCAGTTGCCTTTGAATTTCGGGTGATCCCTCTTGAGCATGTATGCTTCTGCTACTTGTTCTACATCAGACTTCTTCCGCAAACGGCGAAACGCTTTGACTCGGTGAGTTTCGCGGCATTCCGACTTCGATGCCCCGGTTGCCGAAATTCAGTTGCCTTTGAATTTCGGGTGATCCCTCTTGAGCATGTATGCTTCTGCTACTTGTTCTACATCAGACTTCTTCCGCAAACGGCGAAACGCTTTGACTCGGTGAGTTTCGCGGCATTCCGACTTCGATGCCCCGGTTGCCGAAATTCAGTTGCCTTTGAATTTCGGGTGATCCCTCTTGAGCATGTATGCTTCTGCTACTTGTTCTACATCAGACTTCTTCCGCAAACGGCGAAACGCTTTGACTCGGTGAGTTTCGCGGCATTCCGACTTCGATGCCCCGGTTGCCGAAATTCAGTTGCCTTTGAATTTCGGGTGATCCCTCTTGAGCATGTATGCTTCTGCTACTTGTTCTACATCAGACTTCTTCCGCAAACGGCGAAACGCTTTGACTCGGTGAGTTTCGCGGCATTCCGACTTCGATGCCCCGGTTGCCGAAATTCAGTTGCCTTTGAATTTCGGGTGATCCCTCTTGAGCATGTATGCTTCTGCTACTTGTTCTACATCAGACTTCTTCCGCAAACGGCGAAACGCTTTGACTCGGTGAGTTTCGCGGCATTCCGACTTCGATGCCCCGGTTGCCGAAATTCAGTTGCCTTTGAATTTCGGGTGATCCCTCTTGAGCATGTATGCTTCTGCTACTTGTTCTACATCAGACTTCTTCCGCAAACGGCGAAACGCTTTGACTCGGTGAGTTTCGCGGCATTCCGACTTCGATGCCCCGGTTGCCGAAATTCAGTTGCCTTTGAATTTCGGGTGATCCCTCTTGAGCATGTATGCTTCTGCTACTTGTTCTACATCAGACTTCTTCCGCAAACGGCGAAACGCTTTGACTCGGTGAGTTTCGCGGCATTCCGACTTCGATGCCCCGGTTGCCGAAATTCAGTTGCCTTTGAATTTCGGGTGATCCCTCTTGAGCATGTATGCTTCTGCTACTTGTTCTACATCAGACTTCTTCCGCAAACGGCGAAACGCTTTGACTCGGTGAGTTTCGCGGCATTCCGACTTCGATGCCCCGGTTGCCGAAATTCAGTTGCCTTTGAATTTCGGGTGATCCCTCTTGAGCATGTATGCTTCTGCTACTTGTTCTACATCAGACTTCTTCCGCAAACGGCGAAACGCTTTGACTCGGTGAGTTTCGCGGCATTCCGACTTCGATGCCCCGGTTGCCGAAATTCAGTTGCCTTTGAATTTCGGGTGATCCCTCTTGAGCATGTATGCTTCTGCTACTTGTTCTACATCAGACTTCTTCCGCAAACGGCGAAACGCTTTGACTCGGTGAGTTTCGCGGCATTCCGACTTCGATGCCCCGGTTGCCGAAATTCAGTTGCCTTTGAATTTCGGGTGATCCCTCTTGAGCATGTATGCTTCTGCTACTTGTTCTACATCAGACTTCTTCCGCAAACGGCGAAACGCTTTGACTCGGTGAGTTTCGCGGCATTCCGACTTCGATGCCCGGTTGCCGAAATTCAGTTGCCTTTGAATTTCGGGTGATCCCTCTTGAGCATGTATGCTTCTGCTACTTGTTCTACATCAGACTTCTTCCGCAAACGGCGAAACGCTTTGACTCGGTGAGTTTCGCGGCATTCCGACTTCGATGCCCCGGTTGCCGAAATTCAGTTGCCTTTGAATTTCGGGTGATCCCTCTTGAGCATGTATGCTTCTGCTACTTGTTCTACATCAGACTTCTTCCGCAAACGGCGAAACGCTTTGACTCGGTGAGTTTCGCGGCATTCCGACTTCGATGCCCCGGTTGCCGAAATTCAGTTGCCTTTGAATTTCGGGTGATCCCTCTTGAGCATGTATGCTTCTGCTACTTGTTCTACATCAGACTTCTTCCGCAAACGGCGAAACGCTTTGACTCGGTGAGTTTCGCGGCATTCCGACTTCGATGCCCCGGTTGCCGAAATTCAGTTGCCTTTGAATTTCGGGTGATCCCTCTTGAGCATGTATGCTTCTGCTACTTGTTCTACATCAGACTTCTTCCGCAAACGGCGAAACGCTTTGACTCGGTGAGTTTCGCGGCATTCCGACTTCGATGCCCCGGTTGCCGAAATTCAGTTGCCTTTGAATTTCGGGTGATCCCTCTTGAGCATGTATGCTTCTGCTACTTGTTCTACATCAGACTTCTTCCGCAAACGGCGAAACGCTTTGACTCGGTGAGTTTCGCGGCATTCCGACTTCGATGCCCCGGTTGCCGAAATTCAGTTGCCTTTGAATTTCGGGTGATCCCTCTTGAGCATGTATGCTTCTGCTACTTGTTCTACATCAGACTTCTTCCGCAAACGGCGAAACGCTTTGACTCGGTGAGTTTCGCGGCATTCCGACTTCGATGCCCCGGTTGCCGAAATTCAGTTGCCTTTGAATTTCGGGTGATCCCTCTTGAGCATGTATGCTTCTGCTACTTGTTCTACATCAGACTTCTTCCGCAAACGGCGAAACGCTTTGACTCGGTGAGTTTCGCGGCATTCCGACTTCGATGCCCCGGTTGCCGAAATTCAGTTGCCTTTGAATTTCGGGTGATCCCTCTTGAGCATGTATGCTTCTGCTACTTGTTCTACATCAGACTTTCTTCCGCAAACGGCGAAACGCTTTGACTCGGTGAGTTTCGCGGCATTCCGACTTCGATGCCCCGGTTGCCGAAATTCAGTTGCCTTTGAATTTCGGGTGATCCCTCTTGAGCATGTATGCTTCTGCTACTTGTTCTACATCAGACTTCTTCCGCAAACGGCGAAACGCTTTGACTCGGTGAGTTTCGCGGCATTCCGACTTCGATGCCCCGGTTGCCGAAATTCAGTTGCCTTTGAATTTCGGGTGATCCCTCTTGAGCATGTATGCTTCTGCTACTTGTTCTACATCAGACTTCTTCCGCAAACGGCGAAACGCTTTGACTCGGTGAGTTTCGCGGCATTCCGACTTCGATGCCCCGGTTGCCGAAATTCAGTTGCCTTTGAATTTCGGGTGATCCCTCTTGAGCATGTATGCTTCTGCTACTTGTTCTACATCAGACTTCTTCCGCAAACGGCGAAACGCTTTGACTCGGTGAGTTTCGCGGCATTCCGACTTCGATGCCCCGGTTGCCGAAATTCAGTTGCCTTTGAATTTCGGGTGATCCCTCTTGAGCATGTATGCTTCTGCTACTTGTTCTACATCAGACTTCTTCCGCAAACGGCGAAACGCTTTGACTCGGTGAGTTTCGCGGCATTCCGACTTCGATGCCCCGGTTGCCGAAATTCAGTTGCCTTTGAATTTCGGGTGATCCCTCTTGAGCATGTATGCTTCTGCTACTTGTTCTACATCAGACTTCTTCCGCAAACGGCGAAACGCTTTGACTCGGTGAGTTTCGCGGCATTCCGACTTCGATGCCCCGGTTGCCGAAATTCAGTTGCCTTTGAATTTCGGGTGATCCCTCTTGAGCATGTATGCTTCTGCTACTTGTTCTACATCAGACTTCTTCCGCAAACGGCGAAACGCTTTGACTCGGTGAGTTTCGCGGCATTCCGACTTCGATGCCCCGGTTGCCGAAATTCAGTTGCCTTTGAATTTCGGGTGATCCCTCTTGAGCATGTATGCTTCTGCTACTTGTTCTACATCAGACTTCTTCCGCAAACGGCGAAACGCTTTGACTCGGTGAGTTTCGCGGCATTCCGACTTCGATGCCCCGGTTGCCGAAATTCAGTTGCCTTTGAATTTCGGGTGATCCCTCTTGAGCATGTATGCTTCTGCTACTTGTTCTACATCAGACTTTCTTCCGCAAACGGCGAAACGCTTTGACTCGGTGAGTTTCGCGGCATTCCGACTTCGATGCCCCGGTTGCCGAAATTCAGTTGCCTTTGAATTTCGGGTGATCCCTCTTGAGCATGTATGCTTCTGCTACTTGTTCTACATCAGACTTTCTTCCGCAAACGGCGAAACGCTTTGACTCGGTGAGTTTCGCGGCATTCCGACTTCGATGCCCCGGTTGCCGAAATTCAGTTGCCTTTGAATTTCGGGTGATCCCTCTTGAGCATGTATGCTTCTGCTACTTGTTCTACATCAGACTTCTTCCGCAAACGGCGAAACGCTTTGACTCGGTGAGTTTCGCGGCATTCCGACTTCGATGCCCCGGTTGCCGAAATTCAGTTGCCTTTGAATTTCGGGTGATCCCTCTTGAGCATGTATGCTTCTGCTACTTGTTCTACATCAGACTTCTTCCGCAAACGGCGAAACGCTTTGACTCGGTGAGTTTCGCGGCATTCCGACTTCGATGCCCCGGTTGCCGAAATTCAGTTGCCTTTGAATTTCGGGTGATCCCTCTTGAGCATGTATGCTTCTGCTACTTGTTCTACATCAGACTTCTTCCGCAAACGGCGAAACGCTTTGACTCGGTGAGTTTCGCGGCATTCCGACTTCGATGCCCCGGTTGCCGAAATTCAGTTGCCTTTGAATTTCGGGTGATCCCTCTTGAGCATGTATGCTTCTGCTACTTGTTCTACATCAGACTTCTTCCGCAAACGGCGAAACGCTTTGACTCGGTGAGTTTCGCGGCATTCCGACTTCGATGCCCCGGTTGCCGAAATTCAGTTGCCTTTGAATTTCGGGTGATCCCTCTTGAGCATGTATGCTTCTGCTACTTGTTCTACATCAGACTTCTTCCGCAAACGGCGAAACGCTTTGACTCGGTGAGTTTCGCGGCATTCCGACTTCGATGCCCCGGTTGCCGAAATTCAGTTGCCTTTGAATTTCGGGTGATCCCTCTTGAGCATGTATGCTTCTGCTACTTGTTCTACATCAGACTTCTTCCGCAAACGGCGAAACGCTTTGACTCGGTGAGTTTCGCGGCATTCCGACTTCGATGCCCCGGTTGCCGAAATTCAGTTGCCTTTGAATTTCGGGTGATCCCTCTTGAGCATGTATGCTTCTGCTACTTGTTCTACATCAGACTTCTTCCGCAAACGGCGAAACGCTTTGACTCGGTGAGTTTCGCGGCATTCCGACTTCGATGCCCCGGTTGCCGAAATTCAGTTGCCTTTGAATTTCGGGTGATCCCTCTTGAGCATGTATGCTTCTGCTACTTGTTCTACATCAGACTTCTTCCGCAAACGGCGAAACGCTTTGACTCGGTGAGTTTCGCGGCATTCCGACTTCGATGCCCCGGTTGCCGAAATTCAGTTGCCTTTGAATTTCGGGTGATCCCTCTTGAGCATGTATGCTTCTGCTACTTGTTCTACATCAGACTTCTTCCGCAAACGGCGAAACGCTTTGACTCGGTGAGTTTCGCGGCATTCCGACTTCGATGCCCCGGTTGCCGAAATTCAGTTGCCTTTGAATTTCGGGTGATCCCTCTTGAGCATGTATGCTTCTGCTACTTGTTCTACATCAGACTTTCTTCCGCAAACGGCGAAACGCTTTGACTCGGTGAGTTTCGCGGCATTCCGACTTCGATGCCCCGGTTGCCGAAATTCAGTTGCCTTTGAATTTCGGGTGATCCCTCTTGAGCATGTATGCTTCTGCTACTTGTTCTACATCAGACTTCTTCCGCAAACGGCGAAACGCTTTGACTCGGTGAGTTTCGCGGCATTCCGACTTCGATGCCCCGGTTGCCGAAATTCAGTTGCCTTTGAATTTCGGGTGATCCCTCTTGAGCATGTATGCTTCTGCTACTTGTTCTACATCAGACTTCTTCCGCAAACGGCGAAACGCTTTGACTCGGTGAGTTTCGCGGCATTCCGACTTCGATGCCCCGGTTGCCGAAATTCAGTTGCCTTTGAATTTCGGGTGATCCCTCTTGAGCATGTATGCTTCTGCTACTTGTTCTACATCAGACTTCTTCCGCAAACGGCGAAACGCTTTGACTCGGTGAGTTTCGCGGCATTCCGACTTCGATGCCCGGTTGCCGAAATTCAGTTGCCTTTGAATTTCGG
Source organism: Populus alba x Populus x berolinensis (assembly GCA_029228515.1). Classification (NCBI taxonomy): domain Eukaryota; kingdom Viridiplantae; phylum Streptophyta; class Magnoliopsida; order Malpighiales; family Salicaceae; genus Populus; species Populus alba x Populus x berolinensis. The sequence goes on from CM055356.1 coordinate 24,211,177, forward strand.
GTGATCCCTCTTGAGCATGTATGCTTCTGCTACTTGTTCTACATCAGACTTCTTCCGCAAACGGCGAAACGCTTTGACTCGGTGAGTTTCGCGGCATTCCGACTTCGATGCCCCGGTTGCCGAAATTCAGTTGCCTTTGAATTTCGGGTGATCCCTCTTGAGCATGTATGCTTCTGCTACTTGTTCTACATCAGACTTCTTCCGCAAACGGCGAAACGCTTTGACTCGGTGAGTTTCGCGGCATTCCGACTTCGATGCCCCGGTTGCCGAAATTCAGTTGCCTTTGAATTTCGGGTGATCCCTCTTGAGCATGTATGCTTCTGCTACTTGTTCTACATCAGACTTCTTCCGCAAACGGCGAAACGCTTTGACTCGGTGAGTTTCGCGGCATTCCGACTTCGATGCCCCGGTTGCCGAAATTCAGTTGCCTTTGAATTTCGGGTGATCCCTCTTGAGCATGTATGCTTCTGCTACTTGTTCTACATCAGACTTCTTCCGCAAACGGCGAAACGCTTTGACTCGGTGAGTTTCGCGGCATTCCGACTTCGATGCCCCGGTTGCCGAAATTCAGTTGCCTTTGAATTTCGGGTGATCCCTCTTGAGCATGTATGCTTCTGCTACTTGTTCTACATCAGACTTCTTCCGCAAACGGCGAAACGCTTTGACTCGGTGAGTTTCGCGGCATTCCGACTTCGATGCCCCGGTTGCCGAAATTCAGTTGCCTTTGAATTTCGGGTGATCCCTCTTGAGCATGTATGCTTCTGCTACTTGTTCTACATCAGACTTCTTCCGCAAACGGCGAAACGCTTTGACTCGGTGAGTTTCGCGGCATTCCGACTTCGATGCCCCGGTTGCCGAAATTCAGTTGCCTTTGAATTTCGGGTGATCCCTCTTGAGCATGTATGCTTCTGCTACTTGTTCTACATCAGACTTCTTCCGCAAACGGCGAAACGCTTTGACTCGGTGAGTTTCGCGGCATTCCGACTTCGATGCCCCGGTTGCCGAAATTCAGTTGCCTTTGAATTTCGGGTGATCCCTCTTGAGCATGTATGCTTCTGCTACTTGTTCTACATCAGACTTCTTCCGCAAACGGCGAAACGCTTTGACTCGGTGAGTTTCGCGGCATTCCGACTTCGATGCCCCGGTTGCCGAAATTCAGTTGCCTTTGAATTTCGGGTGATCCCTCTTGAGCATGTATGCTTCTGCTACTTGTTCTACATCAGACTTCTTCCGCAAACGGCGAAACGCTTTGACTCGGTGAGTTTCGCGGCATTCCGACTTCGATGCCCCGGTTGCCGAAATTCAGTTGCCTTTGAATTTCGGGTGATCCCTCTTGAGCATGTATGCTTCTGCTACTTGTTCTACATCAGACTTCTTCCGCAAACGGCGAAACGCTTTGACTCGGTGAGTTTCGCGGCATTCCGACTTCGATGCCCCGGTTGCCGAAATTCAGTTGCCTTTGAATTTCGGGTGATCCCTCTTGAGCATGTATGCTTCTGCTACTTGTTCTACATCAGACTTCTTCCGCAAACGGCGAAACGCTTTGACTCGGTGAGTTTCGCGGCATTCCGACTTCGATGCCCCGGTTGCCGAAATTCAGTTGCCTTTGAATTTCGGGTGATCCCTCTTGAGCATGTATGCTTCTGCTACTTGTTCTACATCAGACTTCTTCCGCAAACGGCGAAACGCTTTGACTCGGTGAGTTTCGCGGCATTCCGACTTCGATGCCCCGGTTGCCGAAATTCAGTTGCCTTTGAATTTCGGGTGATCCCTCTTGAGCATGTATGCTTCTGCTACTTGTTCTACATCAGACTTCTTCCGCAAAAGGCGAAACGCTTTGACTCGGTGAGTTTCGCGGCATTCCGACTTCGATGCCCCGGTTGCCGAAATTCAGTTGCCTTTGAATTTCGGGTGATCCCTCTTGAGCATGTATGCTTCTGCTACTTGTTCTACATCAGACTTCTTCCGCAAACGGCGAAACGCTTTGACTCGGTGAGTTTCGCGGCATTCCGACTTCGATGCCCCGGTTGCCGAAATTCAGTTGCCTTTGAATTTCGGGTGATCCCTCTTGAGCATGTATGCTTCTGCTACTTGTTCTACATCAGACTTCTTCCGCAAACGGCGAAACGCTTTGACTCGGTGAGTTTCGCGGCATTCCGACTTCGATGCCCCGGTTGCCGAAATTCAGTTGCCTTTGAATTTCGGGTGATCCCTCTTGAGCATGTATGCTTCTGCTACTTGTTCTACATCAGACTTCTTCCGCAAACGGCGAAACGCTTTGACTCGGTGAGTTTCGCGGCATTCCGACTTCGATGCCCCGGTTGCCGAAATTCAGTTGCCTTTGAATTTCGGGTGATCCCTCTTGAGCATGTATGCTTCTGCTACTTGTTCTACATCAGACTTCTTCCGCAAACGGCGAAACGCTTTGACTCGGTGAGTTTCGCGGCATTCCGACTTCGATGCCCGGTTGCCGAAATTCAGTTGCCTTTGAATTTCGGGTGATCCCTCTTGAGCATGTATGCTTCTGCTACTTGTTCTACATCAGACTTCTTCCGCAAACGGCGAAACGCTTTGACTCGGTGAGTTTCGCGGCATTCCGACTTCGATGCCCCGGTTGCCGAAATTCAGTTGCCTTTGAATTTCGGGTGATCCCTCTTGAGCATGTATGCTTCTGCTACTTGTTCTACATCAGACTTCTTCCGCAAACGGCGAAACGCTTTGACTCGGTGAGTTTCGCGGCATTCCGACTTCGATGCCCCGGTTGCCGAAATTCAGTTGCCTTTGAATTTCGGGTGATCCCTCTTGAGCATGTATGCTTCTGCTACTTGTTCTACATCAGACTTCTTCCGCAAACGGCGAAACGCTTTGACTCGGTGAGTTTCGCGGCATTCCGACTTCGATGCCCCGGTTGCCGAAATTCAGTTGCCTTTGAATTTCGGGTGATCCCTCTTGAGCATGTATGCTTCTGCTACTTGTTCTACATCAGACTTCTTCCGCAAACGGCGAAACGCTTTGACTCGGTGAGTTTCGCGGCATTCCGACTTCGATGCCCCGGTTGCCGAAATTCAGTTGCCTTTGAATTTCGGGTGATCCCTCTTGAGCATGTATGCTTCTGCTACTTGTTCTACATCAGACTTCTTCCGCAAACGGCGAAACGCTTTGACTCGGTGAGTTTCGCGGCATTCCGACTTCGATGCCCCGGTTGCCGAAATTCAGTTGCCTTTGAATTTCGGGTGATCCCTCTTGAGCATGTATGCTTCTGCTACTTGTTCTACATCAGACTTCTTCCGCAAACGGCGAAACGCTTTGACTCGGTGAGTTTCGCGGCATTCCGACTTCGATGCCCGGTTGCCGAAATTCAGTTGCCTTTGAATTTCGGGTGATCCCTCTTGAGCATGTATGCTTCTGCTACTTGTTCTACATCAGACTTCTTCCGCAAACGGCGAAACGCTTTGACTCGGTGAGTTTCGCGGCATTCCGACTTCGATGCCCCGGTTGCCGAAATTCAGTTGCCTTTGAATTTCGGGTGATCCCTCTTGAGCATGTATGCTTCTGCTACTTGTTCTACATCAGACTTCTTCCGCAAACGGCGAAACGCTTTGACTCGGTGAGTTTCGCGGCATTCCGACTTCGATGCCCCGGTTGCCGAAATTCAGTTGCCTTTGAATTTCGGGTGATCCCTCTTGAGCATGTATGCTTCTGCTACTTGTTCTACATCAGACTTCTTCCGCAAACGGCGAAACGCTTTGACTCGGTGAGTTTCGCGGCATTCCGACTTCGATGCCCCGGTTGCCGAAATTCAGTTGCCTTTGAATTTCGGGTGATCCCTCTTGAGCATGTATGCTTCTGCTACTTGTTCTACATCAGACTTCTTCCGCAAACGGCGAAACGCTTTGACTCGGTGAGTTTCGCGGCATTCCGACTTCGATGCCCCGGTTGCCGAAATTCAGTTGCCTTTGAATTTCGGGTGATCCCTCTTGAGCATGTATGCTTCTGCTACTTGTTCTACATCAGACTTCTTCCGCAAACGGCGAAACGCTTTGACTCGGTGAGTTTCGCGGCATTCCGACTTCGATGCCCCGGTTGCCGAAATTCAGTTGCCTTTGAATTTCGGGTGATCCCTCTTGAGCATGTATGCTTCTGCTACTTGTTCTACATCAGACTTCTTCCGCAAACGGCGAAACGCTTTGACTCGGTGAGTTTCGCGGCATTCCGACTTCGATGCCCCGGTTGCCGAAATTCAGTTGCCTTTGAATTTCGGGTGATCCCTCTTGAGCATGTATGCTTCTGCTACTTGTTCTACATCAGACTTCTTCCGCAAACGGCGAAACGCTTTGACTCGGTGAGTTTCGCGGCATTCCGACTTCGATGCCCCGGTTGCCGAAATTCAGTTGCCTTTGAATTTCGGGTGATCCCTCTTGAGCATGTATGCTTCTGCTACTTGTTCTACATCAGACTTCTTCCGCAAACGGCGAAACGCTTTGACTCGGTGAGTTTCGCGGCATTCCGACTTCGATGCCCCGGTTGCCGAAATTCAGTTGCCTTTGAATTTCGGGTGATCCCTCTTGAGCATGTATGCTTCTGCTACTTGTTCTACATCAGACTTCTTCCGCAAACGGCGAAACGCTTTGACTCGGTGAGTTTCGCGGCATTCCGACTTCGATGCCCCGGTTGCCGAAATTCAGTTGCCTTTGAATTTCGGGTGATCCCTCTTGAGCATGTATGCTTCTGCTACTTGTTCTACATCAGACTTCTTCCGCAAACGGCGAAACGCTTTGACTCGGTGAGTTTCGCGGCATTCCGACTTCGATGCCCCGGTTGCCGAAATTCAGTTGCCTTTGAATTTCGGGTGATCCCTCTTGAGCATGTATGCTTCTGCTACTTGTTCTACATCAGACTTCTTCCGCAAACGGCGAAACGCTTTGACTCGGTGAGTTTCGCGGCATTCCGACTTCGATGCCCCGGTTGCCGAAATTCAGTTGCCTTTGAATTTCGGGTGATCCCTCTTGAGCATGTATGCTTCTGCTACTTGTTCTACATCAGACTTCTTCCGCAAACGGCGAAACGCTTTGACTCGGTGAGTTTCGCGGCATTCCGACTTCGATGCCCCGGTTGCCGAAATTCAGTTGCCTTTGAATTTCGGGTGATCCCTCTTGAGCATGTATGCTTCTGCTACTTGTTCTACATCAGACTTCTTCCGCAAACGGCGAAACGCTTTGACTCGGTGAGTTTCGCGGCATTCCGACTTCGATGCCCCGGTTGCCGAAATTCAGTTGCCTTTGAATTTCGGGTGATCCCTCTTGAGCATGTATGCTTCTGCTACTTGTTCTACATCAGACTTCTTCCGCAAACGGCGAAACGCTTTGACTCGGTGAGTTTCGCGGCATTCCGACTTCGATGCCCCGGTTGCCGAAATTCAGTTGCCTTTGAATTTCGGGTGATCCCTCTTGAGCATGTATGCTTCTGCTACTTGTTCTACATCAGACTTCTTCCGCAAACGGCGAAACGCTTTGACTCGGTGAGTTTCGCGGCATTCCGACTTCGATGCCCCGGTTGCCGAAATTCAGTTGCCTTTGAATTTCGGGTGATCCCTCTTGAGCATGTATGCTTCTGCTACTTGTTCTACATCAGACTTCTTCCGCAAACGGCGAAACGCTTTGACTCGGTGAGTTTCGCGGCATTCCGACTTCGATGCCCCGGTTGCCGAAATTCAGTTGCCTTTGAATTTCGGGTGATCCCTCTTGAGCATGTATGCTTCTGCTACTTGTTCTACATCAGACTTCTTCCGCAAAAGGCGAAACGCTTTGACTCGGTGAGTTTCGCGGCATTCCGACTTCGATGCCCCGGTTGCCGAAATTCAGTTGCCTTTGAATTTCGGGTGATCCCTCTTGAGCATGTATGCTTCTGCTACTTGTTCTACATCAGACTTCTTCCGCAAACGGCGAAACGCTTTGACTCGGTGAGTTTCGCGGCATTCCGACTTCGATGCCCCGGTTGCCGAAATTCAGTTGCCTTTGAATTTCGGGTGATCCCTCTTGAGCATGTATGCTTCTGCTACTTGTTCTACATCAGACTTCTTCCGCAAACGGCGAAACGCTTTGACTCGGTGAGTTTCGCGGCATTCCGACTTCGATGCCCCGGTTGCCGAAATTCAGTTGCCTTTGAATTTCGGGTGATCCCTCTTGAGCATGTATGCTTCTGCTACTTGTTCTACATCAGACTTCTTCCGCAAACGGCGAAACGCTTTGACTCGGTGAGTTTCGCGGCATTCCGACTTCGATGCCCCGGTTGCCGAAATTCAGTTGCCTTTGAATTTCGGGTGATCCCTCTTGAGCATGTATGCTTCTGCTACTTGTTCTACATCAGACTTCTTCCGCAAACGGCGAAACGCTTTGACTCGGTGAGTTTCGCGGCATTCCGACTTCGATGCCCCGGTTGCCGAAATTCAGTTGCCTTTGAATTTCGGGTGATCCCTCTTGAGCATGTATGCTTCTGCTACTTGTTCTACATCAGACACTTCTTCCGCAAACGGCGAAACGCTTTGACTCGGTGAGTTTCGCGGCATTCCGACTTCGATGCCCGGTTGCCGAAATTCAGTTGCCTTTGAATTTCGGGTGATCCCTCTTGAGCATGTATGCTTCTGCTACTTGTTCTACATCAGACTTCTTCCGCAAAACGAAACGCTTTGACTCGGTGAGTTTCGCGGCATTCCGACTTCGATGCCCCGGTTGCCGAAATTCAGTTGCCTTTGAATTTCGGGTGATCCCTCTTGAGCATGTATGCTTCTGCTACTTGTTCTACATCAGACTTCTTCCGCAAACGGCGAAACGCTTTGACTCGGTGAGTTTCGCGGCATTCCGACTTCGATGCCCCGGTTGCCGAAATTCAGTTGCCTTTGAATTTCGGGTGATCCCTCTTGAGCATGTATGCTTCTGCTACTTGTTCTACATCAGACTTCTTCCGCAAACGGCGAAACGCTTTGACTCGGTGAGTTTCGCGGCATTCCGACTTCGATGCCCCGGTTGCCGAAATTCAGTTGCCTTTGAATTTCGGGTGATCCCTCTTGAGCATGTATGCTTCTGCTACTTGTTCTACATCAGACTTCTTCCGCAAAAGGCGAAACGCTTTGACTCGGTGAGTTTCGCGGCATTCCGACTTCGATGCCCGGTTGCCGAAATTCAGTTGCCTTTGAATTTCGGGTGATCCCTCTTGAGCATGTATGCTTCTGCTACTTGTTCTACATCAGACTTCTTCCGCAAACGGCGAAACGCTTTGACTCGGTGAGTTTCGCGGCATTCCGACTTCGATGCCCCGGTTGCCGAAATTCAGTTGCCTTTGAATTTCGGGTGATCCCTCTTGAGCATGTATGCTTCTGCTACTTGTTCTACATCAGACTTCTTCCGCAAACGGCGAAACGCTTTGACTCGGTGAGTTTCGCGGCATTCCGACTTCGATGCCCCGGTTGCCGAAATTCAGTTGCCTTTGAATTTCGGGTGATCCCTCTTGAGCATGTATGCTTCTGCTACTTGTTCTACATCAGACTTCTTCCGCAAAAGGCGAAACGCTTTGACTCGGTGAGTTTCGCGGCATTCCGACTTCGATGCCCCGGTTGCCGAAATTCAGTTGCCTTTGAATTTCGGGTGATCCCTCTTGAGCATGTATGCTTCTGCTACTTGTTCTACATCAGACTTCTTCCGCAAAAGGCGAAACGCTTTGACTCGGTGAGTTTCGCGGCATTCCGACTTCGATGCCCCGGTTGCCGAAATTCAGTTGCCTTTGAATTTCGGGTGATCCCTCTTGAGCATGTATGCTTCTGCTACTTGTTCTACATCAGACTTCTTCCGCAAAGGCGAAACGCTTTGACTCGGTGAGTTTCGCGGCATTCCGACTTCGATGCCCCGGTTGCCGAAATTCAGTTGCCTTTGAATTTCGGGTGATCCCTCTTGAGCATGTATGCTTCTGCTACTTGTTCTACATCAGACTTCTTCCGCAAACGGCGAAACGCTTTGACTCGGTGAGTTTCGCGGCATTCCGACTTCGATGCCCCGGTTGCCGAAATTCAGTTGCCTTTGAATTTCGGGTGATCCCTCTTGAGCATGTATGCTTCTGCTACTTGTTCTACATCAGACTTCTTCCGCAAACGGGGAAATGCTTTGCCTCGGTGCGTTTCGCGGCATTCCGACATGGATGTCCCGGTTGCCGAAATTCAGTTGCCTTTGAATTTCAGGTGAACCCTCTTGATCATGTATGCTTATGCTACTTGTTCTACATCAGACCTTCTTTCGCAAATGGCGAAACGCTTGGACTCGGTGAGTTTCGCGACGTTCCGCCTTCGATGCCCCGGTTGCCGAAATTCAGTTCCCCTTTGAATTTCGGGTGATCTCTCTTGGGCATGTATGCTTCTGCTACTTGTTCTACATCAGACCTTCTTCCGCAAACGCTGAAATGCTTTGACTCGGTGAGTTTCGCGGCATTCCGACTTGGATGCCCCGGTTGCCGAAATTCAGTTGCCTTTGAATTTCGAGTGATCCCTCTTGAGCATGTATGCTTCTGCTACTTGTTCTACATGAGACTTCTTTCGCAAACGGCGAAACGCTTTGCCTCAGTGAGTTTCGCGGCATTCCGACTTCGATGTCCCGGTTGCCGAAATTCAGTTGCCTTTAAATTTCAGGTGATCCCTCTTGAGCATGTATGCTTCTGCTACTTGTTCTACATCAGACTTTCTTCCGCAAACAACGAAAC
>CM055356.1:24220018-24240437 GCA_029228515.1 Populus alba x Populus x berolinensis
CGGGGGGGCAATCGAAGTCGGAATGCCGCGAAACTCACCGAGTCAAAGCGTTTCGCCGTTTGCAGAAGAAGTCTGAGGTAGAAAAGTAGCGGAAGCATACATGCTCAAGAGGGATCACCCGAAAAACAAAAGCAACTAAATTTCGGCAACCGGGGCATCGAAGTCCGAATGCCGCGAAACTCATCGAGTCAAAGCGTTTCGCCGTTTGCGGGAGAAAGTCTGATGTAGAACAAGTAGCAGAAGCATACATGCTCAAGAGGGATCACCCGAAATTCAAAGGCAACTGAATTTCGGCAAAACGGGCATCGAAGTTGTAATACCGGAAAACTCACCGAGTCAAAGCGTTTCGCCGTTTGCGGAAGAAGTCTGAGGTAGAAAAGTACCAGAAGCATACATGCTCAAGAGGGATCACCAGAAAATCAAAGGCAACTGAATTTCGGCAACCGGGGCATCGAAGTCGGAATGCCGCGAAACTCACCGAGTCAAAGCGTTTCGCCGTTTGCGGAAGAAAGTCTGATGTAGAACAAGTAGCAGAAGCATACATGCTCAAGAGGGATCACTCGAAATTCATAGGCAACTGAATTTTGGCAACCGGGGCATCGAAGTCGGAATGCCGAGAAAGTCACCGAGTCAAAGCGTTTCGCCGTTTCAGAAGAAGGCTAATGTAGAACAAGTAGCAGAAGCATACATGCTCAAGAGGGATCGCCCGAAATTCAAAGGCAATTGAATTTCGGCAACCGGGGCATCAAAGTCGGAATGCTGCGAAACTCAACGAGTCAAAGCGTGTCGTCGTTTGCGGAAGAATTCTGATGTAGAACAAGTAGCAGAAGCATACATGCTCAAGAGGGATCGCCCGAAATTCAAAGGCAATTGAATTTCGGCAACCGGGGCATCAAATTCGGAATGCTGCGAAACTCACCGAGTCGAAGCGTTTCGCCGTTTGCGGAAGAAGTCTGATGTAGAAAATGTAGCAGAAGCATACATGCTCAAGAGGGATCACCCGAAATTCAAAGGCAACTGAATTTCGGCAACCGGGCATCGAAGTCGGAATGCCGCGAAACTCACCGAGTCAAAGCGTTTCGCCGTTTGCGAAGAAAGTCTGATGTAGAACAAGTAGCAGAAGCATACATGCTCAAGAGGGATCACCCGAAATTCAAAGGCAACTGAATTTCGGCAACCGGGCATCGAAGTCGGAATGCCGCGAAACTCACCGAGTCAAAGCGTTTCGCCGTTTGCGGAAGAAAGTCTGATGTAGAACAAGTAGCAGAAGCATACATGCTCAAGAGGGATCACCCGAAATTCAAAGGCAACTGAATTTCGGCAACCGGGGCATCGAAGTCGGAATGCCGCGAAACTCACCGAGTCAAAGCGTTTCGCCGTTTGCGGAAGAAAGTCTGATGTAGAACAAGTAGCAAGAACATGCTCAAACACATGCTCAAATGGCAACGAATTCGGCAATGCCGCGAAAGTCACCGAGTCAAAGCGTTTCGCCGTTTGCGGAAGAAGTCTGATGTAGAACAAGTAGCAGAAGCATACATGCTCAAGAGGGATCACCCGAAATTCAAAGGCAACTGAATTTCGGCAACCGGGGCATCGAAGTCGGAATGCCGCGAAACTCACCGAGTCAAAGCGTTTCGCCGTTTGCGGAAGAAAGTCTGATGTAGAACAAGTAGCAGAAGCATACATGCTCAAGAGGGATCACCCGAAATTCAAAGGCAACTGAATTTCGGCAACCGGGGCATCGAAGTCGGAATGCCGCGAAACTCACCGAGTCAAAGCGTTTCGCCGTTTGCGGAAGAAGTCTGATGTAGAACAAGTAGCAGAAGCATACATGCTCAAGAGGGATCACCCGAAATTCAAAGGCAACTGAATTTCGGCAACCGGGGCATCGAAGTCGGAATGCCGCGAAACTCACCGAGTCAAAGCGTTTCGCCGTTTGCGGAAGAAAGTCTGATGTAGAACAAGTAGCAGAAGCATACATGCTCAAGAGGGATCACCCGAAATTCAAAGGCAACTGAATTTCGGCAACCGGGGCATCGAAGTCGGAATGCCGCGAAACTCACCGAGTCAAAGCGTTTCGCCGTTTGCGGAAGAAGTCTGATGTAGAACAAGTAGCAGAAGCATACATGCTCAAGAGGGATCACCCGAAATTCAAAGGCAACTGAATTTCGGCAACCGGGCATCGAAGTCGGAATGCCGCGAAACTCACCGAGTCAAAGCGTTTCGCCGTTTGCGGAAGAAAGTCTGATGTAGAACAAGTAGCAGAAGCATACATGCTCAAGAGGGATCACCCGAAATTCAAAGGCAACTGAATTTCGGCAACCGGGGCATCGAAGTCGGAATGCGCGAAACTCACCGAGTCAAAGCGTTTCGCCGTTTGCGGAAGAAGTCTGATGTAGAACAAGTAGCAGAAGCATACATGCTCAAGAGGGATCACCCGAAATTCAAAGGCAACTGAATTTCGGCAACCGGGCATCGAAGTCGGAATGCCGCGAAACTCACCGAGTCAAAGCGTTTCGCCGTTTGCGGAAGAAGTCTGATGTAGAACAAGTAGCAGAAGCATACATGCTCAAGAGGGATCACCCGAAATTCAAAGGCAACTGAATTTCGGCAACCGGGCATCGAAGTCGGAATGCCGCGAAACTCACCGAGTCAAAGCGTTTCGCCTTTTGCGGAAGAAAGTCTGATGTAGAACAAGTAGCAGAAGCATACATGCTCAAGAGGGATCACCCGAAATTCAAAGGCAACTGAATTTCGGCAACCGGGGCATCGAAGTCGGAATGCCGCGAAACTCACCGAGTCAAAGCGTTTCGCCGTTTGCGAAGAAGTCTGATGTAAACAAGTAGCAGAAGCATACATGCTCAAGAGGGATCACCCGAAATTCAAAGGCAACTGAATTTCGGCAACCGGGGCATCGAAGTCGGAATGCCGCGAAACTCACCGAGTCAAAGCGTTTCGCCGTTTGCGGAAGAAGTCTGATGTAGAACAAGTAGCAGAAGCATACATGCTCAAGAGGGATCACCCGAAATTCAAAGGCAACTGAATTTCGGCAACGGGCATCGAAGTCGGAATGCCGCGAAACTCACCGAGTCAAAGCGTTTCGCCGTTTGCGGAAGAAAGTCTGATGTAGAACAAGTAGCAGACATACATGCTCACATGCTCAAAGAATGGATCGAAATCCGGAATGCCGCGAAACTCACCGAGTCAAAGCGTTTCGCCGTTTGCGGAAGAAGTCTGATGTAGAACAAGTAGCAGAAGCATACATGCTCAAGAGGGATCACCCGAAATTCAAAGGCAACTGAATTTCGGCAACCGGGGCATCGAAGTCGGAATGCCGCGAAACTCACCGAGTCAAAGCGTTTCGCCGTTTGCGGAAGAAGTCTGATGTAGAACAAGTAGCAGAAGCATACATGCTCAAGAGGGATCACCCGAAATTCAAAGGCAACTGAATTTCGGCAACGGGCATCGAAGTCGGAATGCCGCGAAACTCACCGAGTCAAAGCGTTTCGCCGTTTGCGGAAGAAGTCTGATGTAGAACAAGTAGCAGAAGCATACATGCTCAAGAGGGATCACCCGAAATTCAAAGGCAACTGAATTTCGGCAACCGGGCATCGAAGTCGGAATGCCGCGAAACTCACCGAGTCAAAGCGTTTCGCGTTTGCGGAAGAAGTCTGATGTAGAACAAGTAGCAGAAGCATACATGCTCAAGAGGGATCACCCGAAATTCAAAGGCAACTGAATTTCGGCAACCGGGGCATCGAAGTCGGAATGCCGCGAAACTCACCGAGTCAAAGCGTTTCGCCGTTTGCGGAAGAAAGTCTGATGTAGAACAAGTAGCAGAAGCATACATGCTCAAGAGGGATCACCCGAAATTCAAAGGCAACTGAATTTCGGCAACCGGGCATCGAAGTCGGAATGCCGCGAAACTCACCGAGTCAAAGCGTTTCGCCGTTTGCGGAAGAAAGTCTGATGTAGAACAAGTAGCAGAAGCATACATGCTCAAGAGGGATCACCCGAAATTCAAAGGCAACTGAATTTCGGCAACCGGGCATCGAAGTCGGAATGCCGCGAAACTCACCGAGTCAAAGCGTTTCGCCGTTTGCGGAAGAAGTCTGATGTAGAACAAGTAGCAGAAGCATACATGCTCAAGAGGGATCACCCGAAATTCAAAGGCAACTGAATTTCGGCAACCGGGGCATCGAAGTCGGAATGCCGCGAAACTCACCGAGTCAAAGCGTTTCGCCGTTTGCGGAAGAAAGTCTGATGTAGAACAAGTAGCAGAAGCATACATGCTCAAGAGGGATCACCCGAAATTCAAAGGCAACTGAATTTCGGCAACCGGGGCATCGAAGTCGGAATGCCGCGAAACTCACCGAGTCAAAGCGTTTCGCCGTTTGCGGAAGAAGTCTGATGTAGAACAAGTAGCAGAAGCATACATGCTCAAGAGGGATCACCCGAAATTCAAAGGCAACTGAATTTCGGCAACCGGGGCATCGAAGTCGGAATGCCGCGAAACTCACCGAGTCAAAGCGTTTCGCCGTTTGCGGAAGAAAGTCTGATGTAGAACAAGTAGCAGAAGCATACATGCTCAAGAGGGATCACCCGAAATTCAAAGGCAACTGAATTTCGGCAACCGGGCATCGAAGTCGGAATGCCGCGAAACTCACCGAGTCAAAGCGTTTCGCCGTTTGCGGAAGAAAGTCTGATGTAGAACAAGTAGCAGAAGCATACATGCTCAAGAGGGATCACCCGAAATTCAAAGGCAACTGAATTTCGGCAACCGGGGCATCGAAGTCGGAATGCCGCGAAACTCACCGAGTCAAAGCGTTTCGCCGTTTGCGGAAGAAGTCTGATGTAGAACAAGTAGCAGAAGCATACATGCTCAAGAGGGATCACCCGAAATTCAAAGGCAACTGAATTTCGGCAACCGGGGCATCGAAGTCGGAATGCCGCGAAACTCACCGAGTCAAAGCGTTTCGCCGTTTGCGGAAGAAAGTCTGATGTAGAACAAGTAGCAGAAGCATACATGCTCAAGAGGGATCACCCGAAATTCAAAGGCAACTGAATTTCGGCAACCGGGGCATCGAAGTCGGAATGCCGCGAAACTCACCGAGTCAAAGCGTTTCGCCGTTTGCGGAAGAAGTCTGATGTAGAACAAGTAGCAGAAGCATACATGCTCAAGAGGGATCACCCGAAATTCAAAGGCAACTGAATTTCGGCAACCGGGCATCGAAGTCGGAATGCCGCGAAACTCACCGAGTCAAAGCGTTTCGCCGTTTGCGGAAGAAGTCTGATGTAGAACAAGTAGCAGAAGCATACATGCTCAAGAGGGATCACCCGAAATTCAAAGGCAACTGAATTTCGGCAACCGGGGCATCGAAGTCGGAATGCCGCGAAACTCACCGAGTCAAAGCGTTTCGCCGTTTGCGGAAGAAGTCTGATGTAGAACAAGTAGCAGAAGCATACATGCTCAAGAGGGATCACCCGAAATTCAAAGGCAACTGAATTTCGGCAACCGGGCATCGAAGTCGGAATGCCGCGAAACTCACCGAGTCAAAGCGTTTCGCCGTTTGCGGAAGAAAGTCTGATGTAGAACAAGTAGCAGAAGCATACATGCTCAAGAGGGATCACCCGAAATTCAAAGGCAACTGAATTTCGGCAACCGGGGCATCGAAGTCGGAATGCCGCGAAACTCACCGAGTCAAAGCGTTTCGCCGTTTGCGGAAGAAGTCTGATGTAGAACAAGTAGCAGAAGCATACATGCTCAAGAGGGATCACCCGAAATTCAAAGGCAACTGAATTTCGGCAACCGGGGCATCGAAGTCGGAATGCCGCGAAACTCACCGAGTCAAAGCGTTTCGCCGTTTGCGGAAGAAGTCTGATGTAGAACAAGTAGCAGAAGCATACATGCTCAAGAGGGATCACCCGAAATTCAAAGGCAACTGAATTTCGGCAACCGGGCATCGAAGTCGGAATGCCGCGAAACTCACCGAGTCAAAGCGTTTCGCCGTTTGCGGAAGAAAGTCTGATGTAGAACAAGTAGCAGAAGCATACATGCTCAAGAGGGATCACCCGAAATTCAAAGGCAACTGAATTTCGGCAACCGGGGCATCGAAGTCGGAATGCCGCGAAACTCACCGAGTCAAAGCGTTTCGCCGTTTGCGGAAGAAAGTCTGATGTAGAACAAGTAGCAGAAGCATACATGCTCAAGAGGGATCACCCGAAATTCAAAGGCAACTGAATTTCGGCAACCGGGGCATCGAAGTCGGAATGCCGCGAAACTCACCGAGTCAAAGCGTTTCGCCGTTTGCGGAAGAAGTCTGATGTAGAACAAGTAGCAGAAGCATACATGCTCAAGAGGGATCACCCGAAATTCAAAGGCAACTGAATTTCGGCAACCGGGCATCGAAGTCGGAATGCCGCGAAACTCACCGAGTCAAAGCGTTTCGCCGTTTGCGGAAGAAAGTCTGATGTAGAACAAGTAGCAGAAGCATACATGCTCAAGAGGGATCACCCGAAATTCAAAGGCAACTGAATTTCGGCAACCGGGGCATCGAAGTCGGAATGCCGCGAAACTCACCGAGTCAAAGCGTTTCGCCGTTTGCGGAAGAAGTCTGATGTAGAACAAGTAGCAGAAGCATACATGCTCAAGAGGGATCACCCGAAATTCAAAGGCAACTGAATTTCGGCAACCGGGGCATCGAAGTCGGAATGCCGCGAAACTCACCGAGTCAAAGCGTTTCGCCGTTTGCGGAAGAAGTCTGATGTAGAACAAGTAGCAGAAGCATACATGCTCAAGAGGGATCACCCGAAATTCAAAGGCAACTGAATTTCGGCAACCGGGGCATCGAAGTCGGAATGCCGCGAAACTCACCGAGTCAAAGCGTTTCGCCGTTTGCGGAAGAAGTCTGATGTAGAACAAGTAGCAGAAGCATACATGCTCAAGAGGGATCACCCGAAATTCAAAGGCAACTGAATTTCGGCAACCGGGGCATCGAAGTCGGAATGCCGCGAAACTCACCGAGTCAAAGCGTTTCGCCGTTTGCGGAAGAAAGTCTGATGTAGAACAAGTAGCAGAAGCATACATGCTCAAGAGGGATCACCCGAAATTCAAAGGCAACTGAATTTCGGCAACCGGGGCATCGAAGTCGGAATGCCGCGAAACTCACCGAGTCAAAGCGTTTCGCCGTTTGCGGAAGAAGTCTGATGTAGAACAAGTAGCAGAAGCATACATGCTCAAGAGGGATCACCCGAAATTCAAAGGCAACTGAATTTCGGCAACCGGGGCATCGAAGTCGGAATGCCGCGAAACTCACCGAGTCAAAGCGTTTCGCCGTTTGCGGAAGAAGTCTGATGTAGAACAAGTAGCAGAAGCATACATGCTCAAGAGGGATCACCCGAAATTCAAAGGCAACTGAATTTCGGCAACCGGGGCATCGAAGTCGGAATGCCGCGAAACTCACCGAGTCAAAGCGTTTCGCCGTTTGCGGAAGAAGTCTGATGTAGAACAAGTAGCAGAAGCATACATGCTCAAGAGGGATCACCCGAAATTCAAAGGCAACTGAATTTCGGCAACCGGGGCATCGAAGTCGGAATGCCGCGAAACTCACCGAGTCAAAGCGTTTCGCCGTTTGCGGAAGAAGTCTGATGTAGAACAAGTAGCAGAAGCATACATGCTCAAGAGGGATCACCCGAAATTCAAAGGCAACTGAATTTCGGCAACCGGCATCGAAGTCGGAATGCCGCGAAACTCACCGAGTCAAAGCGTTTCGCCGTTTGCGGAAGAAGTCTGATGTAGAACAAGTAGCAGAAGCATACATGCTCAAGAGGGATCACCCGAAATTCAAAGGCAACTGAATTTCGGCAACCGGGGCATCGAAGTCGGAATGCCGCGAAACTCACCGAGTCAAAGCGTTTCGCCGTTTGCGGAAGAAGTCTGATGTAGAACAAGTAGCAGAAGCATACATGCTCAAGAGGGATCACCCGAAATTCAAAGGCAACTGAATTTCGGCAACCGGGCATCGAAGTCGGAATGCCGCGAAACTCACCGAGTCAAAGCGTTTCGCCGTTTGCGGAAGAAAGTCTGATGTAGAACAAGTAGCAGAAGCATACATGCTCAAGAGGGATCACCCGAAATTCAAAGGCAACTGAATTTCGGCAACCGGGGCATCGAAGTCGGAATGCCGCGAAACTCACCGAGTCAAAGCGTTTCGCCGTTTGCGGAAGAAAGTCTGATGTAGAACAAGTAGCAGAAGCATACATGCTCAAGAGGGATCACCCGAAATTCAAAGGCAACTGAATTTCGGCAACCGGGGCATCGAAGTCGGAATGCCGCGAAACTCACCGAGTCAAAGCGTTTCGCCGTTTGCGGAAGAAGTCTGATGTAGAACAAGTAGCAGAAGCATACATGCTCAAGAGGGATCACCCGAAATTCAAAGGCAACTGAATTTCGGCAACCGGGGCATCGAAGTCGGAATGCCGCGAAACTCACCGAGTCAAAGCGTTTCGCCGTTTGCGGAAGAAAGTCTGATGTAGAACAAGTAGCAGAAGCATACATGCTCAAGAGGGATCACCCGAAATTCAAAGGCAACTGAATTTCGGCAACCGGGGCATCGAAGTCGGAATGCCGCGAAACTCACCGAGTCAAAGCGTTTCGCCGTTTGCGGAAGAAGTCTGATGTAGAACAAGTAGCAGAAGCATACATGCTCAAGAGGGATCACCCGAAATTCAAAGGCAACTGAATTTCGGCAACCGGGGCATCGAAGTCGGAATGCCGCGAAACTCACCGAGTCAAAGCGTTTCGCCGTTTGCGGAAGAAGTCTGATGTAGAACAAGTAGCAGAAGCATACATGCTCAAGAGGGATCACCCGAAATTCAAAGGCAACTGAATTTCGGCAACCGGGGCATCGAAGTCGGAATGCCGCGAAACTCACCGAGTCAAAGCGTTTCGCCGTTTGCGGAAGAAGTCTGATGTAGAACAAGTAGCAGAAGCATACATGCTCAAGAGGGATCACCCGAAATTCAAAGGCAACTGAATTTCGGCAACCGGGGCATCGAAGTCGGAATGCCGCGAAACTCACCGAGTCAAAGCGTTTCGCCGTTTGCGGAAGAAGTCTGATGTAGAACAAGTAGCAGAAGCATACATGCTCAAGAGGGATCACCCGAAATTCAAAGGCAACTGAATTTCGGCAACCGGGCATCGAAGTCGGAATGCCGCGAAACTCACCGAGTCAAAGCGTTTCGCCGTTTGCGGAAGAAAGTCTGATGTAGAACAAGTAGCAGAAGCATACATGCTCAAGAGGGATCACCCGAAATTCAAAGGCAACTGAATTTCGGCAACCGGGGCATCGAAGTCGGAATGCCGCGAAACTCACCGAGTCAAAGCGTTTCGCCGTTTGCGGAAGAAGTCTGATGTAGAACAAGTAGCAGAAGCATACATGCTCAAGAGGGATCACCCGAAATTCAAAGGCAACTGAATTTCGGCAACCGGGCATCGAAGTCGGAATGCCGCGAAACTCACCGAGTCAAAGCGTTTCGCCGTTTGCGGAAGAAAGTCTGATGTAGAACAAGTAGCAGAAGCATACATGCTCAAGAGGGATCACCCGAAATTCAAAGGCAACTGAATTTCGGCAACCGGGGCATCGAAGTCGGAATGCCGCGAAACTCACCGAGTCAAAGCGTTTCGCCGTTTGCGGAAGAAGTCTGATGTAGAACAAGTAGCAGAAGCATACATGCTCAAGAGGGATCACCCGAAATTCAAAGGCAACTGAATTTCGGCAACCGGGGCATCGAAGTCGGAATGCCGCGAAACTCACCGAGTCAAAGCGTTTCGCCGTTTGCGGAAGAAGTCTGATGTAGAACAAGTAGCAGAAGCATACATGCTCAAGAGGGATCACCCGAAATTCAAAGGCAACTGAATTTCGGCAACCGGGGCATCGAAGTCGGAATGCCGCGAAACTCACCGAGTCAAAGCGTTTCGCCGTTTGCGGAAGAAGTCTGATGTAGAACAAGTAGCAGAAGCATACATGCTCAAGAGGGATCACCCGAAATTCAAAGGCAACTGAATTTCGGCAACCGGGGCATCGAAGTCGGAATGCCGCGAAACTCACCGAGTCAAAGCGTTTCGCCGTTTGCGGAAGAAGTCTGATGTAGAACAAGTAGCAGAAGCATACATGCTCAAGAGGGATCACCCGAAATTCAAAGGCAACTGAATTTCGGCAACCGGGGCATCGAAGTCGGAATGCCGCGAAACTCACCGAGTCAAAGCGTTTCGCCGTTTGCGGAAGAAGTCTGATGTAGAACAAGTAGCAGAAGCATACATGCTCAAGAGGGATCACCCGAAATTCAAAGGCAACTGAATTTCGGCAACCGGGGCATCGAAGTCGGAATGCCGCGAAACTCACCGAGTCAAAGCGTTTCGCCGTTTGCGGAAGAAGTCTGATGTAGAACAAGTAGCAGAAGCATACATGCTCAAGAGGGATCACCCGAAATTCAAAGGCAACTGAATTTCGGCAACCGGGGCATCGAAGTCGGAATGCCGCGAAACTCACCGAGTCAAAGCGTTTCGCCGTTTGCGGAAGAAGTCTGATGTAGAACAAGTAGCAGAAGCATACATGCTCAAGAGG
Source organism: Populus alba x Populus x berolinensis (assembly GCA_029228515.1). Lineage (NCBI taxonomy): Eukaryota > Viridiplantae > Streptophyta > Magnoliopsida > Malpighiales > Salicaceae > Populus > Populus alba x Populus x berolinensis. The sequence goes on from CM055356.1 coordinate 24,230,644, forward strand.
GATCACCCGAAATTCAAAGGCAACTGAATTTCGGCAACCGGGGCATCGAAGTCGGAATGCCGCGAAACTCACCGAGTCAAAGCGTTTCGCCGTTTGCGGAAGAAGTCTGATGTAGAACAAGTAGCAGAAGCATACATGCTCAAGAGGGATCACCCGAAATTCAAAGGCAACTGAATTTCGGCAACCGGGGCATCGAAGTCGGAATGCCGCGAAACTCACCGAGTCAAAGCGTTTCGCCGTTTGCGGAAGAAGTCTGATGTAGAACAAGTAGCAGAAGCATACATGCTCAAGAGGGATCACCCGAAATTCAAAGGCAACTGAATTTCGGCAACCGGGGCATCGAAGTCGGAATGCCGCGAAACTCACCGAGTCAAAGCGTTTCGCCGTTTGCGGAAGAAGTCTGATGTAGAACAAGTAGCAGAAGCATACATGCTCAAGAGGGATCACCCGAAATTCAAAGGCAACTGAATTTCGGCAACCGGGGCATCGAAGTCGGAATGCCGCGAAACTCACCGAGTCAAAGCGTTTCGCCGTTTGCGGAAGAAGTCTGATGTAGAACAAGTAGCAGAAGCATACATGCTCAAGAGGGATCACCCGAAATTCAAAGGCAACTGAATTTCGGCAACCGGGGCATCGAAGTCGGAATGCCGCGAAACTCACCGAGTCAAAGCGTTTCGCCGTTTGCGGAAGAAGTCTGATGTAGAACAAGTAGCAGAAGCATACATGCTCAAGAGGGATCACCCGAAATTCAAAGGCAACTGAATTTCGGCAACCGGGGCATCGAAGTCGGAATGCCGCGAAACTCACCGAGTCAAAGCGTTTCGCCGTTTGCGGAAGAAGTCTGATGTAGAACAAGTAGCAGAAGCATACATGCTCAAGAGGGATCACCCGAAATTCAAAGGCAACTGAATTTCGGCAACCGGGGCATCGAAGTCGGAATGCCGCGAAACTCACCGAGTCAAAGCGTTTCGCCGTTTGCGGAAGAAGTCTGATGTAGAACAAGTAGCAGAAGCATACATGCTCAAGAGGGATCACCCGAAATTCAAAGGCAACTGAATTTCGGCAACCGGGGCATCGAAGTCGGAATGCCGCGAAACTCACCGAGTCAAAGCGTTTCGCCGTTTGCGGAAGAAGTCTGATGTAGAACAAGTAGCAGAAGCATACATGCTCAAGAGGGATCACCCGAAATTCAAAGGCAACTGAATTTCGGCAACCGGGGCATCGAAGTCGGAATGCCGCGAAACTCACCGAGTCAAAGCGTTTCGCCGTTTGCGGAAGAAGTCTGATGTAGAACAAGTAGCAGAAGCATACATGCTCAAGAGGGATCACCCGAAATTCAAAGGCAACTGAATTTCGGCAACCGGGGCATCGAAGTCGGAATGCCGCGAAACTCACCGAGTCAAAGCGTTTCGCCGTTTGCGGAAGAAGTCTGATGTAGAACAAGTAGCAGAAGCATACATGCTCAAGAGGGATCACCCGAAATTCAAAGGCAACTGAATTTCGGCAACCGGGGCATCGAAGTCGGAATGCCGCGAAACTCACCGAGTCAAAGCGTTTCGCCGTTTGCGGAAGAAGTCTGATGTAGAACAAGTAGCAGAAGCATACATGCTCAAGAGGGATCACCCGAAATTCAAAGGCAACTGAATTTCGGCAACCGGGGCATCGAAGTCGGAATGCCGCGAAACTCACCGAGTCAAAGCGTTTCGCCGTTTGCGGAAGAAGTCTGATGTAGAACAAGTAGCAGAAGCATACATGCTCAAGAGGGATCACCCGAAATTCAAAGGCAACTGAATTTCGGCAACCGGGGCATCGAAGTCGGAATGCCGCGAAACTCACCGAGTCAAAGCGTTTCGCCGTTTGCGGAAGAAGTCTGATGTAGAACAAGTAGCAGAAGCATACATGCTCAAGAGGGATCACCCGAAATTCAAAGGCAACTGAATTTCGGCAACCGGGGCATCGAAGTCGGAATGCCGCGAAACTCACCGAGTCAAAGCGTTTCGCCGTTTGCGGAAGAAGTCTGATGTAGAACAAGTAGCAGAAGCATACATGCTCAAGAGGGATCACCCGAAATTCAAAGGCAACTGAATTTCGGCAACCGGGGCATCGAAGTCGGAATGCCGCGAAACTCACCGAGTCAAAGCGTTTCGCCGTTTGCGGAAGAAGTCTGATGTAGAACAAGTAGCAGAAGCATACATGCTCAAGAGGGATCACCCGAAATTCAAAGGCAACTGAATTTCGGCAACCGGGGCATCGAAGTCGGAATGCCGCGAAACTCACCGAGTCAAAGCGTTTCGCCGTTTGCGGAAGAAGTCTGATGTAGAACAAGTAGCAGAAGCATACATGCTCAAGAGGGATCACCCGAAATTCAAAGGCAACTGAATTTCGGCAACCGGGGCATCGAAGTCGGAATGCCGCGAAACTCACCGAGTCAAAGCGTTTCGCCGTTTGCGGAAGAAGTCTGATGTAGAACAAGTAGCAGAAGCATACATGCTCAAGAGGGATCACCCGAAATTCAAAGGCAACTGAATTTCGGCAACCGGGGCATCGAAGTCGGAATGCCGCGAAACTCACCGAGTCAAAGCGTTTCGCCGTTTGCGGAAGAAGTCTGATGTAGAACAAGTAGCAGAAGCATACATGCTCAAGAGGGATCACCCGAAATTCAAAGGCAACTGAATTTCGGCAACCGGGGCATCGAAGTCGGAATGCCGCGAAACTCACCGAGTCAAAGCGTTTCGCCGTTTGCGGAAGAAGTCTGATGTAGAACAAGTAGCAGAAGCATACATGCTCAAGAGGGATCACCCGAAATTCAAAGGCAACTGAATTTCGGCAACCGGGGCATCGAAGTCGGAATGCCGCGAAACTCACCGAGTCAAAGCGTTTCGCCGTTTGCGGAAGAAGTCTGATGTAGAACAAGTAGCAGAAGCATACATGCTCAAGAGGGATCACCCGAAATTCAAAGGCAACTGAATTTCGGCAACCGGGGCATCGAAGTCGGAATGCCGCGAAACTCACCGAGTCAAAGCGTTTCGCCGTTTGCGGAAGAAGTCTGATGTAGAACAAGTAGCAGAAGCATACATGCTCAAGAGGGATCACCCGAAATTCAAAGGCAACTGAATTTCGGCAACCGGGGCATCGAAGTCGGAATGCCGCGAAACTCACCGAGTCAAAGCGTTTCGCCGTTTGCGGAAGAAGTCTGATGTAGAACAAGTAGCAGAAGCATACATGCTCAAGAGGGATCACCCGAAATTCAAAGGCAACTGAATTTCGGCAACCGGGGCATCGAAGTCGGAATGCCGCGAAACTCACCGAGTCAAAGCGTTTCGCCGTTTGCGGAAGAAGTCTGATGTAGAACAAGTAGCAGAAGCATACATGCTCAAGAGGGATCACCCGAAATTCAAAGGCAACTGAATTTCGGCAACCGGGGCATCGAAGTCGGAATGCCGCGAAACTCACCGAGTCAAAGCGTTTCGCCGTTTGCGGAAGAAGTCTGATGTAGAACAAGTAGCAGAAGCATACATGCTCAAGAGGGATCACCCGAAATTCAAAGGCAACTGAATTTCGGCAACCGGGCATCGAAGTCGGAATGCCGCGAAACTCACCGAGTCAAAGCGTTTCGCCGTTTGCGGAAGAAGTCTGATGTAGAACAAGTAGCAGAAGCATACATGCTCAAGAGGGATCACCCGAAATTCAAAGGCAACTGAATTTCGGCAACCGGGGCATCGAAGTCGGAATGCCGCGAAACTCACCGAGTCAAAGCGTTTCGCCGTTTGCGGAAGAAGTCTGATGTAGAACAAGTAGCAGAAGCATACATGCTCAAGAGGGATCACCCGAAATTCAAAGGCAACTGAATTTCGGCAACCGGGGCATCGAAGTCGGAATGCCGCGAAACTCACCGAGTCAAAGCGTTTCGCCGTTTGCGGAAGAAGTCTGATGTAGAACAAGTAGCAGAAGCATACATGCTCAAGAGGGATCACCCGAAATTCAAAGGCAACTGAATTTCGGCAACCGGGGCATCGAAGTCGGAATGCCGCGAAACTCACCGAGTCAAAGCGTTTCGCCGTTTGCGGAAGAAGTCTGATGTAGAACAAGTAGCAGAAGCATACATGCTCAAGAGGGATCACCCGAAATTCAAAGGCAACTGAATTTCGGCAACCGGGGCATCGAAGTCGGAATGCCGCGAAACTCACCGAGTCAAAGCGTTTCGCCGTTTGCGGAAGAAGTCTGATGTAGAACAAGTAGCAGAAGCATACATGCTCAAGAGGGATCACCCGAAATTCAAAGGCAACTGAATTTCGGCAACCGGGGCATCGAAGTCGGAATGCCGCGAAACTCACCGAGTCAAAGCGTTTCGCCGTTTGCGGAAGAAGTCTGATGTAGAACAAGTAGCAGAAGCATACATGCTCAAGAGGGATCACCCGAAATTCAAAGGCAACTGAATTTCGGCAACCGGGGCATCGAAGTCGGAATGCCGCGAAACTCACCGAGTCAAAGCGTTTCGCCGTTTGCGGAAGAAGTCTGATGTAGAACAAGTAGCAGAAGCATACATGCTCAAGAGGGATCACCCGAAATTCAAAGGCAACTGAATTTCGGCAACCGGGGCATCGAAGTCGGAATGCCGCGAAACTCACCGAGTCAAAGCGTTTCGCCGTTTGCGGAAGAAGTCTGATGTAGAACAAGTAGCAGAAGCATACATGCTCAAGAGGGATCACCCGAAATTCAAAGGCAACTGAATTTCGGCAACCGGGGCATCGAAGTCGGAATGCCGCGAAACTCACCGAGTCAAAGCGTTTCGCCGTTTGCGGAAGAAGTCTGATGTAGAACAAGTAGCAGAAGCATACATGCTCAAGAGGGATCACCCGAAATTCAAAGGCAACTGAATTTCGGCAACCGGGGCATCGAAGTCGGAATGCCGCGAAACTCACCGAGTCAAAGCGTTTCGCCGTTTGCGGAAGAAGTCTGATGTAGAACAAGTAGCAGAAGCATACATGCTCAAGAGGGATCACCCGAAATTCAAAGGCAACTGAATTTCGGCAACCGGGGCATCGAAGTCGGAATGCCGCGAAACTCACCGAGTCAAAGCGTTTCGCCGTTTGCGGAAGAAGTCTGATGTAGAACAAGTAGCAGAAGCATACATGCTCAAGAGGGATCACCCGAAATTCAAAGGCAACTGAATTTCGGCAACCGGGGCATCGAAGTCGGAATGCCGCGAAACTCACCGAGTCAAAGCGTTTCGCCGTTTGCGGAAGAAGTCTGATGTAGAACAAGTAGCAGAAGCATACATGCTCAAGAGGGATCACCCGAAATTCAAAGGCAACTGAATTTCGGCAACCGGGGCATCGAAGTCGGAATGCCGCGAAACTCACCGAGTCAAAGCGTTTCGCCGTTTGCGGAAGAAGTCTGATGTAGAACAAGTAGCAGAAGCATACATGCTCAAGAGGGATCACCCGAAATTCAAAGGCAACTGAATTTCGGCAACCGGGGCATCGAAGTCGGAATGCCGCGAAACTCACCGAGTCAAAGCGTTTCGCCGTTTGCGGAAGAAGTCTGATGTAGAACAAGTAGCAGAAGCATACATGCTCAAGAGGGATCACCCGAAATTCAAAGGCAACTGAATTTCGGCAACCGGGGCATCGAAGTCGGAATGCCGCGAAACTCACCGAGTCAAAGCGTTTCGCCGTTTGCGGAAGAAGTCTGATGTAGAACAAGTAGCAGAAGCATACATGCTCAAGAGGGATCACCCGAAATTCAAAGGCAACTGAATTTCGGCAACCGGGGCATCGAAGTCGGAATGCCGCGAAACTCACCGAGTCAAAGCGTTTCGCCGTTTGCGGAAGAAGTCTGATGTAGAACAAGTAGCAGAAGCATACATGCTCAAGAGGGATCACCCGAAATTCAAAGGCAACTGAATTTCGGCAACCGGGGAATCGAAGTCGGAATGTTGCGACGAAGAAGTCTGATGTAGAACAAGTAGCAGAAGCATACATGCTCAAGAGGGATCACCCGAAATTCAAAGGCAACTGAATTTCGGCAACCGGGGCATCGAAGTCGGAATGCCGCGAAACTCACCGAGTCAAAGCGTTTCGCCGTTTGCGGAAGAAGTCTGATGTAGAACAAGTAGCAGAAGCATACATGCTCAAGAGGGATCACCCGAAATTCAAAGGCAACTGAATTTCGGCAACCGGGGCATCGAAGTCGGAATGCCGCGAAACTCACCGAGTCAAAGCGTTTCGCCGTTTGCGGAAGAAGTCTGATGTAGAACAAGTAGCAGAAGCATACATGCTCAAGAGGGATCACCCGAAATTCAAAGGCAACTGAATTTCGGCAACCGGGGCATCGAAGTCGGAATGCCGCGAAACTCACCGAGTCAAAGCGTTTCGCCGTTTGCGGAAGAAGTCTGATGTAGAACAAGTAGCAGAAGCATACATGCTCAAGAGGGATCACCCGAAATTCAAAGGCAACTGAATTTCGGCAACCGGGGCATCGAAGTCGGAATGCCGCGAAACTCACCGAGTCAAAGCGTTTCGCCGTTTGCGGAAGAAGTCTGATGTAGAACAAGTAGCAGAAGCATACATGCTCAAGAGGGATCACCCGAAATTCAAAGGCAACTGAATTTCGGCAACGGGGCATCGAAGTCGGAATGCCGCGAAACTCACCGAGTCAAAGCGTTTCGCCGTTTGCGGAAGAAGTCTGATGTAGAACAAGTAGCAGAAGCATACATGCTCAAGAGGGATCACCCGAAATTCAAAGGCAACTGAATTTCGGCAACCGGGGCATCGAAGTCGGAATGCCGCGAAACTCACCGAGTCAAAGCGTTTCGCCGTTTGCGGAAGAAGTCTGATGTAGAACAAGTAGCAGAAGCATACATGCTCAAGAGGGATCACCCGAAATTCAAAGGCAACTGAATTTCGGCAACCGGGGCATCGAAGTCGGAATGCCGCGAAACTCACCGAGTCAAAGCGTTTCGCCGTTTGCGGAAGAAGTCTGATGTAGAACAAGTAGCAGAAGCATACATGCTCAAGAGGGATCACCCGAAATTCAAAGGCAACTGAATTTCGGCAACCGGGGCATCGAAGTCGGAATGCCGCGAAACTCACCGAGTCAAAGCGTTTCGCCGTTTGCGGAAGAAGTCTGATGTAGAACAAGTAGCAGAAGCATACATGCTCAAGAGGGATCACCCGAAATTCAAAGGCAACTGAATTTCGGCAACCGGGGCATCGAAGTCGGAATGCCGCGAAACTCACCGAGTCAAAGCGTTTCGCCGTTTGCGGAAGAAGTCTGATGTAGAACAAGTAGCAGAAGCATACATGCTCAAGAGGGATCACCCGAAATTCAAAGGCAACTGAATTTCGGCAACCGGGGCATCGAAGTCGGAATGCCGCGAAACTCACCGAGTCAAAGCGTTTCGCCGTTTGCGGAAGAAGTCTGATGTAGAACAAGTAGCAGAAGCATACATGCTCAAGAGGGATCACCCGAAATTCAAAGGCAACTGAATTTCGGCAACCGGGGCATCGAAGTCGGAATGCCGCGAAACTCACCGAGTCAAAGCGTTTCGCCGTTTGCGGAAGAAGTCTGATGTAGAACAAGTAGCAGAAGCATACATGCTCAAGAGGGATCACCCGAAATTCAAAGGCAACTGAATTTCGGCAACCGGGGCATCGAAGTCGGAATGCCGCGAAACTCACCGAGTCAAAGCGTTTCGCCGTTTGCGGAAGAAGTCTGATGTAGAACAAGTAGCAGAAGCATACATGCTCAAGAGGGATCACCCGAAATTCAAAGGCAACTGAATTTCGGCAACCGGGGCATCGAAGTCGGAATGCCGCGAAACTCACCGAGTCAAAGCGTTTCGCCGTTTGCGGAAGAAGTCTGATGTAGAACAAGTAGCAGAAGCATACATGCTCAAGAGGGATCACCCGAAATTCAAAGGCAACTGAATTTCGGCAACCGGGGCATCGAAGTCGGAATGCCGCGAAACTCACCGAGTCAAAGCGTTTCGCCGTTTGCGGAAGAAGTCTGATGTAGAACAAGTAGCAGAAGCATACATGCTCAAGAGGGATCACCCGAAATTCAAAGGCAACTGAATTTCGGCAACCGGGGCATCGAAGTCGGAATGCCGCGAAACTCACCGAGTCAAAGCGTTTCGCCGTTTGCGGAAGAAGTCTGATGTAGAACAAGTAGCAGAAGCATACATGCTCAAGAGGGATCACCCGAAATTCAAAGGCAACTGAATTTCGGCAACCGGGGCATCGAAGTCGGAATGCCGCGAAACTCACCGAGTCAAAGCGTTTCGCCGTTTGCGGAAGAAGTCTGATGTAGAACAAGTAGCAGAAGCATACATGCTCAAGAGGGATCACCCGAAATTCAAAGGCAACTGAATTTCGGCAACCGGGGCATCGAAGTCGGAATGCCGCGAAACTCACCGAGTCAAAGCGTTTCGCCGTTTGCGGAAGAAGTCTGATGTAGAACAAGTAGCAGAAGCATACATGCTCAAGAGGGATCACCCGAAATTCAAAGGCAACTGAATTTCGGCAACCGGGCATCGAAGTCGGAATGCCGCGAAACTCACCGAGTCAAAGCGTTTCGCCGTTTGCGGAAGAAGTCTGATGTAGAACAAGTAGCAGAAGCATACATGCTCAAGAGGGATCACCCGAAATTCAAAGGCAACTGAATTTCGGCAACCGGGGCATCGAAGTCGGAATGCCGCGAAACTCACCGAGTCAAAGCGTTTCGCCGTTTGCGGAAGAAGTCTGATGTAGAACAAGTAGCAGAAGCATACATGCTCAAGAGGGATCACCCGAAATTCAAAGGCAACTGAATTTCGGCAACCGGGGCATCGAAGTCGGAATGCCGCGAAACTCACCGAGTCAAAGCGTTTCGCCGTTTGCGGAAGAAGTCTGATGTAGAACAAGTAGCAGAAGCATACATGCTCAAGAGGGATCACCCGAAATTCAAAGGCAACTGAATTTCGGCAACCGGGGCATCGAAGTCGGAATGCCGCGAAACTCACCGAGTCAAAGCGTTTCGCCGTTTGCGGAAGAAGTCTGATGTAGAACAAGTAGCAGAAGCATACATGCTCAAGAGGGATCACCCGAAATTCAAAGGCAACTGAATTTCGGCAACCGGGGCATCGAAGTCGGAATGCCGCGAAACTCACCGAGTCAAAGCGTTTCGCCGTTTGCGGAAGAAGTCTGATGTAGAACAAGTAGCAGAAGCATACATGCTCAAGAGGGATCACCCGAAATTCAAAGGCAACTGAATTTCGGCAAACGGGGCATCGAAGTCGGAATGCCGCGAAACTCACCGAGTCAAAGCGTTTCGCCGTTTGCGGAAGAAGTCTGATGTAGAACAAGTAGCAGAAGCATACATGCTCAAGAGGGATCACCCGAAATTCAAAGGCAACTGAATTTCGGCAAACGGGGCATCGAAGTCGGAATGCCGCGAAACTCACCGAGTCAAAGCGTTTCGCCGTTTGCGGAAGAAGTCTGATGTAGAACAAGTAGCAGAAGCATACATGCTCAAGAGGGATCACCGAAATTCAAAGGCAACTGAATTTCGGCAACCGGGCATCGAAGTCGGAATGCCGCGAAACTCACCGAGTCAAAGCGTTTCGCCGTTTGCGGAAGAAGTCTGATGTAGAACAAGTAGCAGAAGCATACATGCTCAAGAGGGATCACCCGAAATTCAAAGGCAACTGAATTTCGGCAACCGGGGCATCGAAGTCGGAATGCCGCGAAACTCACCGAGTCAAAGCGTTTCTTTTTTTGAAAAAAAAGTGAGTGTAAAACAAGTAGCAGAAG
>CM055356.1:24240537-24290598 GCA_029228515.1 Populus alba x Populus x berolinensis
AGTTTCGCGGCATTCCAGACTTCGATGCCCCGGTTGCCGAAATTTAGTTGCCTTTGAATTCCGGGTGATCCCTCTTGAGCATGTATGCTTCTGCTACTTGTTCACATCAGACTTCTTCCGCAAACGGCGAAACGCTTTGACTCGGTGAGTTTCGCGGCATTCCGACTTCGATGCCACGGTTGGTTGCCGAAATTCAGTTGCCTTTGAATTCGGGTGATCCCTCTTGAGCATGTATGCTTCTGCTACTTGTTCTACATCAGACTTCTTCCGCAAACGGCGAAACGCTTTGACTCGGTGAGTTTCGCGGCATTCCGACTTCGATGCCCCGTTTCTCGAAATTCAGTTGCCATTGAATTTCGGGTGATCCATCTTGAGCATGTATGCTTCTGCTACTTGTTCTACTTCAGATTTCTTCCGCAAAAGGCGAAACGCTTTGACTCGGTGAGTTTCGCGGCATTCCGACTTCGATGCCCCGGTTGCCGAATTCAGTTGCCTTTGAATTTCGGGTGATCCCTCTTGAGCATGTATGCTTCTGCTACTTGTTCTACATCAGACTTCTTCCGCAAACGGCGAAACGCTTTGACTCGGTGAGTTTCGCGGCATTCCGACTTCGATGCCCGGTTGCCGAAATTCAGTTGCCTTTGAATTTCGGGTGATCCCTCTTGAGCATGTATGCTTCTGCTACTTGTTCTACATCAGACTTCCTTCCGCAAACGGCGAAACGCTTTGACTCGGTGAGTTTTCGCGGCATTCCGACTTCGATGCCCGGTTGCCGAAATTCAGTTGCCTTTGAATTTCGGGTGATCCCTCTTGAGCATGTATGCTTCTGCTACTTGTTCTACATCAGACTTCTTCCGCAAACGGAAACGCTTTGACTCGGTGAGTTTCGCGGCATTCCGACTTCGATGCCCCGGTTGCCGAAATTCAGTTGCCTTTGAATTTCGGGTGATCCCTCTTGAGCATGTATGCTTCTGCTACTTGTTCTACATCAGACTTCTTCCGCAAACGGCGAAACGCTTTGACTCGGTGAGTTTCGCGGCATTCCGACTTCGATGCCCGGTTGCCGCAATTAAGTTGCCTTTGAATTTCGGGTGATCCCTCTTGAGCATGTATGCTTCTGCTACTTGTTCTACATCAAACTTCTTCCGCAAACGGCGAAACGCTTCGACTCGGTGAGTTTCGTGGCATTCCGACTTCGATGCCCCGGTTGCCGAAATTCAGTTGCCTTTGAATTTCGGGTGATCCCTCTTGAGCATGTATGCTTCTGCTACTTGTTCTACATCAGTCTTCTTCCGCAAACGGCGAAACGCTTTGCCTCGGTGAGTTTCGCGGCATTCCGACTTCGATGCCCCGGTTGCCGAAATTCAGTTGCCTTTGAATTTCGGGTGATCCCTCTTGAGCATGTATGCTTCTGCTACTTGTTCTACATCACACTTCTTCCGCAAACGGCGAAACGCTTTGCCTCGGTGAGTTTCGCGGCATTCCGACTTCGATGCCCCGGTTGCCGAAATTCAGTTGCCTTTGAATTTCGGGTGATCCCTCTTGAGCATGTATGCTTCTGCTACTTGTTCTACATCGACCTTCTTCTGCAAACGGCGAAACGCTTTGACTCGGTGAGTTTCGCGGCATTCCGACTTCGATGCCCGGTTGCCGAAATTCAGTTGCCTTTGAATTTCGGGTGATCCCTCTTGAGCATGTATGCTTCTGCTACTTGTTCTACATCACACTTCTTCCGCAAACGGCGAAACGCTTTGACTCGGTGAGTTTCGCGGCATTCCGACTTCGATGCCCCGGTTGCCGAAATTCAGTTGCCTTTGAATTTCGGGTGATCCCTCTTGAGCATGTATGCTTCTGCTACTTGTTCTACATCAGACACTTCTTCCGCAAACGGCGAAACGCTTTGACTCGGTGAGTTTCGCGGCATTCCGACTTCGATGCCCCGGTTGCCGAAATTCAGTTGCCTTTGAATTTCGGGTGATCCCTCTTGAGCATGTATGCTTCTGCTACTTGTTCTACATCACATCTTCCGCAAACGGCGAAACGCTTTGACTCGGTGAGTTTCGCGGCATTCCGACTTCGATGCCCGGTTGCCGAAATTCAGTTGCCTTTGAATTTCGGGTGATCCCTCTTGAGCATGTATGCTTCTGCTACTTGTTCTACATCAGACTTCTTCCGCAAACGGCGAAACGCTTTGACTCGGTGAGTTTCGCGGCATTCCGACTTCGATGCCCCGGTTGCCGAAATTCAGTTGCCTTTGAATTTCGGGTGATCCCTCTTGAGCATGTATGCTTCTGCTACTTGTTCTACATCAGACTTCTTCCGCAAACGGCGAAACGCTTTGACTCGGTGAGTTTCGCGGCATTCCGACTTCGATGCCCCGGTTGCCGAAATTCAGTTGCCTTTGAATTTCGGGTGATCCCTCTTGAGCATGTATGCTTCTGCTACTTGTTCTACATCAGACTTCTTCCGCAAACGGCGAAACGCTTTGACTCGGTGAGTTTCGCGGCATTCCGACTTCGATGCCCGGTTGCCGAAATTCAGTTGCCTTTGAATTTCGGGTGATCCCTCTTGAGCATGTATGCTTCTGCTACTTGTTCTACATCACACTTCTTCCGCAAACGGCGAAACGCTTTGACTCGGTGAGTTTCGCGGCATTCCGACTTCGTCGATGCCCCGGTTGCCGAAATTCAGTTGCCTTTGAATTTCGGGTGATCCCTCTTGAGCATGTATGCTTCTGCTACTTGTTCTACATCAGACTTCTTCCGCAAACGGCGAAACGCTTTGACTCGGTGAGTTTCGCGGCATTCCGACTTCGATGCCCGGTTGCCGAAATTCAGTTGCCTTTGAATTTCGGGTGATCCCTCTTGAGCATGTATGCTTCTGCTACTTGTTCTACATCAGACTTCTTCCGCAAACGGCGAAACGCTTTGACTCGGTGAGTTTCGCGGCATTCCGACTTCGATGCCCCGGTTGCCGAAATTCAGTTGCCTTTGAATTTCGGGTGATCCCTCTTGAGCATGTATGCTTCTGCTACTTGTTCTACATAACACTTCTTCCGCAAACGGCGAAACGCTTTGACTCGGTGAGTTTCGCGGCATTCCGACTTCGATGCCCCGGTTGCCGAAATTCAGTTGCCTTTGAATTTCGGGTGATCCCTCTTGAGCATGTATGCTTCTGCTACTTGTTCTACATCAGACTTCTTCCGCAAACGGCGAAACGCTTTGACTCGGTGAGTTTCGCGGCATTCCGACTTCGATGCCCCGGTTGCCGAAATTCAGTTGCCTTTGAATTTCGGGTGATCCCTCTTGAGCATGTATGCTTCTGCTACTTGTTCTACATAACACTTCTTCCGCAAACGGCGAAACGCTTTGACTCGGTGAGTTTCGCGGCATTCCGACTTCGATGCCCCGGTTGCCGAAATTCAGTTGCCTTTGAATTTCGGGTGATCCCTCTTGAGCATGTATGCTTCTGCTACTTGTTCTACATCAGACTTCTTCCGCAAACGGCGAAACGCTTTGCCTCGGTGAGTTTCGCGGCATTCCGACTTCGATGCCCCGGTTGCCGAAATTCAGTTGCCTTTGAATTTCGGGTGATCCCTCTTGAGCATGTATGCTTCTGCTACTTGTTCTACATAACACTTCTTCCGCAAACGGCGAAACGCTTTGACTCGGTGAGTTTCGCGGCATTCCGACTTCGATGCCCCGGTTGCCGAAATTCAGTTGCCTTTGAATTTCGGGTGATCCCTCTTGAGCATGTATGCTTCTGCTACTTGTTCTACATCAGACTTCTTCCGCAAACGGCGAAACGCTTTGCCTCGGTGAGTTTCGCAGCATTCCGACTTCGATGCTCGGTTGCCGAAATTCAGTTGCCTTTGAATTTCGGGTGATCCCTCTTGAGCATGTATGCTTCTGCTACTTGTTCTACATCAGACTTCTTCCGCAAACGGCGAAACGCTTTGACTCGGTGAGTTTCGCGGCATTCCGACTTCGATGCCCCGGTTGCCGAAATTCAGTTGCCTTTGAATTTTGGGTGATCCCTCTTGAGCATGTATGCTTCTGCTACTTGTTCTTCTTTGCTCGGTGAGTTTCGCGGCATTCCGACTTCGATGCCCGGTTGCCGAAATTCAGTTGCCTTTGAATTTCGGGTGATCCCTCTTGAGCATGTATGCTTGCTACTTGTTCTACATCACACTTCTTCCGCAAACGGCGAAACGCTTTGACTCGGTGAGTTTCGCGGCATTCCGACTTCGATGCCCCGGTTGCCGAAATTCAGTTGCCTTTGAATTTCGGGTGATCCCTCTTGAGCATGTATGCTTCTGCTACTTGTTCTACATCAGACTTCTTCCGCAAACGGCGAAACGCTTTGACTCGGTGAGTTTCGCGGCATTCCGACTTCGATGCCCCGGTTGCCGAAATTCAGTTGCCTTTGAATTTCGGGTGATCCCTCTTGAGCATGTATGCTTCTGCTACTTGTTCTACATCGACTTCTTTTCCGCAAACGGCGAAACGCTTTGACTCGGTGAGTTTCGCGGCATTCCGACTTCGATGCCCCGGTTGCCGAAATTCAGTTGCCTTTGAATTTCGGGTGATCCCTCTTGAGCATGTATGCTTCTGCTACTTGTTCTACATCAGACTTCTTCCGCAAACGGCGAAACGCTTTGACTCGGTGAGTTTCGCGGCATTCCGACTTCGATGCCCGGTTGCCGAAATTCAGTTGCCTTTGAATTTCGGGTGATCCCTCTTGAGCATGTATGCTTCTGCTACTTGTTCTACATCAGACTTCTTCCGCAAACGGCGAAACGCTTTGCCTCGGTGAATTTCGCGGCATTCCGACTTCGATGCCCCGGTTGCCGAAATTCAGTTGCCTTTGAATTTCGGGTGATCCCTCTTGACCATGTATGCTTCTTCTATTTGTTCTACATGAGACTTCTTCCGCAAACGACAAAACGCTTTGCCTCGGTGAGTTTCACGGCATTTTGACTCTGATGCCCCTGTTGCCGAAATTCAGTTGCCTTCGAATATTGGGTGATCCCTCTTGAGCATGTATTCTTCTGCTACTTGTTCTACATCAGACTTCTTTCGCAAACGGCGAAACGCTTTGCCTCGGTGAGTTTCGCGGCATTCCGACTTCGATGCCCCGGTTGCCGAAATTCAGTTGCCTTTGAAATTCGGGTGATCCCTCTTGAGCATGTATGCTTCTGCTACTTGTTCTACATCAGACATCTTCCGCAAACGGCGAAACGCTTTGACTCGGTGAGTTTCGCGGCATTCCGACTTCGATGCCGCGGTTGCCGAAATTCAGTTGCCTTTGAATTTCGGGTGATCCCTCTTGAGCATGTATGCTTCTGCTACTTGTTCTACATCAGACTTCTTCCGCAAACGGCGAAACGCTTTGCCTCGGTGAGTTTCGCGGCATTCCGACTTCGATGCCCCGGTTGCCGAAATTCAGTTGCCTTTGAATTTCGGGTGATCCCTCTTGAGCATGTATGCTTCTGCTACTTGTTCTACATCACACTTCTTCCGCAAACGGCGAAATGCTTTGCCTCGGTGAGTTTCGCGGCATTCCGACTTCGATGCCCGGATTGCCGAAATTCAGTTGCCTTTGAATTTCGGGTGATCCCTCTTGAGCATGTATGCTTCGGCTACTTGTTCTACATCAGACTTCTTCCGCAAACGGCGAAACGCTTTGACTCGGTGAGTTTCGCGGCATTCCGACTTCGATGCCCCGGTTGCCGAAATTCAGTTGCCTTTGAATTTCGGGTGATCCCTCTTGAGCATGTATGCTTCTGCTACTTGTTCTACATCAGACTTCTTCCGCAAACGCCGAAACGCTTTGCCTCGGTGAGTTTCGCGGCATTCCGACTTCGATGCTCGGTTGCTGAAATTCAGTTGCCTTTGAATTTCGGGTGATCCCTCTTGAGCATGTATGCTTCTGCTACTTGTTCTACATCAGACTTCTTCCGCAACTGGCCAAACGCTTTGACTCGGTGAGTTTCCCGGCATTCCGACTTCGATGCGCCGGTTGCCGAAATTCAGTTGCCTTTGAATTTCGGGTGATCCCTCTTGAGCATGTATGCTTCAGCTACTTGTTCTACATCACACTTCTTCCGCAAACGGCGAAACGCTTTGACTCGGTGAGTTTCGCGGCATTCCGACTTCGATGCCCGGTTGCCGAAATTCAGTTGCCTTTGAATTTCGGGTGATCCCTCTTGAGCATGTATGCTTCTGCTACTTGTTCTACATCAGACTTCTTCCGCAAACGGCGAAACGCTTTGCCTCGGTGAGTTTCGCGGCATTCCGACTTGTCGATTGCCCCGGTTGCCGAAATTCAGTTGCCTTTGAATTTCGGGTGATCCCTCTTGAGCATGTATGCTTCTGCTACTTGTTCTACATGAGACTTCTTCCGCAAACGGCGAAACGCTTTGACTCGGTGAGTTTCGCGGACATTCCGACTTCGATGCCCCGGTTGCCGAAATTCAGTTGCCTTTGAATTTCGGGTGATCCCTCTTGAGCATGTATGCTTCTGCTACTTGTTCTACATCACTTCTTCCGCAAACGGCGAAACGCTTTGACTCGGTGAGTTTCGCGGCATTCCGACTTCGATGCCCCGGTTGCCGAAATTCAGTTGCCCTTGAAATTCGGGTGATCCTTCTTGAGCATGTATGCTTGTGCTACTTGTTCTACATCAGACTTCTTCCGCAAACGGCGAACCGCTTTGACTCGGTGAGTTTCGCGGCATTCCGACTTCGATGCCCTCGATGCTGAAATTCAATTGCCTTTCAATTTCGGGTGATCCGTCTTGAGCATGGATGCTTCTACTACTTGTTCTACATAACACTTCTTCCGCAAACGGCGAAATGCTTTGACTCGGTGAGTTTCGCGGCATTCCGACTTTGATGCCCCGGTTGCCGAAATTCAGTTGCCTTTGAATTTCGGGTGATCCCTCTTGAGCATGTATGCTTCTGCTACTTCTTCTACATCAGACTTCTTCTGCCAACGGCGAAACGCTTTGACTCGGTGAGTTTCGCGGCATTCAGACTTCGATGCCCCGGTTGACGAAATTCAGTTGCCTTTGAATTTCGGTTGATCCCTCTTGAGCATGTATGCTTCTGCTACTTGTTCTACATCAGACTTTCTTCCGCAAACGACGAAACGCTTTGACTCGGTGAGTTTCGTGGCATTCCGACTTCGATGCCCGTTTTGCCGAAATTTAGTTGCCTTTGAATTTCGGGTGATCCCTCTTGACCATGTATGCTTCTGCTACTCGTTCTACATCAGACTTTCTTCCGCAAACGGTCAAACGCTTTGACTCAGTGAGTTTCGCGGCATTCCGACTTCGATGCCCCGGTTGTCGAAATTCAGTTGCCTTTGAATTTCGGGTGATCCCTCTTGAGCATGTATGCTTCTGCTACTTGTTCTCCATCATCTTCTTCCGCAAACGGCGAAACGCTTTGACTCGGTGAGTTTCGCGGCATTCCGACTTCGATGCCCTGGTTGCCGAAATTCAGTTGCCTTTGAATTTCGGGTGATCCCTCTTGAGCATGTATGCTTCTGCTACTTGTTCTACATCTGACTTCTTCCGCAAAACGCGAAACGCTTTGACTCGGTGAGTTTCGCGGCATTCCGACTTCGATGCCCCGGTTGCTGAAATTCAGTTGCCTTTGAATTTCGGGTGATCCCTCTTGAGCATGTATGCTTCTGCAAATGGTTCTACATCAGACTTCTTCCGCAAACGGCGAAACGCTTTGACTCGGTGAGTTTCGCGTCATTCCGACTTGGATGACCCGGTTGCTGAAATTCAGTTGCCTTTGAATTTCGGGTGATCCCTCTTGGGCATGTATGCTTCTGCTACTTGTTCTACATCAGACTTCTTCCGCAAACGGCGAAACGCTTTGACTCGGTGAGTTTCGCGGCATTCCGACTTCGATGCCCCCGTTGCCGAAATTCAGTTGCCTTTGAATTTCGGGTGATCCCTCTTGAGCATGTATGCTTCTGCTACTTGTTCTACATGAGACTTCTTCCGCAAACGGCGAAACGCTTTGCCTCGCGAGTTTCGCGGCGATTCCGACTTCGATGCGCCGGTTGCCGGAAATTCAGTTGCATTTGAATTTGGTTTGACTCCTCTTGAGCATGTATGCTGCCTCTACTTGTTCTAAATCAGACTTCTTCCGCAAAACGGCCAAAACTTTGACTCGGTGAGTTTACGCGGCATTCCGACTTCGGATTCCCCGGTTGCCGAAATTCAGTTGCCTTTGAATTTCGGGTGATCCCTCTTGAGCATGTATGCTTCTGCTACTTGTTCTCAATCTTACTTTCTTCCTCAAACGGCGAACCGCTTTGAACTCGGTGAGTTTCGCGGCATTCCGACAGCCGATGCCCCGGTTGCCGGAAATTCAGTTGCCTTTGAATTTCGGGTGATCCCTCTTGAGCCATGTATGTTTCCGCTACTTGTTCAAAATCTACTTCTTCCTCAAAGGGCGCGAACACGCTTTGACTCGGTGATTAAGTTACGTGGCATTCCGACTTCGGCTGCCCCGGTTGCCGCAATTCAGTTGCCTTTGAATTTCGGGTGATCCCTCTTGAGCATGTATGCTTCCGCTACTTGCCTAAATCAGATTCTTCTTGCGCAAACGGCCAAAACGCTTTGACTCGGTGCGTTCTCGCGGCTTTCCGACTTCGATGCCCCGGGGTTGCCGAAATTCAGTTGCCAATGAGAATTTCGGGTGATCCCTCTTGAGCATGTATGCTTCTGCTACTTGTTCTACATCAGACTTCTTCCGCAAACGGCGAAACGCTTTGACTCGGTGAGTTTCGCGGCATTCCGACTTCGATGCCCCGGTTGCCGAAATTCAGTTGCCTTTGAATTTCGGGTGATCCCTCTTGAGCATGTATGCTTCTGCTACTTGTTCTACATCAGACTTCTTCCGCAAACGGCGAAACGCTTTGACTCGGTGAGTTTCGCGGCATTCCGACTTCGATGCCCGGTTGCCGAAATTCAGTTGCCTTTGAATTTCGGGTGATCCCTCTTGAGCATGTATGCTTCTGCTACTTGTTCTACATCAGACTTCTTCCGCAAACGGCGAAACGCTTTGACTCGGTGAGTTTCGCGGCATTCCGACTTCGATGCCCCGGTTGCCGAAATTCAGTTGCCTTTGAATTTCGGGTGATCCCTCTTGAGCATGTATGCTTCTGCTACTTGTTCTACATCAGACTTCTTCCGCAAACGGCGAAACGCTTTGACTCGGTGAGTTTCGCGGCATTCCGACTTCGATGCCCGGTTGCCGAAATTCAGTTGCCTTTGAATTTCGGGTGATCCCTCTTGAGCATGTATGCTTCTGCTACTTGTTCTACATCAGACTTCTTCCGCAAACGGCGAAACGCTTTGACTCGGTGAGTTTCGCGGCATTCCGACTTCGATGCCCGGTTGCCGAAATTCAGTTGCCTTTGAATTTCGGGTGATCCCTCTTGAGCATGTATGCTTCTGCTACTTGTTCTACATCAGACTTCTTCCGCAAACGGCGAAACGCTTTGACTCGGTGAGTTTCGCGGCATTCCGACTTCGATGCCCCGGTTGCCGAAATTCAGTTGCCTTTGAATTTCGGGTGATCCCTCTTGAGCATGTATGCTTCTGCTACTTGTTCTACATCAGACTTCTTCCGCAAACGGCGAAACGCTTTGACTCGGTGAGTTTCGCGGCATTCCGACTTCGATGCCCCGGTTGCCGAAATTCAGTTGCCTTTGAATTTCGGGTGATCCCTCTTGAGCATGTATGCTTCTGCTACTTGTTCTACATCAGACTTCTTCCGCAAACGGCGAAACGCTTTGACTCGGTGAGTTTCGCGGCATTCCGACTTCGATGCCCCGGTTGCCGAAATTCAGTTGCCTTTGAATTTCGGGTGATCCCTCTTGAGCATGTATGCTTCTGCTACTTGTTCTACATCAGACTTCTTCCGCAAACGGCGAAACGCTTTGACTCGGTGAGTTTCGCGGCATTCCGACTTCGATGCCCCGGTTGCCGAAATTCAGTTGCCTTTGAATTTCGGGTGATCCCTCTTGAGCATGTATGCTTCTGCTACTTGTTCTACATCAGACTTCTTCCGCAAACGGCGAAACGCTTTGACTCGGTGAGTTTCGCGGCATTCCGACTTCGATGCCCCGGTTGCCGAAATTCAGTTGCCTTTGAATTTCGGGTGATCCCTCTTGAGCATGTATGCTTCTGCTACTTGTTCTACATCAGACTTCTTCCGCAAACGGCGAAACGCTTTGACTCGGTGAGTTTCGCGGCATTCCGACTTCGATGCCCCGGTTGCCGAAATTCAGTTGCCTTTGAATTTCGGGTGATCCCTCTTGAGCATGTATGCTTCTGCTACTTGTTCTACATCAGACTTCTTCCGCAAACGGCGAAACGCTTTGACTCGGTGAGTTTCGCGGCATTCCGACTTCGATGCCCCGGTTGCCGAAATTCAGTTGCCTTTGAATTTCGGGTGATCCCTCTTGAGCATGTATGCTTCTGCTACTTGTTCTACATCAGACTTCTTCCGCAAACGGCGAAACGCTTTGACTCGGTGAGTTTCGCGGCATTCCGACTTCGATGATGCCCGGTTGCCGAAATTCAGTTGCCTTTGAATTTCGGGTGATCCCTCTTGAGCATGTATGCTTCTGCTACTTGTTCTACATCAGACTTCTTCCGCAAACGGCGAAACGCTTTGACTCGGTGAGTTTCGCGGCATTCCGACTTCGATGCCCCGGTTGCCGAAATTCAGTTGCCTTTGAATTTCGGGTGATCCCTCTTGAGCATGTATGCTTCTGCTACTTGTTCTACATCAGACTTCTTCCGCAAACGGCGAAACGCTTTGACTCGGTGAGTTTCGCGGCATTCCGACTTCGATGCCCCGGTTGCCGAAATTCAGTTGCCTTTGAATTTCGGGTGATCCCTCTTGAGCATGTATGCTTCTGCTACTTGTTCTACATCAGACTTCTTCCGCAAACGGCGAAACGCTTTGACTCGGTGAGTTTCGCGGCATTCCGACTTCGATGCCCCGGTTGCCGAAATTCAGTTGCCTTTGAATTTCGGGTGATCCCTCTTGAGCATGTATGCTTCTGCTACTTGTTCTACATCAGACTTCTTCCGCAAACGGCGAAACGCTTTGACTCGGTGAGTTTCGCGGCATTCCGACTTCGATGCCCCGGTTGCCGAAATTCAGTTGCCTTTGAATTTCGGGTGATCCCTCTTGAGCATGTATGCTTCTGCTACTTGTTCTACATCAGACTTCTTCCGCAAACGGCGAAACGCTTTGACTCGGTGAGTTTCGCGGCATTCCGACTTCGATGCCCCGGTTGCCGAAATTCAGTTGCCTTTGAATTTCGGGTGATCCCTCTTGAGCATGTATGCTTCTGCTACTTGTTCTACATCAGACTTCTTCCGCAAACGGCGAAACGCTTTGACTCGGTGAGTTTCGCGGCATTCCGACTTCGATGCCCCGGTTGCCGAAATTCAGTTGCCTTTGAATTTCGGGTGATCCCTCTTGAGCATGTATGCTTCTGCTACTTGTTCTACATCAGACTTCTTCCGCAAACGGCGAAACGCTTTGACTCGGTGAGTTTCGCGGCATTCCGACTTCGATGCCCCGGTTGCCGAAATTCAGTTGCCTTTGAATTTCGGGTGATCCCTCTTGAGCATGTATGCTTCTGCTACTTGTTCTACATCAGACTTCTTCCGCAAACGGCGAAACGCTTTGACTCGGTGAGTTTCGCGGCATTCCGACTTCGATGCCCCGGTTGCCGAAATTCAGTTGCCTTTGAATTTCGGGTGATCCCTCTTGAGCATGTATGCTTCTGCTACTTGTTCTACATCAGACTTCTTCCGCAAACGGCGAAACGCTTTGACTCGGTGAGTTTCGCGGCATTCCGACTTCGATGCCCCGGTTGCCGAAATTCAGTTGCCTTTGAATTTCGGGTGATCCCTCTTGAGCATGTATGCTTCTGCTACTTGTTCTACATCAGACTTCTTCCGCAAACGGCGAAACGCTTTGACTCGGTGAGTTTCGCGGCATTCCGACTTCGATGCCCCGGTTGCCGAAATTCAGTTGCCTTTGAATTTCGGGTGATCCCTCTTGAGCATGTATGCTTCTGCTACTTGTTCTACATCAGACTTCTTCCGCAAACGGCGAAACGCTTTGACTCGGTGAGTTTCGCGGCATTCCGACTTCGATGCCCCGGTTGCCGAAATTCAGTTGCCTTTGAATTTCGGGTGATCCCTCTTGAGCATGTATGCTTCTGCTACTTGTTCTACATCAGACTTCTTCCGCAAACGGCGAAACGCTTTGACTCGGTGAGTTTCGCGGCATTCCGACTTCGATGCCCCGGTTGCCGAAATTCAGTTGCCTTTGAATTTCGGGTGATCCCTCTTGAGCATGTATGCTTCTGCTACTTGTTCTACATCAGACTTCTTCCGCAAACGGCGAAACGCTTTGACTCGGTGAGTTTCGCGGCATTCCGACTTCGATGCCCCGGTTGCCGAAATTCAGTTGCCTTTGAATTTCGGGTGATCCCTCTTGAGCATGTATGCTTCTGCTACTTGTTCTACATCAGACTTCTTCCGCAAACGGCGAAACGCTTTGACTCGGTGAGTTTCGCGGCATTCCGACTTCGATGCCCCGGTTGCCGAAATTCAGTTGCCTTTGAATTTCGGGTGATCCCTCTTGAGCATGTATGCTTCTGCTACTTGTTCTACATCAGACTTCTTCCGCAAACGGCGAAACGCTTTGACTCGGTGAGTTTCGCGGCATTCCGACTTCGATGCCCCGGTTGCCGAAATTCAGTTGCCTTTGAATTTCGGGTGATCCCTCTTGAGCATGTATGCTTCTGCTACTTGTTCTACATCAGACTTCTTCCGCAAACGGCGAAACGCTTTGACTCGGTGAGTTTCGCGGCATTCCGACTTCGATGCCCCGGTTGCCGAAATTCAGTTGCCTTTGAATTTCGGGTGATCCCTCTTGAGCATGTATGCTTCTGCTACTTGTTCTACATCAGACTTCTTCCGCAAACGGCGAAACGCTTTGACTCGGTGAGTTTCGCGGCATTCCGACTTCGATGCCCCGGTTGCCGAAATTCAGTTGCCTTTGAATTTCGGGTGATCCCTCTTGAGCATGTATGCTTCTGCTACTTGTTCTACATCAGACTTCTTCCGCAAACGGCGAAACGCTTTGACTCGGTGAGTTTCGCGGCATTCCGACTTCGATGCCCCGGTTGCCGAAATTCAGTTGCCTTTGAATTTCGGGTGATCCCTCTTGAGCATGTATGCTTCTGCTACTTGTTCTACATCAGACTTCTTCCGCAAACGGCGAAACGCTTTGACTCGGTGAGTTTCGCGGCATTCCGACTTCGATGCCCCGGTTGCCGAAATTCAGTTGCCTTTGAATTTCGGGTGATCCCTCTTGAGCATGTATGCTTCTGCTACTTGTTCTACATCAGACTTCTTCCGCAAACGGCGAAACGCTTTGACTCGGTGAGTTTCGCGGCATTCCGACTTCGATGCCCCGGTTGCCGAAATTCAGTTGCCTTTGAATTTCGGGTGATCCCTCTTGAGCATGTATGCTTCTGCTACTTGTTCTACATCAGACTTCTTCCGCAAACGGCGAAACGCTTTGACTCGGTGAGTTTCGCGGCATTCCGACTTCGATGCCCCGGTTGCCGAAATTCAGTTGCCTTTGAATTTCGGGTGATCCCTCTTGAGCATGTATGCTTCTGCTACTTGTTCTACATCAGACTTCTTCCGCAAACGGCGAAACGCTTTGACTCGGTGAGTTTCGCGGCATTCCGACTTCGATGCCCCGGTTGCCGAAATTCAGTTGCCTTTGAATTTCGGGTGATCCCTCTTGAGCATGTATGCTTCTGCTACTTGTTCTACATCAGACTTCTTCCGCAAACGGCGAAACGCTTTGACTCGGTGAGTTTCGCGGCATTCCGACTTCGATGCCCCGGTTGCCGAAATTCAGTTGCCTTTGAATTTCGGGTGATCCCTCTTGAGCATGTATGCTTCTGCTACTTGTTCTACATCAGACTTCTTCCGCAAACGGCGAAACGCTTTGACTCGGTGAGTTTCGCGGCATTCCGACTTCGATGCCCCGGTTGCCGAAATTCAGTTGCCTTTGAATTTCGGGTGATCCCTCTTGAGCATGTATGCTTCTGCTACTTGTTCTACATCAGACTTCTTCCGCAAACGGCGAAACGCTTTGACTCGGTGAGTTTCGCGGCATTCCGACTTCGATGCCCCGGTTGCCGAAATTCAGTTGCCTTTGAATTTCGGGTGATCCCTCTTGAGCATGTATGCTTCTGCTACTTGTTCTACATCAGACTTCTTCCGCAAACGGCGAAACGCTTTGACTCGGTGAGTTTCGCGGCATTCCGACTTCGATGCCCCGGTTGCCGAAATTCAGTTGCCTTTGAATTTCGGGTGATCCCTCTTGAGCATGTATGCTTCTGCTACTTGTTCTACATCAGACTTCTTCCGCAAACGGCGAAACGCTTTGACTCGGTGAGTTTCGCGGCATTCCGACTTCGATGCCCCGGTTGCCGAAATTCAGTTGCCTTTGAATTTCGGGTGATCCCTCTTGAGCATGTATGCTTCTGCTACTTGTTCTACATCAGACTTCTTCCGCAAACGGCGAAACGCTTTGACTCGGTGAGTTTCGCGGCATTCCGACTTCGATGCCCCGGTTGCCGAAATTCAGTTGCCTTTGAATTTCGGGTGATCCCTCTTGAGCATGTATGCTTCTGCTACTTGTTCTACATCAGACTTCTTCCGCAAACGGCGAAACGCTTTGACTCGGTGAGTTTCGCGGCATTCCGACTTCGATGCCCCGGTTGCCGAAATTCAGTTGCCTTTGAATTTCGGGTGATCCCTCTTGAGCATGTATGCTTCTGCTACTTGTTCTACATCAGACTTCTTCCGCAAACGGCGAAACGCTTTGACTCGGTGAGTTTCGCGGCATTCCGACTTCGATGCCCCGGTTGCCGAAATTCAGTTGCCTTTGAATTTCGGGTGATCCCTCTTGAGCATGTATGCTTCTGCTACTTGTTCTACATCAGACTTCTTCCGCAAACGGCGAAACGCTTTGACTCGGTGAGTTTCGCGGCATTCCGACTTCGATGCCCCGGTTGCCGAAATTCAGTTGCCTTTGAATTTCGGGTGATCCCTCTTGAGCATGTATGCTTCTGCTACTTGTTCTACATCAGACTTCTTCCGCAAACGGCGAAACGCTTTGACTCGGTGAGTTTCGCGGCATTCCGACTTCGATGCCCCGGTTGCCGAAATTCAGTTGCCTTTGAATTTCGGGTGATCCCTCTTGAGCATGTATGCTTCTGCTACTTGTTCTACATCAGACTTCTTCCGCAAACGGCGAAACGCTTTGACTCGGTGAGTTTCGCGGCATTCCGACTTCGATGCCCCGGTTGCCGAAATTCAGTTGCCTTTGAATTTCGGGTGATCCCTCTTGAGCATGTATGCTTCTGCTACTTGTTCTACATCAGACTTCTTCCGCAAACGGCGAAACGCTTTGACTCGGTGAGTTTCGCGGCATTCCGACTTCGATGCCCCGGTTGCCGAAATTCAGTTGCCTTTGAATTTCGGGTGATCCCTCTTGAGCATGTATGCTTCTGCTACTTGTTCTACATCAGACTTCTTCCGCAAACGGCGAAACGCTTTGACTCGGTGAGTTTCGCGGCATTCCGACTTCGATGCCCCGGTTGCCGAAATTCAGTTGCCTTTGAATTTCGGGTGATCCCTCTTGAGCATGTATGCTTCTGCTACTTGTTCTACATCAGACTTCTTCCGCAAACGGCGAAACGCTTTGACTCGGTGAGTTTCGCGGCATTCCGACTTCGATGCCCCGGTTGCCGAAATTCAGTTGCCTTTGAATTTCGGGTGATCCCTCTTGAGCATGTATGCTTCTGCTACTTGTTCTACATCAGACTTCTTCCGCAAACGGCGAAACGCTTTGACTCGGTGAGTTTCGCGGCATTCCGACTTCGATGCCCCGGTTGCCGAAATTCAGTTGCCTTTGAATTTCGGGTGATCCCTCTTGAGCATGTATGCTTCTGCTACTTGTTCTACATCAGACTTCTTCCGCAAACGGCGAAACGCTTTGACTCGGTGAGTTTCGCGGCATTCCGACTTCGATGCCCCGGTTGCCGAAATTCAGTTGCCTTTGAATTTCGGGTGATCCCTCTTGAGCATGTATGCTTCTGCTACTTGTTCTACATCAGACTTCTTCCGCAAACGGCGAAACGCTTTGACTCGGTGAGTTTCGCGGCATTCCGACTTCGATGCCCCGGTTGCCGAAATTCAGTTGCCTTTGAATTTCGGGTGATCCCTCTTGAGCATGTATGCTTCTGCTACTTGTTCTACATCAGACTTCTTCCGCAAACGGCGAAACGCTTTGACTCGGTGAGTTTCGCGGCATTCCGACTTCGATGCCCCGGTTGCCGAAATTCAGTTGCCTTTGAATTTCGGGTGATCCCTCTTGAGCATGTATGCTTCTGCTACTTGTTCTACATCAGACTTCTTCCGCAAACGGCGAAACGCTTTGACTCGGTGAGTTTCGCGGCATTCCGACTTCGATGCCCCGGTTGCCGAAATTCAGTTGCCTTTGAATTTCGGGTGATCCCTCTTGAGCATGTATGCTTCTGCTACTTGTTCTACATCAGACTTCTTCCGCAAACGGCGAAACGCTTTGACTCGGTGAGTTTCGCGGCATTCCGACTTCGATGCCCCGGTTGCCGAAATTCAGTTGCCTTTGAATTTCGGGTGATCCCTCTTGAGCATGTATGCTTCTGCTACTTGTTCTACATCAGACTTCTTCCGCAAACGGCGAAACGCTTTGACTCGGTGAGTTTCGCGGCATTCCGACTTCGATGCCCCGGTTGCCGAAATTCAGTTGCCTTTGAATTTCGGGTGATCCCTCTTGAGCATGTATGCTTCTGCTACTTGTTCTACATCAGACTTCTTCCGCAAACGGCGAAACGCTTTGACTCGGTGAGTTTCGCGGCATTCCGACTTCGATGCCCCGGTTGCCGAAATTCAGTTGCCTTTGAATTTCGGGTGATCCCTCTTGAGCATGTATGCTTCTGCTACTTGTTCTACATCAGACTTCTTCCGCAAACGGCGAAACGCTTTGACTCGGTGAGTTTCGCGGCATTCCGACTTCGATGCCCCGGTTGCCGAAATTCAGTTGCCTTTGAATTTCGGGTGATCCCTCTTGAGCATGTATGCTTCTGCTACTTGTTCTACATCAGACTTCTTCCGCAAACGGCGAAACGCTTTGACTCGGTGAGTTTCGCGGCATTCCGACTTCGATGCCCCGGTTGCCGAAATTCAGTTGCCTTTGAATTTCGGGTGATCCCTCTTGAGCATGTATGCTTCTGCTACTTGTTCTACATCAGACTTCTTCCGCAAACGGCGAAACGCTTTGACTCGGTGAGTTTCGCGGCATTCCGACTTCGATGCCCCGGTTGCCGAAATTCAGTTGCCTTTGAATTTCGGGTGATCCCTCTTGAGCATGTATGCTTCTGCTACTTGTTCTACATCAGACTTCTTCCGCAAACGGCGAAACGCTTTGACTCGGTGAGTTTCGCGGCATTCCGACTTCGATGCCCCGGTTGCCGAAATTCAGTTGCCTTTGAATTTCGGGTGATCCCTCTTGAGCATGTATGCTTCTGCTACTTGTTCTACATCAGACTTCTTCCGCAAACGGCGAAACGCTTTGACTCGGTGAGTTTCGCGGCATTCCGACTTCGATGCCCCGGTTGCCGAAATTCAGTTGCCTTTGAATTTCGGGTGATCCCTCTTGAGCATGTATGCTTCTGCTACTTGTTCTACATCAGACTTCTTCCGCAAACGGCGAAACGCTTTGACTCGGTGAGTTTCGCGGCATTCCGACTTCGATGCCCCGGTTGCCGAAATTCAGTTGCCTTTGAATTTCGGGTGATCCCTCTTGAGCATGTATGCTTCTGCTACTTGTTCTACATCAGACTTCTTCCGCAAACGGCGAAACGCTTTGACTCGGTGAGTTTCGCGGCATTCCGACTTCGATGCCCCGGTTGCCGAAATTCAGTTGCCTTTGAATTTCGGGTGATCCCTCTTGAGCATGTATGCTTCTGCTACTTGTTCTACATCAGACTTCTTCCGCAAACGGCGAAACGCTTTGACTCGGTGAGTTTCGCGGCATTCCGACTTCGATGCCCCGGTTGCCGAAATTCAGTTGCCTTTGAATTTCGGGTGATCCCTCTTGAGCATGTATGCTTCTGCTACTTGTTCTACATCAGACTTCTTCCGCAAACGGCGAAACGCTTTGACTCGGTGAGTTTCGCGGCATTCCGACTTCGATGCCCCGGTTGCCGAAATTCAGTTGCCTTTGAATTTCGGGTGATCCCTCTTGAGCATGTATGCTTCTGCTACTTGTTCTACATCAGACTTCTTCCGCAAACGGCGAAACGCTTTGACTCGGTGAGTTTCGCGGCATTCCGACTTCGATGCCCCGGTTGCCGAAATTCAGTTGCCTTTGAATTTCGGGTGATCCCTCTTGAGCATGTATGCTTCTGCTACTTGTTCTACATCAGACTTCTTCCGCAAACGGCGAAACGC
This sequence comes from Populus alba x Populus x berolinensis, assembly GCA_029228515.1. Lineage (NCBI taxonomy): Eukaryota > Viridiplantae > Streptophyta > Magnoliopsida > Malpighiales > Salicaceae > Populus > Populus alba x Populus x berolinensis. The sequence goes on from CM055356.1 coordinate 24,259,180, forward strand.
TTTGACTCGGTGAGTTTCGCGGCATTCCGACTTCGATGCCCCGGTTGCCGAAATTCAGTTGCCTTTGAATTTCGGGTGATCCCTCTTGAGCATGTATGCTTCTGCTACTTGTTCTACATCAGACTTCTTCCGCAAACGGCGAAACGCTTTGACTCGGTGAGTTTCGCGGCATTCCGACTTCGATGCCCCGGTTGCCGAAATTCAGTTGCCTTTGAATTTCGGGTGATCCCTCTTGAGCATGTATGCTTCTGCTACTTGTTCTACATCAGACTTCTTCCGCAAACGGCGAAACGCTTTGACTCGGTGAGTTTCGCGGCATTCCGACTTCGATGCCCCGGTTGCCGAAATTCAGTTGCCTTTGAATTTCGGGTGATCCCTCTTGAGCATGTATGCTTCTGCTACTTGTTCTACATCAGACTTCTTCCGCAAACGGCGAAACGCTTTGACTCGGTGAGTTTCGCGGCATTCCGACTTCGATGCCCCGGTTGCCGAAATTCAGTTGCCTTTGAATTTCGGGTGATCCCTCTTGAGCATGTATGCTTCTGCTACTTGTTCTACATCAGACTTCTTCCGCAAACGGCGAAACGCTTTGACTCGGTGAGTTTCGCGGCATTCCGACTTCGATGCCCCGGTTGCCGAAATTCAGTTGCCTTTGAATTTCGGGTGATCCCTCTTGAGCATGTATGCTTCTGCTACTTGTTCTACATCAGACTTCTTCCGCAAACGGCGAAACGCTTTGACTCGGTGAGTTTCGCGGCATTCCGACTTCGATGCCCCGGTTGCCGAAATTCAGTTGCCTTTGAATTTCGGGTGATCCCTCTTGAGCATGTATGCTTCTGCTACTTGTTCTACATCAGACTTCTTCCGCAAACGGCGAAACGCTTTGACTCGGTGAGTTTCGCGGCATTCCGACTTCGATGCCCCGGTTGCCGAAATTCAGTTGCCTTTGAATTTCGGGTGATCCCTCTTGAGCATGTATGCTTCTGCTACTTGTTCTACATCAGACTTCTTCCGCAAACGGCGAAACGCTTTGACTCGGTGAGTTTCGCGGCATTCCGACTTCGATGCCCCGGTTGCCGAAATTCAGTTGCCTTTGAATTTCGGGTGATCCCTCTTGAGCATGTATGCTTCTGCTACTTGTTCTACATCAGACTTCTTCCGCAAACGGCGAAACGCTTTGACTCGGTGAGTTTCGCGGCATTCCGACTTCGATGCCCCGGTTGCCGAAATTCAGTTGCCTTTGAATTTCGGGTGATCCCTCTTGAGCATGTATGCTTCTGCTACTTGTTCTACATCAGACTTCTTCCGCAAACGGCGAAACGCTTTGACTCGGTGAGTTTCGCGGCATTCCGACTTCGATGCCCCGGTTGCCGAAATTCAGTTGCCTTTGAATTTCGGGTGATCCCTCTTGAGCATGTATGCTTCTGCTACTTGTTCTACATCAGACTTCTTCCGCAAACGGCGAAACGCTTTGACTCGGTGAGTTTCGCGGCATTCCGACTTCGATGCCCCGGTTGCCGAAATTCAGTTGCCTTTGAATTTCGGGTGATCCCTCTTGAGCATGTATGCTTCTGCTACTTGTTCTACATCAGACTTCTTCCGCAAACGGCGAAACGCTTTGACTCGGTGAGTTTCGCGGCATTCCGACTTCGATGCCCCGGTTGCCGAAATTCAGTTGCCTTTGAATTTCGGGTGATCCCTCTTGAGCATGTATGCTTCTGCTACTTGTTCTACATCAGACTTCTTCCGCAAACGGCGAAACGCTTTGACTCGGTGAGTTTCGCGGCATTCCGACTTCGATGCCCCGGTTGCCGAAATTCAGTTGCCTTTGAATTTCGGGTGATCCCTCTTGAGCATGTATGCTTCTGCTACTTGTTCTACATCAGACTTCTTCCGCAAACGGCGAAACGCTTTGACTCGGTGAGTTTCGCGGCATTCCGACTTCGATGCCCCGGTTGCCGAAATTCAGTTGCCTTTGAATTTCGGGTGATCCCTCTTGAGCATGTATGCTTCTGCTACTTGTTCTACATCAGACTTCTTCCGCAAACGGCGAAACGCTTTGACTCGGTGAGTTTCGCGGCATTCCGACTTCGATGCCCCGGTTGCCGAAATTCAGTTGCCTTTGAATTTCGGGTGATCCCTCTTGAGCATGTATGCTTCTGCTACTTGTTCTACATCAGACTTCTTCCGCAAACGGCGAAACGCTTTGACTCGGTGAGTTTCGCGGCATTCCGACTTCGATGCCCCGGTTGCCGAAATTCAGTTGCCTTTGAATTTCGGGTGATCCCTCTTGAGCATGTATGCTTCTGCTACTTGTTCTACATCAGACTTCTTCCGCAAACGGCGAAACGCTTTGACTCGGTGAGTTTCGCGGCATTCCGACTTCGATGCCCCGGTTGCCGAAATTCAGTTGCCTTTGAATTTCGGGTGATCCCTCTTGAGCATGTATGCTTCTGCTACTTGTTCTACATCAGACTTCTTCCGCAAACGGCGAAACGCTTTGACTCGGTGAGTTTCGCGGCATTCCGACTTCGATGCCCCGGTTGCCGAAATTCAGTTGCCTTTGAATTTCGGGTGATCCCTCTTGAGCATGTATGCTTCTGCTACTTGTTCTACATCAGACTTCTTCCGCAAACGGCGAAACGCTTTGACTCGGTGAGTTTCGCGGCATTCCGACTTCGATGCCCCGGTTGCCGAAATTCAGTTGCCTTTGAATTTCGGGTGATCCCTCTTGAGCATGTATGCTTCTGCTACTTGTTCTACATCAGACTTCTTCCGCAAACGGCGAAACGCTTTGACTCGGTGAGTTTCGCGGCATTCCGACTTCGATGCCCCGGTTGCCGAAATTCAGTTGCCTTTGAATTTCGGGTGATCCCTCTTGAGCATGTATGCTTCTGCTACTTGTTCTACATCAGACTTCTTCCGCAAACGGCGAAACGCTTTGACTCGGTGAGTTTCGCGGCATTCCGACTTCGATGCCCCGGTTGCCGAAATTCAGTTGCCTTTGAATTTCGGGTGATCCCTCTTGAGCATGTATGCTTCTGCTACTTGTTCTACATCAGACTTCTTCCGCAAACGGCGAAACGCTTTGACTCGGTGAGTTTCGCGGCATTCCGACTTCGATGCCCCGGTTGCCGAAATTCAGTTGCCTTTGAATTTCGGGTGATCCCTCTTGAGCATGTATGCTTCTGCTACTTGTTCTACATCAGACTTCTTCCGCAAACGGCGAAACGCTTTGACTCGGTGAGTTTCGCGGCATTCCGACTTCGATGCCCCGGTTGCCGAAATTCAGTTGCCTTTGAATTTCGGGTGATCCCTCTTGAGCATGTATGCTTCTGCTACTTGTTCTACATCAGACTTCTTCCGCAAACGGCGAAACGCTTTGACTCGGTGAGTTTCGCGGCATTCCGACTTCGATGCCCCGGTTGCCGAAATTCAGTTGCCTTTGAATTTCGGGTGATCCCTCTTGAGCATGTATGCTTCTGCTACTTGTTCTACATCAGACTTCTTCCGCAAACGGCGAAACGCTTTGACTCGGTGAGTTTCGCGGCATTCCGACTTCGATGCCCCGGTTGCCGAAATTCAGTTGCCTTTGAATTTCGGGTGATCCCTCTTGAGCATGTATGCTTCTGCTACTTGTTCTACATCAGACTTCTTCCGCAAACGGCGAAACGCTTTGACTCGGTGAGTTTCGCGGCATTCCGACTTCGATGCCCCGGTTGCCGAAATTCAGTTGCCTTTGAATTTCGGGTGATCCCTCTTGAGCATGTATGCTTCTGCTACTTGTTCTACATCAGACTTCTTCCGCAAACGGCGAAACGCTTTGACTCGGTGAGTTTCGCGGCATTCCGACTTCGATGCCCCGGTTGCCGAAATTCAGTTGCCTTTGAATTTCGGGTGATCCCTCTTGAGCATGTATGCTTCTGCTACTTGTTCTACATCAGACTTCTTCCGCAAACGGCGAAACGCTTTGACTCGGTGAGTTTCGCGGCATTCCGACTTCGATGCCCCGGTTGCCGAAATTCAGTTGCCTTTGAATTTCGGGTGATCCCTCTTGAGCATGTATGCTTCTGCTACTTGTTCTACATCAGACTTCTTCCGCAAACGGCGAAACGCTTTGACTCGGTGAGTTTCGCGGCATTCCGACTTCGATGCCCCGGTTGCCGAAATTCAGTTGCCTTTGAATTTCGGGTGATCCCTCTTGAGCATGTATGCTTCTGCTACTTGTTCTACATCAGACTTCTTCCGCAAACGGCGAAACGCTTTGACTCGGTGAGTTTCGCGGCATTCCGACTTCGATGCCCCGGTTGCCGAAATTCAGTTGCCTTTGAATTTCGGGTGATCCCTCTTGAGCATGTATGCTTCTGCTACTTGTTCTACATCAGACTTCTTCCGCAAACGGCGAAACGCTTTGACTCGGTGAGTTTCGCGGCATTCCGACTTCGATGCCCCGGTTGCCGAAATTCAGTTGCCTTTGAATTTCGGGTGATCCCTCTTGAGCATGTATGCTTCTGCTACTTGTTCTACATCAGACTTCTTCCGCAAACGGCGAAACGCTTTGACTCGGTGAGTTTCGCGGCATTCCGACTTCGATGCCCCGGTTGCCGAAATTCAGTTGCCTTTGAATTTCGGGTGATCCCTCTTGAGCATGTATGCTTCTGCTACTTGTTCTACATCAGACTTCTTCCGCAAACGGCGAAACGCTTTGACTCGGTGAGTTTCGCGGCATTCCGACTTCGATGCCCCGGTTGCCGAAATTCAGTTGCCTTTGAATTTCGGGTGATCCCTCTTGAGCATGTATGCTTCTGCTACTTGTTCTACATCAGACTTCTTCCGCAAACGGCGAAACGCTTTGACTCGGTGAGTTTCGCGGCATTCCGACTTCGATGCCCCGGTTGCCGAAATTCAGTTGCCTTTGAATTTCGGGTGATCCCTCTTGAGCATGTATGCTTCTGCTACTTGTTCTACATCAGACTTCTTCCGCAAACGGCGAAACGCTTTGACTCGGTGAGTTTCGCGGCATTCCGACTTCGATGCCCCGGTTGCCGAAATTCAGTTGCCTTTGAATTTCGGGTGATCCCTCTTGAGCATGTATGCTTCTGCTACTTGTTCTACATCAGACTTCTTCCGCAAACGGCGAAACGCTTTGACTCGGTGAGTTTCGCGGCATTCCGACTTCGATGCCCCGGTTGCCGAAATTCAGTTGCCTTTGAATTTCGGGTGATCCCTCTTGAGCATGTATGCTTCTGCTACTTGTTCTACATCAGACTTCTTCCGCAAACGGCGAAACGCTTTGACTCGGTGAGTTTCGCGGCATTCCGACTTCGATGCCCCGGTTGCCGAAATTCAGTTGCCTTTGAATTTCGGGTGATCCCTCTTGAGCATGTATGCTTCTGCTACTTGTTCTACATCAGACTTCTTCCGCAAACGGCGAAACGCTTTGACTCGGTGAGTTTCGCGGCATTCCGACTTCGATGCCCCGGTTGCCGAAATTCAGTTGCCTTTGAATTTCGGGTGATCCCTCTTGAGCATGTATGCTTCTGCTACTTGTTCTACATCAGACTTCTTCCGCAAACGGCGAAACGCTTTGACTCGGTGAGTTTCGCGGCATTCCGACTTCGATGCCCCGGTTGCCGAAATTCAGTTGCCTTTGAATTTCGGGTGATCCCTCTTGAGCATGTATGCTTCTGCTACTTGTTCTACATCAGACTTCTTCCGCAAACGGCGAAACGCTTTGACTCGGTGAGTTTCGCGGCATTCCGACTTCGATGCCCCGGTTGCCGAAATTCAGTTGCCTTTGAATTTCGGGTGATCCCTCTTGAGCATGTATGCTTCTGCTACTTGTTCTACATCAGACTTCTTCCGCAAACGGCGAAACGCTTTGACTCGGTGAGTTTCGCGGCATTCCGACTTCGATGCCCCGGTTGCCGAAATTCAGTTGCCTTTGAATTTCGGGTGATCCCTCTTGAGCATGTATGCTTCTGCTACTTGTTCTACATCAGACTTCTTCCGCAAACGGCGAAACGCTTTGACTCGGTGAGTTTCGCGGCATTCCGACTTCGATGCCCCGGTTGCCGAAATTCAGTTGCCTTTGAATTTCGGGTGATCCCTCTTGAGCATGTATGCTTCTGCTACTTGTTCTACATCAGACTTCTTCCGCAAACGGCGAAACGCTTTGACTCGGTGAGTTTCGCGGCATTCCGACTTCGATGCCCCGGTTGCCGAAATTCAGTTGCCTTTGAATTTCGGGTGATCCCTCTTGAGCATGTATGCTTCTGCTACTTGTTCTACATCAGACTTCTTCCGCAAACGGCGAAACGCTTTGACTCGGTGAGTTTCGCGGCATTCCGACTTCGATGCCCCGGTTGCCGAAATTCAGTTGCCTTTGAATTTCGGGTGATCCCTCTTGAGCATGTATGCTTCTGCTACTTGTTCTACATCAGACTTCTTCCGCAAACGGCGAAACGCTTTGACTCGGTGAGTTTCGCGGCATTCCGACTTCGATGCCCCGGTTGCCGAAATTCAGTTGCCTTTGAATTTCGGGTGATCCCTCTTGAGCATGTATGCTTCTGCTACTTGTTCTACATCAGACTTCTTCCGCAAACGGCGAAACGCTTTGACTCGGTGAGTTTCGCGGCATTCCGACTTCGATGCCCCGGTTGCCGAAATTCAGTTGCCTTTGAATTTCGGGTGATCCCTCTTGAGCATGTATGCTTCTGCTACTTGTTCTACATCAGACTTCTTCCGCAAACGGCGAAACGCTTTGACTCGGTGAGTTTCGCGGCATTCCGACTTCGATGCCCCGGTTGCCGAAATTCAGTTGCCTTTGAATTTCGGGTGATCCCTCTTGAGCATGTATGCTTCTGCTACTTGTTCTACATCAGACTTCTTCCGCAAACGGCGAAACGCTTTGACTCGGTGAGTTTCGCGGCATTCCGACTTCGATGCCCCGGTTGCCGAAATTCAGTTGCCTTTGAATTTCGGGTGATCCCTCTTGAGCATGTATGCTTCTGCTACTTGTTCTACATCAGACTTCTTCCGCAAACGGCGAAACGCTTTGACTCGGTGAGTTTCGCGGCATTCCGACTTCGATGCCCCGGTTGCCGAAATTCAGTTGCCTTTGAATTTCGGGTGATCCCTCTTGAGCATGTATGCTTCTGCTACTTGTTCTACATCAGACTTCTTCCGCAAACGGCGAAACGCTTTGACTCGGTGAGTTTCGCGGCATTCCGACTTCGATGCCCCGGTTGCCGAAATTCAGTTGCCTTTGAATTTCGGGTGATCCCTCTTGAGCATGTATGCTTCTGCTACTTGTTCTACATCAGACTTCTTCCGCAAACGGCGAAACGCTTTGACTCGGTGAGTTTCGCGGCATTCCGACTTCGATGCCCCGGTTGCCGAAATTCAGTTGCCTTTGAATTTCGGGTGATCCCTCTTGAGCATGTATGCTTCTGCTACTTGTTCTACATCAGACTTCTTCCGCAAACGGCGAAACGCTTTGACTCGGTGAGTTTCGCGGCATTCCGACTTCGATGCCCCGGTTGCCGAAATTCAGTTGCCTTTGAATTTCGGGTGATCCCTCTTGAGCATGTATGCTTCTGCTACTTGTTCTACATCAGACTTCTTCCGCAAACGGCGAAACGCTTTGACTCGGTGAGTTTCGCGGCATTCCGACTTCGATGCCCCGGTTGCCGAAATTCAGTTGCCTTTGAATTTCGGGTGATCCCTCTTGAGCATGTATGCTTCTGCTACTTGTTCTACATCAGACTTCTTCCGCAAACGGCGAAACGCTTTGACTCGGTGAGTTTCGCGGCATTCCGACTTCGATGCCCCGGTTGCCGAAATTCAGTTGCCTTTGAATTTCGGGTGATCCCTCTTGAGCATGTATGCTTCTGCTACTTGTTCTACATCAGACTTCTTCCGCAAACGGCGAAACGCTTTGACTCGGTGAGTTTCGCGGCATTCCGACTTCGATGCCCCGGTTGCCGAAATTCAGTTGCCTTTGAATTTCGGGTGATCCCTCTTGAGCATGTATGCTTCTGCTACTTGTTCTACATCAGACTTCTTCCGCAAACGGCGAAACGCTTTGACTCGGTGAGTTTCGCGGCATTCCGACTTCGATGCCCCGGTTGCCGAAATTCAGTTGCCTTTGAATTTCGGGTGATCCCTCTTGAGCATGTATGCTTCTGCTACTTGTTCTACATCAGACTTCTTCCGCAAACGGCGAAACGCTTTGACTCGGTGAGTTTCGCGGCATTCCGACTTCGATGCCCCGGTTGCCGAAATTCAGTTGCCTTTGAATTTCGGGTGATCCCTCTTGAGCATGTATGCTTCTGCTACTTGTTCTACATCAGACTTCTTCCGCAAACGGCGAAACGCTTTGACTCGGTGAGTTTCGCGGCATTCCGACTTCGATGCCCCGGTTGCCGAAATTCAGTTGCCTTTGAATTTCGGGTGATCCCTCTTGAGCATGTATGCTTCTGCTACTTGTTCTACATCAGACTTCTTCCGCAAACGGCGAAACGCTTTGACTCGGTGAGTTTCGCGGCATTCCGACTTCGATGCCCCGGTTGCCGAAATTCAGTTGCCTTTGAATTTCGGGTGATCCCTCTTGAGCATGTATGCTTCTGCTACTTGTTCTACATCAGACTTCTTCCGCAAACGGCGAAACGCTTTGACTCGGTGAGTTTCGCGGCATTCCGACTTCGATGCCCCGGTTGCCGAAATTCAGTTGCCTTTGAATTTCGGGTGATCCCTCTTGAGCATGTATGCTTCTGCTACTTGTTCTACATCAGACTTCTTCCGCAAACGGCGAAACGCTTTGACTCGGTGAGTTTCGCGGCATTCCGACTTCGATGCCCCGGTTGCCGAAATTCAGTTGCCTTTGAATTTCGGGTGATCCCTCTTGAGCATGTATGCTTCTGCTACTTGTTCTACATCAGACTTCTTCCGCAAACGGCGAAACGCTTTGACTCGGTGAGTTTCGCGGCATTCCGACTTCGATGCCCCGGTTGCCGAAATTCAGTTGCCTTTGAATTTCGGGTGATCCCTCTTGAGCATGTATGCTTCTGCTACTTGTTCTACATCAGACTTTCTTCCGCAAACGGCGAAACGCTTTGACTCGGTGAGTTTCGCGGCATTCCGACTTCGATGCCCCGGTTGCCGAAATTCAGTTGCCTTTGAATTTCGGGTGATCCCTCTTGAGCATGTATGCTTCTGCTACTTGTTCTACATCAGACTTCTTCCGCAAACGGCGAAACGCTTTGACTCGGTGAGTTTCGCGGCATTCCGACTTCGATGCCCCGGTTGCCGAAATTCAGTTGCCTTTGAATTTCGGGTGATCCCTCTTGAGCATGTATGCTTCTGCTACTTGTTCTACATCAGACTTCTTCCGCAAACGGCGAAACGCTTTGACTCGGTGAGTTTCGCGGCATTCCGACTTCGATGCCCCGGTTGCCGAAATTCAGTTGCCTTTGAATTTCGGGTGATCCCTCTTGAGCATGTATGCTTCTGCTACTTGTTCTACATCAGACTTCTTCCGCAAACGGCGAAACGCTTTGACTCGGTGAGTTTCGCGGCATTCCGACTTCGATGCCCCGGTTGCCGAAATTCAGTTGCCTTTGAATTTCGGGTGATCCCTCTTGAGCATGTATGCTTCTGCTACTTGTTCTACATCAGACTTCTTCCGCAAACGGCGAAACGCTTTGACTCGGTGAGTTTCGCGGCATTCCGACTTCGATGCCCCGGTTGCCGAAATTCAGTTGCCTTTGAATTTCGGGTGATCCCTCTTGAGCATGTATGCTTCTGCTACTTGTTCTACATCAGACTTCTTCCGCAAACGGCGAAACGCTTTGACTCGGTGAGTTTCGCGGCATTCCGACTTCGATGCCCCGGTTGCCGAAATTCAGTTGCCTTTGAATTTCGGGTGATCCCTCTTGAGCATGTATGCTTCTGCTACTTGTTCTACATCAGACTTCCTTCCGCAAACGGCGAAACGCTTTGACTCGGTGAGTTTCGCGGCATTCCGACTTCGATGCCCCGGTTGCCGAAATTCAGTTGCCTTTGAATTTCGGGTGATCCCTCTTGAGCATGTATGCTTCTGCTACTTGTTCTACATCAGACTTCTTCCGCAAACGGCGAAACGCTTTGACTCGGTGAGTTTCGCGGCATTCCGACTTCGATGCCCCGGTTGCCGAAATTCAGTTGCCTTTGAATTTCGGGTGATCCCTCTTGAGCATGTATGCTTCTGCTACTTGTTCTACATCAGACTTCTTCCGCAAACGGCGAAACGCTTTGACTCGGTGAGTTTCGCGGCATTCCGACTTCGATGCCCCGGTTGCCGAAATTCAGTTGCCTTTGAATTTCGGGTGATCCCTCTTGAGCATGTATGCTTCTGCTACTTGTTCTACATCAGACTTCTTCCGCAAACGGCGAAACGCTTTGACTCGGTGAGTTTCGCGGCATTCCGACTTCGATGCCCCGGTTGCCGAAATTCAGTTGCCTTTGAATTTCGGGTGATCCCTCTTGAGCATGTATGCTTCTGCTACTTGTTCTACATCAGACTTCTTCCGCAAACGGCGAAACGCTTTGACTCGGTGAGTTTCGCGGCATTCCGACTTCGATGCCCCGGTTGCCGAAATTCAGTTGCCTTTGAATTTCGGGTGATCCCTCTTGAGCATGTATGCTTCTGCTACTTGTTCTACATCAGACTTCTTCCGCAAACGGCGAAACGCTTTGACTCGGTGAGTTTCGCGGCATTCCGACTTCGATGCCCCGGTTGCCGAAATTCAGTTGCCTTTGAATTTCGGGTGATCCCTCTTGAGCATGTATGCTTCTGCTACTTGTTCTACATCAGACTTCTTCCGCAAACGGCGAAACGCTTTGACTCGGTGAGTTTCGCGGCATTCCGACTTCGATGCCCCGGTTGCCGAAATTCAGTTGCCTTTGAATTTCGGGTGATCCCTCTTGAGCATGTATGCTTCTGCTACTTGTTCTACATCAGACTTCTTCCGCAAACGGCGAAACGCTTTGACTCGGTGAGTTTCGCGGCATTCCGACTTCGATGCCCCGGTTGCCGAAATTCAGTTGCCTTTGAATTTCGGGTGATCCCTCTTGAGCATGTATGCTTCTGCTACTTGTTCTACATCAGACTTCTTCCGCAAACGGCGAAACGCTTTGACTCGGTGAGTTTCGCGGCATTCCGACTTCGATGCCCCGGTTGCCGAAATTCAGTTGCCTTTGAATTTCGGGTGATCCCTCTTGAGCATGTATGCTTCTGCTACTTGTTCTACATCAGACTTCTTCCGCAAACGGCGAAACGCTTTGACTCGGTGAGTTTCGCGGCATTCCGACTTCGATGCCCCGGTTGCCGAAATTCAGTTGCCTTTGAATTTCGGGTGATCCCTCTTGAGCATGTATGCTTCTGCTACTTGTTCTACATCAGACTTCTTCCGCAAACGGCGAAACGCTTTGACTCGGTGAGTTTCGCGGCATTCCGACTTCGATGCCCCGGTTGCCGAAATTCAGTTGCCTTTGAATTTCGGGTGATCCCTCTTGAGCATGTATGCTTCTGCTACTTGTTCTACATCAGACTTCTTCCGCAAACGGCGAAACGCTTTGACTCGGTGAGTTTCGCGGCATTCCGACTTCGATGCCCCGGTTGCCGAAATTCAGTTGCCTTTGAATTTCGGGTGATCCCTCTTGAGCATGTATGCTTCTGCTACTTGTTCTACATCAGACTTCTTCCGCAAACGGCGAAACGCTTTGACTCGGTGAGTTTCGCGGCATTCCGACTTCGATGCCCCGGTTGCCGAAATTCAGTTGCCTTTGAATTTCGGGTGATCCCTCTTGAGCATGTATGCTTCTGCTACTTGTTCTACATCAGACTTCTTCCGCAAACGGCGAAACGCTTTGACTCGGTGAGTTTCGCGGCATTCCGACTTCGATGCCCCGGTTGCCGAAATTCAGTTGCCTTTGAATTTCGGGTGATCCCTCTTGAGCATGTATGCTTCTGCTACTTGTTCTACATCAGACTTCTTCCGCAAACGGCGAAACGCTTTGACTCGGTGAGTTTCGCGGCATTCCGACTTCGATGCCCCGGTTGCCGAAATTCAGTTGCCTTTGAATTTCGGGTGATCCCTCTTGAGCATGTATGCTTCTGCTACTTGTTCTACATCACACTTCTTCCGCAAACGGCGAAACGCTTTGACTCGGTGAGTTTCGCGGCATTCCGACTTCGATGCCCCGGTTGCCGAAATTCAGTTGCCTTTGAATTTCGGGTGATCCCTCTTGAGCATGTATGCTTCTGCTACTTGTTCTACATCAGACTTCTTCCGCAAACGGCGAAACGCTTTGACTCGGTGAGTTTCGCGGCATTCCGACTTCGATGCCCCGGTTGCCGAAATTCAGTTGCCTTTGAATTTCGGGTGATCCCTCTTGAGCATGTATGCTTCTGCTACTTGTTCTACATCAGACTTCTTCCGCAAACGGCGAAACGCTTTGACTCGGTGAGTTTCGCGGCATTCCGACTTCGATGCCCCGGTTGCCGAAATTCAGTTGCCTTTGAATTTCGGGTGATCCCTCTTGAGCATGTATGCTTCTGCTACTTGTTCTACATCAGACTTCTTCCGCAAACGGCGAAACGCTTTGACTCGGTGAGTTTCGCGGCATTCCGACTTCGATGCCCCGGTTGCCGAAATTCAGTTGCCTTTGAATTTCGGGTGATCCCTCTTGAGCATGTATGCTTCTGCTACTTGTTCTACATCACACTTCTTCCGCAAACGGCGAAACGCTTTGACTCGGTGAGTTTCGCGGCATTCCGACTTCGATGCCCCGGTTGCCGAAATTCAGTTGCCTTTGAATTTCGGGTGATCCCTCTTGAGCATGTATGCTTCTGCTACTTGTTCTACATCAGACTTTCTTCCGCAAACGGCGAAACGCTTTGACTCGGTGAGTTTCGCGGCATTCCGACTTCGATGCCCCGGTTGCCGAAATTCAGTTGCCTTTGAATTTCGGGTGATCCCTCTTGAGCATGTATGCTTCTGCTACTTGTTCTACATCAGACTTCTTCCGCAAACGGCGAAACGCTTTGACTCGGTGAGTTTCGCGGCATTCCGACTTCGATGCCCCGGTTGCCGAAATTCAGTTGCCTTTGAATTTCGGGTGATCCCTCTTGAGCATGTATGCTTCTGCTACTTGTTCTACATCACACTTCTTCCGCAAACGGCGAAACGCTTTGACTCGGTGAGTTTCGCGGCATTCCGACTTCGATGCCCCGGTTGCCGAAATTCAGTTGCCTTTGAATTTCGGGTGATCCCTCTTGAGCATGTATGCTTCTGCTACTTGTTCTACATCAGACTTCTTCCGCAAACGGCGAAACGCTTTGACTCGGTGAGTTTCGCGGCATTCCGACTTCGATGCCCCGGTTGCCGAAATTCAGTTGCCTTTGAATTTCGGGTGATCCCTCTTGAGCATGTATGCTTCTGCTACTTGTTCTACATCACACTTCCTTCCGCAAACGGCGAAACGCTTTGACTCGGTGAGTTTCGCGGCATTCCGACTTCGATGCCCCGGTTGCCGAAATTCAGTTGCCTTTGAATTTCGGGTGATCCCTCTTGAGCATGTATGCTTCTGCTACTTGTTCTACATCAGACTTCTTCCGCAAACGGCGAAACGCTTTGACTCGGTGAGTTTCGCGGCATTCCGACTTCGATGCCCCGGTTGCCGAAATTCAGTTGCCTTTGAATTTCGGGTGATCCCTCTTGAGCATGTATGCTTCTGCTACTTGTTCTACATCAGACTTCTTCCGCAAACGGCGAAACGCTTTGACTCGGTGAGTTTCGCGGCATTCCGACTTCGATGCCCCGGTTGCCGAAATTCAGTTGCCTTTGAATTTCGGGTGATCCCTCTTGAGCATGTATGCTTCTGCTACTTGTTCTACATCAGACTTCTTCCGCAAACGGCGAAACGCTTTGACTCGGTGAGTTTCGCGGCATTCCGACTTCGATGCCCCGGTTGCCGAAATTCAGTTGCCTTTGAATTTCGGGTGATCCCTCTTGAGCATGTATGCTTCTGCTACTTGTTCTACATCAGACTTCTTCCGCAAACGGCGAAACGCTTTGACTCGGTGAGTTTCGCGGCATTCCGACTTCGATGCCCCGGTTGCCGAAATTCAGTTGCCTTTGAATTTCGGGTGATCCCTCTTGAGCATGTATGCTTCTGCTACTTGTTCTACATCAGACTTCTTCCGCAAACGGCGAAACGCTTTGACTCGGTGAGTTTCGCGGCATTCCGACTTCGATGCCCCGGTTGCCGAAATTCAGTTGCCTTTGAATTTCGGGTGATCCCTCTTGAGCATGTATGCTTCTGCTACTTGTTCTACATCAGACTTCTTCCGCAAACGGCGAAACGCTTTGACTCGGTGAGTTTCGCGGCATTCCGACTTCGATGCCCCGGTTGCCGAAATTCAGTTGCCTTTGAATTTCGGGTGATCCCTCTTGAGCATGTATGCTTCTGCTACTTGTTCTACATCAGACTTCTTCCGCAAACGGCGAAACGCTTTGACTCGGTGAGTTTCGCGGCATTCCGACTTCGATGCCCCGGTTGCCGAAATTCAGTTGCCTTTGAATTTCGGGTGATCCCTCTTGAGCATGTATGCTTCTGCTACTTGTTCTACATCAGACTTCTTCCGCAAACGGCGAAACGCTTTGACTCGGTGAGTTTCGCGGCATTCCGACTTCGATGCCCCGGTTGCCGAAATTCAGTTGCCTTTGAATTTCGGGTGATCCCTCTTGAGCATGTATGCTTCTGCTACTTGTTCTACATCAGACTTCTTCCGCAAACGGCGAAACGCTTTGACTCGGTGAGTTTCGCGGCATTCCGACTTCGATGCCCCGGTTGCCGAAATTCAGTTGCCTTTGAATTTCGGGTGATCCCTCTTGAGCATGTATGCTTCTGCTACTTGTTCTACATCAGACTTCTTCCGCAAACGGCGAAACGCTTTGACTCGGTGAGTTTCGCGGCATTCCGACTTCGATGCCCCGGTTGCCGAAATTCAGTTGCCTTTGAATTTCGGGTGATCCCTCTTGAGCATGTATGCTTCTGCTACTTGTTCTACATCAGACTTCCTTCCGCAAACGGCGAAACGCTTTGACTCGGTGAGTTTCGCGGCATTCCGACTTCGATGCCCCGGTTGCCGAAATTCAGTTGCCTTTGAATTTCGGGTGATCCCTCTTGAGCATGTATGCTTCTGCTACTTGTTCTACATCAGACTTCTTCCGCAAACGGCGAAACGCTTTGACTCGGTGAGTTTCGCGGCATTCCGACTTCGATGCCCCGGTTGCCGAAATTCAGTTGCCTTTGAATTTCGGGTGATCCCTCTTGAGCATGTATGCTTCTGCTACTTGTTCTACATCACACTTCTTCCGCAAACGGCGAAACGCTTTGACTCGGTGAGTTTCGCGGCATTCCGACTTCGATGCCCCGGTTGCCGAAATTCAGTTGCCTTTGAATTTCGGGTGATCCCTCTTGAGCATGTATGCTTCTGCTACTTGTTCTACATCAGACTTCTTCCGCAAACGGCGAAACGCTTTGACTCGGTGAGTTTCGCGGCATTCCGACTTCGATGCCCCGGTTGCCGAAATTCAGTTGCCTTTGAATTTCGGGTGATCCCTCTTGAGCATGTATGCTTCTGCTACTTGTTCTACATCAGACTTCTTCCGCAAACGGCGAAACGCTTTGACTCGGTGAGTTTCGCGGCATTCCGACTTCGATGCCCCGGTTGCCGAAATTCAGTTGCCTTTGAATTTCGGGTGATCCCTCTTGAGCATGTATGCTTCTGCTACTTGTTCTACATCAGACTTCTTCCGCAAACGGCGAAACGCTTTGACTCGGTGAGTTTCGCGGCATTCCGACTTCGATGCCCCGGTTGCCGAAATTCAGTTGCCTTTGAATTTCGGGTGATCCCTCTTGAGCATGTATGCTTCTGCTACTTGTTCTACATCAGACTTCTTCCGCAAACGGCGAAACGCTTTGACTCGGTGAGTTTCGCGGCATTCCGACTTCGATGCCCCGGTTGCCGAAATTCAGTTGCCTTTGAATTTCGGGTGATCCCTCTTGAGCATGTATGCTTCTGCTACTTGTTCTACATCAGACTTCTTCCGCAAACGGCGAAACGCTTTGACTCGGTGAGTTTCGCGGCATTCCGACTTCGATGCCCCGGTTGCCGAAATTCAGTTGCCTTTGAATTTCGGGTGATCCCTCTTGAGCATGTATGCTTCTGCTACTTGTTCTACATCAGACTTCTTCCGCAAACGGCGAAACGCTTTGACTCGGTGAGTTTCGCGGCATTCCGACTTCGATGCCCCGGTTGCCGAAATTCAGTTGCCTTTGAATTTCGGGTGATCCCTCTTGAGCATGTATGCTTCTGCTACTTGTTCTACATCAGACTTCTTCCGCAAACGGCGAAACGCTTTGACTCGGTGAGTTTCGCGGCATTCCGACTTCGATGCCCCGGTTGCCGAAATTCAGTTGCCTTTGAATTTCGGGTGATCCCTCTTGAGCATGTATGCTTCTGCTACTTGTTCTACATCAGACTTCTTCCGCAAACGGCGAAACGCTTTGACTCGGTGAGTTTCGCGGCATTCCGACTTCGATGCCCCGGTTGCCGAAATTCAGTTGCCTTTGAATTTCGGGTGATCCCTCTTGAGCATGTATGCTTCTGCTACTTGTTCTACATCAGACTTCTTCCGCAAACGGCGAAACGCTTTGACTCGGTGAGTTTCGCGGCATTCCGACTTCGATGCCCCGGTTGCCGAAATTCAGTTGCCTTTGAATTTCGGGTGATCCCTCTTGAGCATGTATGCTTCTGCTACTTGTTCTACATCACACTTCTTCCGCAAACGGCGAAACGCTTTGACTCGGTGAGTTTCGCGGCATTCCGACTTCGATGCCCCGGTTGCCGAAATTCAGTTGCCTTTGAATTTCGGGTGATCCCTCTTGAGCATGTATGCTTCTGCTACTTGTTCTACATCACACTTCCGCAAACGGCGAAACGCTTTGACTCGGTGAGTTTCGCGGCATTCCGACTTCGATGCCCCGGTTGCCGAAATTCAGTTGCCTTTGAATTTCGGGTGATCCCTCTTGAGCATGTATGCTTCTGCTACTTGTTCTACATCAGACTTCTTCCGCAAACGGCGAAACGCTTTGACTCGGTGAGTTTCGCGGCATTCCGACTTCGATGCCCCGGTTGCCGAAATTCAGTTGCCTTTGAATTTCGGGTGATCCCTCTTGAGCATGTATGCTTCTGCTACTTGTTCTACATCAGACTTCTTCCGCAAACGGCGAAACGCTTTGACTCGGTGAGTTTCGCGGCATTCCGACTTCGATGCCCCGGTTGCCGAAATTCAGTTGCCTTTGAATTTCGGGTGATCCCTCTTGAGCATGTATGCTTCTGCTACTTGTTCTACATCAGACTTCCTTCCGCAAACGGCGAAACGCTTTGACTCGGTGAGTTTCGCGGCATTCCGACTTCGATGCCCCGGTTGCCGAAATTCAGTTGCCTTTGAATTTCGGGTGATCCCTCTTGAGCATGTATGCTTCTGCTACTTGTTCTACATCAGACTTCTTCCGCAAACGGCGAAACGCTTTGACTCGGTGAGTTTCGCGGCATTCCGACTTCGATGCCCCGGTTGCCGAAATTCAGTTGCCTTTGAATTTCGGGTGATCCCTCTTGAGCATGTATGCTTCTGCTACTTGTTCTACATCAGACTTCTTCCGCAAACGGCGAAACGCTTTGACTCGGTGAGTTTCGCGGCATTCCGACTTCGATGCCCCGGTTGCCGAAATTCAGTTGCCTTTGAATTTCGGGTGATCCCTCTTGAGCATGTATGCTTCTGCTACTTGTTCTACATCAGACTTCTTCCGCAAACGGCGAAACGCTTTGACTCGGTGAGTTTCGCGGCATTCCGACTTCGATGCCCCGGTTGCCGAAATTCAGTTGCCTTTGAATTTCGGGTGATCCCTCTTGAGCATGTATGCTTCTGCTACTTGTTCTACATCAGACTTCTTCCGCAAACGGCGAAACGCTTTGACTCGGTGAGTTTCGCGGCATTCCGACTTCGATGCCCCGGTTGCCGAAATTCAGTTGCCTTTGAATTTCGGGTGATCCCTCTTGAGCATGTATGCTTCTGCTACTTGTTCTACATCACACTTCCTTCCGCAAACGGCGAAACGCTTTGACTCGGTGAGTTTCGCGGCATTCCGACTTCGATGCCCGGTTGCCGAAATTCAGTTGCCTTTGAATTTCGGGTGATCCCTCTTGAGCATGTATGCTTCTGCTACTTGTTCTACATCAGACTTCTTCCGCAAACGGCGAAACGCTTTGACTCGGTGAGTTTCGCGGCATTCCGACTTCGATGCCCCGGTTGCCGAAATTCAGTTGCCTTTGAATTTCGGGTGATCCCTCTTGAGCATGTATGCTTCTGCTACTTGTTCTACATCAGACTTCCTTCCGCAAACGGCGAAACGCTTTGACTCGGTGAGTTTCGCGGCATTCCGACTTCGATGCCCCGGTTGCCGAAATTCAGTTGCCTTTGAATTTCGGGTGATCCCTCTTGAGCATGTATGCTTCTGCTACTTGTTCTACATCAGACTTCTTCCGCAAACGGCGAAACGCTTTGACTCGGTGAGTTTCGCGGCATTCCGACTTCGATGCCCCGGTTGCCGAAATTCAGTTGCCTTTGAATTTCGGGTGATCCCTCTTGAGCATGTATGCTTCTGCTACTTGTTCTACATCAGACTTCCTTCCGCAAACGGCGAAACGCTTTGACTCGGTGAGTTTCGCGGCATTCCGACTTCGATGCCCCGGTTGCCGAAATTCAGTTGCCTTTGAATTTCGGGTGATCCCTCTTGAGCATGTATGCTTCTGCTACTTGTTCTACATCACACTTCTTCCGCAAACGGCGAAACGCTTTGACTCGGTGAGTTTCGCGGCATTCCGACTTCGATGCCCCGGTTGCCGAAATTCAGTTGCCTTTGAATTTCGGGTGATCCCTCTTGAGCATGTATGCTTCTGCTACTTGTTCTACATCAGACTTCCTTCCGCAAACGGCGAAACGCTTTGACTCGGTGAGTTTCGCGGCATTCCGACTTCGATGCCCCGGTTGCCGAAATTCAGTTGCCTTTGAATTTCGGGTGATCCCTCTTGAGCATGTATGCTTCTGCTACTTGTTCTACATCAGACTTCCTTCCGCAAACGGCGAAACGCTTTGACTCGGTGAGTTTCGCGGCATTCCGACTTCGATGCCCCGGTTGCCGAAATTCAGTTGCCTTTGAATTTCGGGTGATCCCTCTTGAGCATGTATGCTTCTGCTACTTGTTCTACATCAGACTTCTTCCGCAAACGGCGAAACGCTTTGACTCGGTGAGTTTCGCGGCATTCCGACTTCGATGCCCCGGTTGCCGAAATTCAGTTGCCTTTGAATTTCGGGTGATCCCTCTTGAGCATGTATGCTTCTGCTACTTGTTCTACATCACACTTCCTTCCGCAAACGGCGAAACGCTTTGACTCGGTGAGTTTCGCGGCATTCCGACTTCGATGCCCCGGTTGCCGAAATTCAGTTGCCTTTGAATTTCGGGTGATCCCTCTTGAGCATGTATGCTTCTGCTACTTGTTCTACATCACACTTCTTCCGCAAACGGCGAAACGCTTTGACTCGGTGAGTTTCGCGGCATTCCGACTTCGATGCCCCGGTTGCCGAAATTCAGTTGCCTTTGAATTTCGGGTGATCCCTCTTGAGCATGTATGCTTCTGCTACTTGTTCTACATCAGACTTCTTCCGCAAACGGCGAAACGCTTTGACTCGGTGAGTTTCGCGGCATTCCGACTTCGATGCCCCGGTTGCCGAAATTCAGTTGCCTTTGAATTTCGGGTGATCCCTCTTGAGCATGTATGCTTCTGCTACTTGTTCTACATCAGACTTCTTCCGCAAACGGCGAAACGCTTTGACTCGGTGAGTTTCGCGGCATTCCGACTTCGATGCCCCGGTTGCCGAAATTCAGTTGCCTTTGAATTTCGGGTGATCCCTCTTGAGCATGTATGCTTCTGCTACTTGTTCTACATCACACTTTCTTCCGCAAACGGCGAAACGCTTTGACTCGGTGAGTTTCGCGGCATTCCGACTTCGATGCCCCGGTTGCCGAAATTCAGTTGCCTTTGAATTTCGGGTGATCCCTCTTGAGCATGTATGCTTCTGCTACTTGTTCTACATCAGACTTCTTCCGCAAACGGCGAAACGCTTTGACTCGGTGAGTTTCGCGGCATTCCGACTTCGATGCCCCGGTTGCCGAAATTCAGTTGCCTTTGAATTTCGGGTGATCCCTCTTGAGCATGTATGCTTCTGCTACTTGTTCTACATCACACTTCTTCCGCAAACGGCGAAACGCTTTGACTCGGTGAGTTTCGCGGCATTCCGACTTCGATGCCCCGGTTGCCGAAATTCAGTTGCCTTTGAATTTCGGGTGATCCCTCTTGAGCATGTATGCTTCTGCTACTTGTTCTACATCAGACTTCTTCCGCAAACGGCGAAACGCTTTGACTCGGTGAGTTTCGCGGCATTCCGACTTCGATGCCCCGGTTGCCGAAATTCAGTTGCCTTTGAATTTCGGGTGATCCCTCTTGAGCATGTATGCTTCTGCTACTTGTTCTACATCACACTTCCTTCCGCAAACGGCGAAACGCTTTGACTCGGTGAGTTTCGCGGCATTCCGACTTCGATGCCCCGGTTGCCGAAATTCAGTTGCCTTTGAATTTCGGGTGATCCCTCTTGAGCATGTATGCTTCTGCTACTTGTTCTACATCAGACTTCCTTCCGCAAACGGCGAAACGCTTTGACTCGGTGAGTTTCGCGGCATTCCGACTTCGATGCCCCGGTTGCCGAAATTCAGTTGCCTTTGAATTTCGGGTGATCCCTCTTGAGCATGTATGCTTCTGCTACTTGTTCTACATCAGACTTCTTCCGCAAACGGCGAAACGCTTTGACTCGGTGAGTTTCGCGGCATTCCGACTTCGATGCCCCGGTTGCCGAAATTCAGTTGCCTTTGAATTTCGGGTGATCCCTCTTGAGCATGTATGCTTCTGCTACTTGTTCTACATCAGACTTCCTTCCGCAAACGGCGAAACGCTTTGACTCGGTGAGTTTCGCGGCATTCCGACTTCGATGCCCCGGTTGCCGAAATTCAGTTGCCTTTGAATTTCGGGTGATCCCTCTTGAGCATGTATGCTTCTGCTACTTGTTCTACATCAGACTTCCTTCCGCAAACGGCGAAACGCTTTGACTCGGTGAGTTTCGCGGCATTCCGACTTCGATGCCCCGGTTGCCGAAATTCAGTTGCCTTTGAATTTCGGGTGATCCCTCTTGAGCATGTATGCTTCTGCTACTTGTTCTACATCAGACTTCTTCCGCAAACGGCGAAACGCTTTGACTCGGTGAGTTTCGCGGCATTCCGACTTCGATGCCCCGGTTGCCGAAATTCAGTTGCCTTTGAATTTCGGGTGATCCCTCTTGAGCATGTATGCTTCTGCTACTTGTTCTACATCAGACTTCTTCCGCAAACGGCGAAACGCTTTGACTCGGTGAGTTTCGCGGCATTCCGACTTCGATGCCCCGGTTGCCGAAATTCAGTTGCCTTTGAATTTCGGGTGATCCCTCTTGAGCATGTATGCTTCTGCTACTTGTTCTACATCACACTTCTTCCGCAAACGGCGAAACGCTTTGACTCGGTGAGTTTCGCGGCATTCCGACTTCGATGCCCCGGTTGCCGAAATTCAGTTGCCTTTGAATTTCGGGTGATCCCTCTTGAGCATGTATGCTTCTGCTACTTGTTCTACATCAGACTTCTTCCGCAAACGGCGAAACGCTTTGACTCGGTGAGTTTCGCGGCATTCCGACTTCGATGCCCCGGTTGCCGAAATTCAGTTGCCTTTGAATTTCGGGTGATCCCTCTTGAGCATGTATGCTTCTGCTACTTGTTCTACATCAGACTTCCTTCCGCAAACGGCGAAACGCTTTGACTCGGTGAGTTTCGCGGCATTCCGACTTCGATGCCCCGGTTGCCGAAATTCAGTTGCCTTTGAATTTCGGGTGATCCCTCTTGAGCATGTATGCTTCTGCTACTTGTTCTACATCACACTTCTTCCGCAAACGGCGAAACGCTTTGACTCGGTGAGTTTCGCGGCATTCCGACTTCGATGCCCCGGTTGCCGAAATTCAGTTGCCTTTGAATTTCGGGTGATCCCTCTTGAGCATGTATGCTTCTGCTACTTGTTCTACATCAGACTTCTTCCGCAAACGGCGAAACGCTTTGACTCGGTGAGTTTCGCGGCATTCCGACTTCGATGCCCCGGTTGCCGAAATTCAGTTGCCTTTGAATTTCGGGTGATCCCTCTTGAGCATGTATGCTTCTGCTACTTGTTCTACATCAGACTTCTTCCGCAAACGGCGAAACGCTTTGACTCGGTGAGTTTCGCGGCATTCCGACTTCGATGCCCCGGTTGCCGAAATTCAGTTGCCTTTGAATTTCGGGTGATCCCTCTTGAGCATGTATGCTTCTGCTACTTGTTCTACATCAGACTTCTTCCGCAAACGGCGAAACGCTTTGACTCGGTGAGTTTCGCGGCATTCCGACTTCGATGCCCCGGTTGCCGAAATTCAGTTGCCTTTGAATTTCGGGTGATCCCTCTTGAGCATGTATGCTTCTGCTACTTGTTCTACATCACACTTCCTTCCGCAAACGGCGAAACGCTTTGACTCGGTGAGTTTCGCGGCATTCCGACTTCGATGCCCCGGTTGCCGAAATTCAGTTGCCTTTGAATTTCGGGTGATCCCTCTTGAGCATGTATGCTTCTGCTACTTGTTCTACATCAGACTTCTTCCGCAAACGGCGAAACGCTTTGACTCGGTGAGTTTCGCGGCATTCCGACTTCGATGCCCCGGTTGCCGAAATTCAGTTGCCTTTGAATTTCGGGTGATCCCTCTTGAGCATGTATGCTTCTGCTACTTGTTCTACATCAGACTTCTTCCGCAAACGGCGAAACGCTTTGACTCGGTGAGTTTCGCGGCATTCCGACTTCGATGCCCCGGTTGCCGAAATTCAGTTGCCTTTGAATTTCGGGTGATCCCTCTTGAGCATGTATGCTTCTGCTACTTGTTCTACATCAGACTTCCTTCCGCAAACGGCGAAACGCTTTGACTCGGTGAGTTTCGCGGCATTCCGACTTCGATGCCCCGGTTGCCGAAATTCAGTTGCCTTTGAATTTCGGGTGATCCCTCTTGAGCATGTATGCTTCTGCTACTTGTTCTACATCAGACTTCTTCCGCAAACGGCGAAACGCTTTGACTCGGTGAGTTTCGCGGCATTCCGACTTCGATGCCCCGGTTGCCGAAATTCAGTTGCCTTTGAATTTCGGGTGATCCCTCTTGAGCATGTATGCTTCTGCTACTTGTTCTACATCAGACTTCCTTCCGCAAACGGCGAAACGCTTTGACTCGGTGAGTTTCGCGGCATTCCGACTTCGATGCCCCGGTTGCCGAAATTCAGTTGCCTTTGAATTTCGGGTGATCCCTCTTGAGCATGTATGCTTCTGCTACTTGTTCTACATCACTTCTTCCGCAAACGGCGAAACGCTTTGACTCGGTGAGTTTCGCGGCATTCCGACTTCGATGCCCCGGTTGCCGAAATTCAGTTGCCTTTGAATTTCGGGTGATCCCTCTTGAGCATGTATGCTTCTGCTACTTGTTCTACATCAGACTTCTTCCGCAAACGGCGAAACGCTTTGACTCGGTGAGTTTCGCGGCATTCCGACTTCGATGCCCCGGTTGCCGAAATTCAGTTGCCTTTGAATTTCGGGTGATCCCTCTTGAGCATGTATGCTTCTGCTACTTGTTCTACATCAGACTTCTTCCGCAAACGGCGAAACGCTTTGACTCGGTGAGTTTCGCGGCATTCCGACTTCGATGCCCCGGTTGCCGAAATTCAGTTGCCTTTGAATTTCGGGTGATCCCTCTTGAGCATGTATGCTTCTGCTACTTGTTCTACATCACACTTTCTTCCGCAAACGGCGAAACGCTTTGACTCGGTGAGTTTCGCGGCATTCCGACTTCGATGCCCCGGTTGCCGAAATTCAGTTGCCTTTGAATTTCGGGTGATCCCTCTTGAGCATGTATGCTTCTGCTACTTGTTCTACATCAGACTTCTTCCGCAAACGGCGAAACGCTTTGACTCGGTGAGTTTCGCGGCATTCCGACTTCGATGCCCGGTTGCCGAAATTCAGTTGCCTTTGAATTTCGGGTGATCCCTCTTGAGCATGTATGCTTCTGCTACTTGTTCTACATCAGACTTCTTCCGCAAACGGCGAAACGCTTTGACTCGGTGAGTTTCGCGGCATTCCGACTTCGATGCCCCGGTTGCCGAAATTCAGTTGCCTTTGAATTTCGGGTGATCCCTCTTGAGCATGTATGCTTCTGCTACTTGTTCTACATCAGACTTCTTCCGCAAACGGCGAAACGCTTTGACTCGGTGAGTTTCGCGGCATTCCGACTTCGATGCCCGGTTGCCGAAATTCAGTTGCCTTTGAATTTCGGGTGATCCCTCTTGAGCATGTATGCTTCTGCTACTTGTTCTACATCAGACTTCTTCCGCAAACGGCGAAACGCTTTGACTCGGTGAGTTTCGCGGCATTCCGACTTCGATGCCCCGGTTGCCGAAATTCAGTTGCCTTTGAATTTCGGGTGATCCCTCTTGAGCATGTATGCTTCTGCTACTTGTTCTACATCAGACTTCTTCCGCAAACGGCGAAACGCTTTGACTCGGTGAGTTTCGCGGCATTCCGACTTCGATGCCCGGTTGCCGAAATTCAGTTGCCTTTGAATTTCGGGTGATCCCTCTTGAGCATGTATGCTTCTGCTACTTGTTCTACATCACACTTCTTCCGCAAACGGCGAAACGCTTTGACTCGGTGAGTTTCGCGGCATTCCGACTTCGATGCCCCGGTTGCCGAAATTCAGTTGCCTTTGAATTTCGGGTGATCCCTCTTGAGCATGTATGCTTCTGCTACTTGTTCTACATCAGACTTCTTCCGCAAACGGCGAAACGCTTTGACTCGGTGAGTTTCGCGGCATTCCGACTTCGATGCCCCGGTTGCCGAAATTCAGTTGCCTTTGAATTTCGGGTGATCCCTCTTGAGCATGTATGCTTCTGCTACTTGTTCTACATCAGACTTCTTCCGCAAACGGCGAAACGCTTTGACTCGGTGAGTTTCGCGGCATTCCGACTTCGATGCCCCGGTTGCCGAAATTCAGTTGCCTTTGAATTTCGGGTGATCCCTCTTGAGCATGTATGCTTCTGCTACTTGTTCTACATCAGACTTCTTCCGCAAACGGCGAAACGCTTTGACTCGGTGAGTTTCGCGGCATTCCGACTTCGATGCCCCGGTTGCCGAAATTCAGTTGCCTTTGAATTTCGGGTGATCCCTCTTGAGCATGTATGCTTCTGCTACTTGTTCTACATCACACTTCTTCCGCAAACGGCGAAACGCTTTGACTCGGTGAGTTTCGCGGCATTCCGACTTCGATGCCCCGGTTGCCGAAATTCAGTTGCCTTTGAATTTCGGGTGATCCCTCTTGAGCATGTATGCTTCTGCTACTTGTTCTACATCAGACTTCTTCCGCAAACGGCGAAACGCTTTGACTCGGTGAGTTTCGCGGCATTCCGACTTCGATGCCCCGGTTGCCGAAATTCAGTTGCCTTTGAATTTCGGGTGATCCCTCTTGAGCATGTATGCTTCTGCTACTTGTTCTACATCAGACTTCCTTCCGCAAACGGCGAAACGCTTTGACTCGGTGAGTTTCGCGGCATTCCGACTTCGATGCCCCGGTTGCCGAAATTCAGTTGCCTTTGAATTTCGGGTGATCCCTCTTGAGCATGTATGCTTCTGCTACTTGTTCTACATCAGACTTCTTCCGCAAACGGCGAAACGCTTTGACTCGGTGAGTTTCGCGGCATTCCGACTTCGATGCCCCGGTTGCCGAAATTCAGTTGCCTTTGAATTTCGGGTGATCCCTCTTGAGCATGTATGCTTCTGCTACTTGTTCTACATCAGACTTCCTTCCGCAAACGGCGAAACGCTTTGACTCGGTGAGTTTCGCGGCATTCCGACTTCGATGCCCCGGTTGCCGAAATTCAGTTGCCTTTGAATTTCGGGTGATCCCTCTTGAGCATGTATGCTTCTGCTACTTGTTCTACATCAGACTTCTTCCGCAAACGGCGAAACGCTTTGACTCGGTGAGTTTCGCGGCATTCCGACTTCGATGCCCGGTTGCCGAAATTCAGTTGCCTTTGAATTTCGGGTGATCCCTCTTGAGCATGTATGCTTCTGCTACTTGTTCTACATCAGACTTCTTCCGCAAACGGCGAAACGCTTTGACTCGGTGAGTTTCGCGGCATTCCGACTTCGATGCCCCGGTTGCCGAAATTCAGTTGCCTTTGAATTTCGGGTGATCCCTCTTGAGCATGTATGCTTCTGCTACTTGTTCTACATCAGACTTCTTCCGCAAACGGCGAAACGCTTTGACTCGGTGAGTTTCGCGGCATTCCGACTTCGATGCCCGGTTGCCGAAATTCAGTTGCCTTTGAATTTCGGGTGATCCCTCTTGAGCATGTATGCTTCTGCTACTTGTTCTACATCAGACTTCTTCCGCAAACGGCGAAACGCTTTGACTCGGTGAGTTTCGCGGCATTCCGACTTCGATGCCCCGGTTGCCGAAATTCAGTTGCCTTTGAATTTCGGGTGATCCCTCTTGAGCATGTATGCTTCTGCTACTTGTTCTACATCAGACTTCTTCCGCAAACGGCGAAACGCTTTGACTCGGTGAGTTTCGCGGCATTCCGACTTCGATGCCCCGGTTGCCGAAATTCAGTTGCCTTTGAATTTCGGGTGATCCCTCTTGAGCATGTATGCTTCTGCTACTTGTTCTACATCACACTTCTTCCGCAAACGGCGAAACGCTTTGACTCGGTGAGTTTCGCGGCATTCCGACTTCGATGCCCCGGTTGCCGAAATTCAGTTGCCTTTGAATTTCGGGTGATCCCTCTTGAGCATGTATGCTTCTGCTACTTGTTCTACATCAGACTTCTTCCGCAAACGGCGAAACGCTTTGACTCGGTGAGTTTCGCGGCATTCCGACTTCGATGCCCCGGTTGCCGAAATTCAGTTGCCTTTGAATTTCGGGTGATCCCTCTTGAGCATGTATGCTTCTGCTACTTGTTCTACATCAGACTTCTTCCGCAAACGGCGAAACGCTTTGACTCGGTGAGTTTCGCGGCATTCCGACTTCGATGCCCCGGTTGCCGAAATTCAGTTGCCTTTGAATTTCGGGTGATCCCTCTTGAGCATGTATGCTTCTGCTACTTGTTCTACATCAGACTTCTTCCGCAAACGGCGAAACGCTTTGACTCGGTGAGTTTCGCGGCATTCCGACTTCGATGCCCGGTTGCCGAAATTCAGTTGCCTTTGAATTTCGGGTGATCCCTCTTGAGCATGTATGCTTCTGCTACTTGTTCTACATCACACTTCTTCCGCAAACGGCGAAACGCTTTGACTCGGTGAGTTTCGCGGCATTCCGACTTCGATGCCCCGGTTGCCGAAATTCAGTTGCCTTTGAATTTCGGGTGATCCCTCTTGAGCATGTATGCTTCTGCTACTTGTTCTACATCAGACTTCTTCCGCAAACGGCGAAACGCTTTGACTCGGTGAGTTTCGCGGCATTCCGACTTCGATGCCCCGGTTGCCGAAATTCAGTTGCCTTTGAATTTCGGGTGATCCCTCTTGAGCATGTATGCTTCTGCTACTTGTTCTACATCAGACTTCTTCCGCAAACGGCGAAACGCTTTGACTCGGTGAGTTTCGCGGCATTCCGACTTCGATGCCCCGGTTGCCGAAATTCAGTTGCCTTTGAATTTCGGGTGATCCCTCTTGAGCATGTATGCTTCTGCTACTTGTTCTACATCAGACTTCTTCCGCAAACGGCGAAACGCTTTGACTCGGTGAGTTTCGCGGCATTCCGACTTCGATGCCCGGTTGCCGAAATTCAGTTGCCTTTGAATTTCGGGTGATCCCTCTTGAGCATGTATGCTTCTGCTACTTGTTCTACATCAGACTTCTTCCGCAAACGGCGAAACGCTTTGACTCGGTGAGTTTCGCGGCATTCCGACTTCGATGCCCCGGTTGCCGAAATTCAGTTGCCTTTGAATTTCGGGTGATCCCTCTTGAGCATGTATGCTTCTGCTACTTGTTCTACATCACACTTCCGCAAACGGCGAAACGCTTTGACTCGGTGAGTTTCGCGGCATTCCGACTTCGATGCCCCGGTTGCCGAAATTCAGTTGCCTTTGAATTTCGGGTGATCCCTCTTGAGCATGTATGCTTCTGCTACTTGTTCTACATCAGACTTCTTCCGCAAACGGCGAAACGCTTTGACTCGGTGAGTTTCGCGGCATTCCGACTTCGATGCCCCGGTTGCCGAAATTCAGTTGCCTTTGAATTTCGGGTGATCCCTCTTGAGCATGTATGCTTCTGCTACTTGTTCTACATCAGACTTCTTCCGCAAACGGCGAAACGCTTTGACTCGGTGAGTTTCGCGGCATTCCGACTTCGATGCCCCGGTTGCCGAAATTCAGTTGCCTTTGAATTTCGGGTGATCCCTCTTGAGCATGTATGCTTCTGCTACTTGTTCTACATCACACTTCTTCCGCAAACGGCGAAACGCTTTGACTCGGTGAGTTTCGCGGCATTCCGACTTCGATGCCCCGGTTGCCGAAATTCAGTTGCCTTTGAATTTCGGGTGATCCCTCTTGAGCATGTATGCTTCTGCTACTTGTTCTACATCAGACTTCTTCCGCAAACGGCGAAACGCTTTGACTCGGTGAGTTTCGCGGCATTCCGACTTCGATGCCCCGGTTGCCGAAATTCAGTTGCCTTTGAATTTCGGGTGATCCCTCTTGAGCATGTATGCTTCTGCTACTTGTTCTACATCAGACTTCTTCCGCAAACGGCGAAACGCTTTGACTCGGTGAGTTTCGCGGCATTCCGACTTCGATGCCCGGTTGCCGAAATTCAGTTGCCTTTGAATTTCGGGTGATCCCTCTTGAGCATGTATGCTTCTGCTACTTGTTCTACATCAGACTTCTTCCGCAAACGGCGAAACGCTTTGACTCGGTGAGTTTCGCGGCATTCCGACTTCGATGCCCGGTTGCCGAAATTCAGTTGCCTTTGAATTTCGGGTGATCCCTCTTGAGCATGTATGCTTCTGCTACTTGTTCTACATCAGACTTCTTCCGCAAACGGCGAAACGCTTTGACTCGGTGAGTTTCGCGGCATTCCGACTTCGATGCCCCGGTTGCCGAAATTCAGTTGCCTTTGAATTTCGGGTGATCCTCTTGAGCATGTATGCTTCTGCTACTTGTTCTACATCACACTTCCTTCCGCAAACGCGAAACGCTTTGACTCGGTGAGTTTCGCGGCATTCCGACTTCGATGCCCGGTTGCCGAAATTCAGTTGCCTTTGAATTTCGGGTGATCCCTCTTGAGCATGTATGCTTCTGCTACTTGTTCTACATCAGACTTCTTCCGCAAACGGCGAAACGCTTTGACTCGGTGAGTTTCGCGGCATTCCGACTTCGATGCCCCGGTTGCCGAAATTCAGTTGCCTTTGAATTTCGGGTGATCCCTCTTGAGCATGTATGCTTCTGCTACTTGTTCTACATCACACTTCCTTCGCAAACGGCGAAACGCTTTGACTCGGTGAGTTTCGCGGCATTCCGACTTCGATGCCCGGTTGCCGAAATTCAGTTGCCTTTGAATTTCGGGTGATCCCTCTTGAGCATGTATGCTTCTGCTACTTGTTCTACATCAGACTTCTTCCGCAAACGGCGAAACGCTTTGACTCGGTGAGTTTCGCGGCATTCCGACTTCGATGCCCCGGTTGCCGAAATTCAGTTGCCTTTGAATTTCGGGTGATCCCTCTTGAGCATGTATGCTTCTGCTACTTGTTCTACATCAGACTTCTTCCGCAAACGGCGAAACGCTTTGACTCGGTGAGTTTCGCGGCATTCCGACTTCGATGCCCCGGTTGCCGAAATTCAGTTGCCTTTGAATTTCGGGTGATCCCTCTTGAGCATGTATGCTTCTGCTACTTGTTCTACATCACACTTCCTTCCGCAAACGGCGAAACGCTTTGACTCGGTGAGTTTCGCGGCATTCCGACTTCGATGCCCGGTTGCCGAAATTCAGTTGCCTTTGAATTTCGGGTGATCCCTCTTGAGCATGTATGCTTCTGCTACTTGTTCTACATCAGACTTTCTTCCGCAAACAGCGAAACGCTTTGACTCGGTGAGTTTCGCGGCATTCCGACTTCGATGCCCCGGTTGACGAAATTCAGTTGCCTTTGAAATTCGGGTGATCCATCTTGAGCATGTATGCTTCTGCTACTTGTTCTACATCAGACTCCTTCCGCAAACGGCGAAACGCTTTGCCTCGGTGAGTTTCGCGGCATTCCGACTTCGATGCCCCGGTTGCCGAAATTCAGTTGCCTTTGAATTTCGGGTGATCCCTCTTGAGCATGTATGCTTCTGCTACTTGTTCTACATCACTTCCTTCCGCAAACGGCGAAACGCTTTGACTCGGTGAGTTTCGCGGCATTCCGACTTCGATGCCCCGGTTGCCGAAATTCAGTTGCCTTTGAATTTCGGGTGATCCCTCTTGAGCATGTATGCTTCTGCTACTTTTTCTACATCAGACTTCTTCCGCAAAGGGCGAAGCGCTTTAACTCGGTGAGTTTCGCGGCATTCCAACTTCGATGCCCCGGTTGCCGAAATTCAGTTGCCTTTGAATTTCGGGTGATCCCTCTTGAGTGTGTATGCTTCTGCTACTTGTTCTACATCAGACATCTTCCGCAAACGGGGAAACGCTTTGCCTCGGTGAGTTTCGCGGCATTCCGACTTCGATGCCCCGGTTGCCGAAATTCAGTTGCCTTTGAATTTCGGGTGATCCTCTTGAGCATGTATGCTTCTGCTACTTGTTCTACATCACACTTCTTCCGCAAACGGCGAAACGCTTTGACTCGGTGAGTTTCGCGGCATTCCGACTTCGATGCCCGGTTGCCGAAATTCAGTTGCCTTTGAATTCGGGTGATCCCTCTTGAGCATGTATGCTTCTGCTACTTGTTCTACATCACTTCCTTCGCAAACGCGAAACGCTTTGACTCGGTGAGTTTCGCGGCATTCCGACTTCGATGCCCCGGTTGCCGAAATTCAGTTGCCTTTGAATTTCGGGTGATCCCTCTTGAGCATGTATGCTTCTGCTACTTG
>CM055356.1:24293198-24295698 GCA_029228515.1 Populus alba x Populus x berolinensis
GCATGCCGCGGCCAGCGACGTCGGGCTGGCCCCTGCAGCGCCTAGCCTCTCCCGCGCGGGGGGCAGGCAAGAGCGCGGGGGGCCAGGGCCCGAAGGCAGCCCCCCCGCGGGCAAGATAGCAAGCCAGCAGGGGCTGTCCCCGCGTCAGCCCCCGTTGCCGTGAGCCTGCCCCCTAGACGAATTTTCCTGCCTGGCCTGGCCAGCCCAGCGTCCAGCCCGTGTTCGTCAACAAATCTGCGCTGCCGATTTTCCGCGACGGGCCTCCAGCGGCACAAATCCACGCTGCCGATTTTTCCCACTGTCGGCATCGCTGCCGATTTTCCACGACGGGCCTGCAGGTTCACAAATCCGCGCTGCCGATTTTCCGCGACGGGCCTGCAGCGGCACAAATCCGCGCTGCCGATTTTTCTCACTGTCGGCATCGCTGCCGATTTTCCGCGACGGGCCTGCAGGTTCACAAATCCGCGCTGCCGATTTTCCGCGACGGGCCTGCAGCGGCACAAATCCGCGCTGCCGATTTTTCCCACTGTCGGCATCGGTGCCGATTTTCCGCGACGGGCCTGCAGGTTCACAAATCTGCGCTGCCGATTTTCCCGACGGGCCTGCAGCGGCACAAATCCGCGCTGCCGATTTTTCCCACTGTCGGCATCGCTGCCGCTGCCCCTGCCCCAGCGTGTACCTAGTAGCCTCTCCCGCGCGGGGGGCAGGCAAGAGCGCGGGGGGCCAGGGCCCGAAGGCAGCCCCCCCGCGGGTAAGATAGCAAGCCAGCAGGGGCTGTCCCCGCGTCAGCCCCCGTTGCGCAGCGCAGCATGGCTGCCTGGGAATCATTGCCGCGCGCGCGCGCGCGCCCAATCGCCCAAGAGCCCAAGGGCCCCCAAGGGCCCCAGGCCCTCAGGCCCCAGGCCCCCAGGCCCCAGCGCCCCAGCGCCAAGCGCGGGCGCGGGCGGGCGCGCGCGCGCGTGTGTGATTTTTATAGGGACGGTGGCCGGAATCGGGTCGTCGCCGGCCGGAAAACGGGTCATCGATGGCGGCGTTACTTCGGGCCGTGAGGCCCCCCACGTTAGTCCGAGCGTAGCAGCAGCTCGCAAATCCCCCGCGCCCCATGGCCAGTCGGGGGGCACCCCCCTAAAGAGCTATAAGTGTTATTGCAGCTCTGGCAGGGGTAGACACTACTAGGTCCCAGCTGTCACCCCCCCTCTAAAAAATTCATTTCTTGGTATTTTGAGCTGAAATTTTGCACATAGGTTGGCAAAAATCCAGTCCACCTCCAGAAATAATCCCGGAATTTTTCGGGGTGGGGAAGTATTTTTTTTTATTTTCCTACCATTAAAAATCAAGGAAATACGCAAAAATAGGAACCGGCCCGGAATGACCCCAAATTCGGCTGGCAGCCTCACAAAAATATGGCTGATTTTACTGGATTGATTTCATGTGGAAAGCACGACGTTTTCTTGGCGGAATGCGGGAAAACCAGCAGCCCGCATGCCGCGGCCACCGGAGGAGCCCCGGGAAAACTCTTGCTTTCACGGTCTTCGCCTCCCCTCACCACCATGGCAGGCCTCTAATCCCCCCATCAGCAGTTGTAGCCGATAGGGCAGTGATTTGAACGCCGCCGCCGGGTAATCGCACCCGGCCATCCCGGGGAGGAAGAGATCTCTTCTTCCAAGATAGCGAACAACACATCGGGAGTTATGTTGATAGGGCAGAGAATTGAATGACTCGTTGAGGGCAGCCGGGTCATCTCACCCCGTCCATCCCGAGCGGTGTTTTTCCCGGCAGCCTCGGGGAAACTCTTGCTTTCACTGTCCGCTGCCCCCAGTCCCCACTCGCATCAGCCCACCGCACCAATAAGCCAACGCTGCGGACGAATCTGGCGACACAGTCCCACGGGCTGCCACTGCCCCAGTGTCTAGACCAACAGTCTTTTTCGTCAAGCCTTGGACTATGCAGTCCGTCCATCCAGACTCATCGTCACCACCTGCTGCCGATTCTGCCGACTTCGCCGATTTCGTCGGCGCTGCCGATTCCAGCACTGCCCGCTGTGTCTGAACAGCCCCTGCTTCGTCAGCGCATCCCCTTGACGATTTTTCCTGCCTGGCCTGGACAGCCCAGCGTCCAGCCCATGTTCGTCAAAAAATCTGCGCTGCCGATTTTTCCCACTGTTGGCATCGCTGCCGATTTTTCCCACTGTTGGCATCGCTGCCACTGCCCCAGCGTGAGCCTAGGCCCCCAGTCGTTTTCGTCAAGCCTAGGACTATAAATCGTCCGGACTCATCGTCAGCACCGGCTGCCGATTCTGCCGACTTCGCCGATTTCGTCGGCGCTGCCGATTCCAGCACTGCCCGCTGTGTCTGAACAGCCCCTGCTTCGTCAGCGCATCCCCTTGACGATTTTTCCTGCCTGGCCTGGACAGCCCAGCGTCCAGCCCATGTTCGTCAAAAAATCTGCGCTGCCGATTTTTCCCACTGTTGGCATCGCTGCCACTGCCCCAGCGTGAGCC
>CM055356.1:24305698-24308198 GCA_029228515.1 Populus alba x Populus x berolinensis
TGCGCTGCCGATTTTCCCCGACGGGCCTGCAGCGGCACAAATCCGCGCTGCCGATTTTTCCCACTGTCGGCATCGCTGCCGCTGCCCCTGCCCCAGCGTGTACCTAGTAGCCTCTCCCGCGCGGGGGGCAGGCAAGAGCGCGGGGGGCCAGGGCCCGAAGGCAGCCCCCCCGCGGGTAAGATAGCAAGCCAGCAGGGGCTGTCCCCGCGTCAGCCCCCGTTGCGCAGCGCAGCATGGCTGCCTGGGAATCATTGCCGCGCGCGCGCGCGCCCAATCGCCCAAGAGCCCAAGGGCCCCCAAGGGCCCCAGGCCCTCAGGCCCCAGGCCCCCAGGCCCCAGCGCCCCAGCGCCAAGCGCGGGCGCGGGCGGCGCGCGCGCGCGTGTGTGATTTTTATAGGGACGGTGGCCGGAATCGGGTCGTCGCCGGCCGGAAAACGGGTCATCGATGGCGGCGTTACTTCGGGCCGTGAGGCCCCCCACGTTAGTCCGAGCGTAGCAGCAGCTCGCAAATCCCCCGCGCCCCATGGCCAGTCGGGGGGCACCCCCCTAAAGAGCTATAAGTGTTATTGCAGCTCTGGCAGGGGTAGACACTACTAGGTCCCAGCTGTCACCCCCCCTCTAAAAAATTCATTTCTTGGTATTTTGAGCTGAAATTTTGCACATAGGTTGGCAAAAATCCAGTCCACCTCCAGAAATAATCCCGGAATTTTTCGGGGTGGGGAAGTATTTTTTTTTATTTTCCTACCATTAAAAATCAAGGAAATACGCAAAAATAGGAACCGGCCCGGAATGACCCCAAATTCGGCTGGCAGCCTCACAAAAATATGGCTGATTTTACTGGATTGATTTCATGTGGAAAGCACGACGTTTTCTTGGCGGAATGCGGGAAAACCAGCAGCCCGCATGCCGCGGCCACCGGAGGAGCCCCGGGAAAACTCTTGCTTTCACGGTCTTCGCCTCCCCTCACCACCATGGCAGGCCTCTAATCCCCCCATCAGCAGTTGTAGCCGATAGGGCAGTGATTTGAACGCCGCCGCCGGGTAATCGCACCCGGCCATCCCGGGGAGGAAGAGATCTCTTCTTCCAAGATAGCGAACAACACATCGGGAGTTATGTTGATAGGGCAGAGAATTGAATGACTCGTTGAGGGCAGCCGGGTCATCTCACCCCGTCCATCCCGAGCGGTGTTTTTCCCGGCAGCCTCGGGGAAACTCTTGCTTTCACTGTCCGCTGCCCCCAGTCCCCACTCGCATCAGCCCACCGCACCAATAAGCCAACGCTGCGGACGAATCTGGCGACACAGTCCCACGGGCTGCCACTGCCCCAGTGTCTAGACCAACAGTCTTTTTCGTCAAGCCTTGGACTATGCAGTCCGTCCATCCAGACTCATCGTCACCACCTGCTGCCGATTCTGCCGACTTCGCCGATTTCGTCGGCGCTGCCGATTCCAGCACTGCCCGCTGTGTCTGAACAGCCCCTGCTTCGTCAGCGCATCCCCTTGACGATTTTTCCTGCCTGGCCTGGACAGCCCAGCGTCCAGCCCATGTTCGTCAAAAAATCTGCGCTGCCGATTTTTCCCACTGTTGGCATCGCTGCCGATTTTTCCCACTGTTGGCATCGCTGCCACTGCCCCAGCGTGAGCCTAGGCCCCCAGTCGTTTTCGTCAAGCCTAGGACTATAAATCGTCCGGACTCATCGTCAGCACCGGCTGCCGATTCTGCCGACTTCGCCGATTTCGTCGGCGCTGCCGATTCCAGCACTGCCCGCTGTGTCTGAACAGCCCCTGCTTCGTCAGCGCATCCCCTTGACGATTTTTCCTGCCTGGCCTGGACAGCCCAGCGTCCAGCCCATGTTCGTCAAAAAATCTGCGCTGCCGATTTTTCCCACTGTTGGCATCGCTGCCGACCCACTGTTGGCATCGCTGCCACTGCCCCAGCGTGAGCCTAGGCCCCCAGTCGTTTTCGTCAAGCCTAGGACTATAAATCGTCCGGACTCATCGTCAGCACCGGCTGCCGATTCTGCCGACTTCGCCGATTTCGTCGGCGCTGCCGATTCCAGCACTGCCCGCTGTGTCTGAACAGCCCCTGCTTCGTCAGCGCATCCCCTTGACGATTTTTCCTGCCTGGCCTGGACAGCCCAGCGTCCAGCCCATGTTCGTCAAAAAATCTGCGCTGCCGATTTTTCCCACTGTTGGCATCGCTGCCGATTTTTCCCACTGTTGGCATCGCTGCCACTGCCCCAGCGTGAGCCTAGGCCCCCAGTCGTTTTCGTCAAGCCTAGGACTATAAATCGTCCGGACTCATCGTCAGCACCGGCCGCCGATTCTGCCGACTTCGCCGATTTCGTCGGCGCTGCCGATTCCAGCACTGCCCGCTGTGTCTGAACAGCCCCTGCTTCGTCAGCGCATCCCCTTGACGATTTTTCCTGCCTGGCCTGGACAGCCCAGCGTCCAGCCCATGTTCGTCAAAAAATCTGCGCTGCCGATTTTTCCCACTGTTGG
>CM055356.1:24322565-24325065 GCA_029228515.1 Populus alba x Populus x berolinensis
ACCCGGTCGGCGTTCGTTTCAAATCACTGGCCTATCAGGGCTACAACTGCTGATGTGGGGGATTAGAGGCCTGCCATAGGTGGTGAGGGGAGGCTCAAGACCGTGGAAAGCCAAAGAGTTTTTCCTCGGGGCTCCTCCGCCTGGCCGCGAGCATGCGCATGCTGCCGGTTTTTCCCGGCATCCCGCCAAGAAAACAGTCGTGCTTTCCACTGAACACCAATCCAGTAAACATCAGCCATATTTTTGGTGAGGCTGAGCCAGCCGACATTTGGGGTCCATTCCGGGCCGTTTCCTATTTTTGCGTATTTGCCATTGATTTTCAATGGTATGAAAATAAAAAAAAAAAAAATAACTTCCCGACCGTCGAAAAAATCTGGGAAAATTTATAAAGGTGGATTAGATTTTTGCCAAACCTATGGTGGCAAAATTTCATCATCAAAATACCAAGAAATGAATTTTTTAGAGGGGGGGTAGACGAGCTGGGAACCCTAGTAGTGTTCTACCCCTGCCAGAAGCTTGCAATAACACGTTATAGCTCTTTAGGGGGGTGGCCATGGGGCGCGCTGGCTGGCGCCCATAAGGCCTGGTCCGCGGGGGCTGCTGCTCACGTCTTTATCGGACTAACGTGGGGGGCCTCAACGAGGCCCGAAGTAACGCCGCCAATCGATGACCCGATTTACTCCGGCCAGCGACGACCCTGATTCCGACCAACCGCCGCTATACAAAAGTCACTACGCGGCGCTGCCTAGCGCGCATAGAGCGCCGCCCGCTAGAACCTGCGCCCGCGCTGGGCGCTGGGGTGCGCTAGGGCCTGGGGCGCATGGGGCCTGGGGGCCTGGGGGCCTTGAGGGGCCTGATGCCTGGGGCCCTTGGGGGCCCTTGGGCTCTTGGGCGGTGTGTTATTGGGCGCAGGCGCGCGCGCTGGCAGTGGTTCCTTTCCCACTTGGCCTGAGCGCTGCGCAACGGGGGCTGATCCTCCCTCCCCGCGGGGACAGCCCCTGATCCTTGCTATCTTAACCCGCGGTGGGGGCTGCCTTCGGGCCCTGGGCCCCCTGCGCTCTTAGCACTTGCCCCCCGCGCGGGTGAGGCTAGGCACACCGCTTGGGGCAACGGCAGCGATAACAACAGTTGGGAAAAATCGGCAGCGCGGTAAATGCCAGCTGGAGGCCCGTCGCGGAAAATCGGCAGCGCAGATTTGTCTGACGAACACGGGCGTGGACGCTTGGGGCTGGCCAGGCCTGGCAGGAAAATTCGTCTAGGTGGGGTAGGCCTCACGGCAACGGGGCTGACGCGGGGACAGCCCCTGCTGGCTTTGCTATCTTGCCCCGGGGGGGCCTGCCGTCGGGCCCCCGGGGCAGGCGGCAGCGCGATGCCCGAAGCTGGGTGGGAACATATCGGCAGCAGCGGACCAGCCCCTGCTGGCCTTGCTATCTTTGCCCGTCGGGCGGGGGCTGCCCTTCCGGGCCCGGGGCAGCGGCAGCGAGATGCCAGCATGGGAAATATCGGCAGCGCGGAACAAGCCCCTGCTGGCTTGCTATCATTGCCCGCGGGGGGGCTGCCTTCGGGCCCCGGGGCCAGCGGCAAGCGATGCCAGCGGTTGGGAAATATCGGCAGCTGCGGACAGCCCCTGCTGGGCTTGCCTATCTTGCCCGCGGGGGGGCTGCCTTCGGGCCCAGGTGGCAGTCGCAGAGCAGCGAATGCCAGCGGTGGGAAATATCGGCAGCGAGCGGACAGTCCCCTGCTGGCTTGCTATCTTTGCCGCTCGTGGGGGCTGCCTTCGGGCCCGTGGCAGCGGCAGGCGATGCCAGCGGTGGGAAATTATTGGCAGCAGCGGACAGCCCCTGCTGGCTTGCTATCTTGCCCGCGGGGGGGCTGCCTTCGGGCCCAGGCGGCAGCGGTCAGCGTATGCCAAGCGGTGGGAAATATCGGCAGCGCGGACCCAAGCCCCAGCTGGCTTGCTATCTTGCCCGCGGGGGGAGCTGCCTTCCGGGCCCGTGGCAGCGGCAGCGATGCCAGCGTTGGGAAAATATCGGCAGCGGGCGGTACAAGCCCCTGCTGGCTTGTCTATCTTGGCCCCCGGGGGGCTGCCTTCGGGCCCGTGGCAGCGGCCAGCGATGCCAGCGGTGGCGAAATATCGGCAGCGCGGACATCCCCTGCTGGCCTTGCTATCTTGCCCGCGGGGGGGCTATGCCCTTCGGGCCCGGGGCAGCGGCAGCGATGCCAGCGGTGGGAAATATCGGCAGCAGCGGACAGCCACCAACCCCCCCCCTGCTATGGCTTGCTATCTTGCCCGCGGGGGGGCTGCCTTCAGGGCCCGTGGCAGCGGCAAAGCGATGCCAGGCGGTGGGAAAATAGTCGGCAGCGCGGACAGCCCCTGCTGGCTTGCTATCTTGGCCCGCGGGGGGTCTGCCTTCGGGCCCGGGGCAGCGGCAGCGATGCCAGCGGTGGGAAATATCGGCAGCGCGGACAGCCCCTGCTGGGCTGCTATCTTGCCCGCGGG
>CM055356.1:24334667-24348887 GCA_029228515.1 Populus alba x Populus x berolinensis
GTATAATTGATTTTAACGTTTGATTTGCTAAGGATTGGGCTTCACGGTCCTTTCCATCTAATAGTGCTTATGGTCTAATGACTCGGGTCATGAGTTTTAAAAAGTTAATGCAGATTGACCATCCTTTTTTTTTCACTCTTCTTTTTCGATTTCATCATTTGATGTTAGTTTTTTTCTTCTAATATTTAGCTTTATGGTTTTTTTCAATTTATTTTCTATTTGGTTATCTCAATCTCATGACTCATGTCACGGGTTTTGCAGGTTAACCCAAGTTTTGTCGCCTATTATTACCAATATTATATGTCTATTATGCTACCTCAGTTAACTTGGCTTTTCTTTGTCTAGATGATATTTCTAATGTGTTCAACATTACATGATTTTGTTTTCTTTTGTTTTTTCAATCAATTTCACGTGTGTCTATTTTTATTATTGTTTGATTTAGACAAAATTTCAATTTTGATAAAAAAAAATCATAAACACAACTAGGTAAATGTCTTATATTACGAGATCAAATATCTTGATATGTATTTTATTTTTTGATTTTCAAAATTATTTTTTATTTATCGTTAATGGTTTTTTCTTCATTTAATTTGCACATATGATTCTTAATTTATTTAATAAGATACTTGCATGAGATTTTGAGATTTACACTTAGAAGAAAAATTATATAACTCATTATGTAGCGCAGTTTAACTTGTATATCTTATTTATTGGGTTAGGTTTCGTTAAGCAATGTTATTTTATGTTGTTTAAATATAAGGAATTATTAAAGAACAAATAAAAAAAAGTTGATGATGGGATGGGATGGGCATGAGTTCTTAAATATCCAAAATTCCAATTTTAATTAAGAAAAAACAAAAACAAAGATGGTTCGTAACTGATGTGACTTAAAGATACTGATGAGTTCTTAATTGATGATTCGTTTA
This sequence comes from Populus alba x Populus x berolinensis, assembly GCA_029228515.1. Lineage (NCBI taxonomy): Eukaryota > Viridiplantae > Streptophyta > Magnoliopsida > Malpighiales > Salicaceae > Populus > Populus alba x Populus x berolinensis. The sequence continues at coordinate 24,335,594 of CM055356.1, forward strand.
TAACTTGAAACAAAGATTTACGTTCATGAACAAATCTAGTATTTTAAATTTATTATGGGCTTGTATACCTAAATAAATTCATGTGAAAAAAAAATCCATGTAGTGATCTGAAAGGTTCACATATAATGGAAGGTGAAAGAGTTTTCCACAACTCGTATATCATAGTAAAAAATACTCCGATTAAAATTGATGAATATCCGAAAAATTCTCAGAATTTTCTAATCAACTCTTGGTATTTAAATACCAACCTACTTATGGGTTTAATATTCATATCAAAATATTAACCATTAATTCTCAGGAAAAAAAAATAGGTTTTGAAATACTGGTCAAGTTCTCATGGATTCAATAAATTGGTTATTAAATCCAAAAAATGCATGCAGAGATTTTTTTTGAAATTTTATGTATATAAAAAAATGTTAAATCATACCATGTATTTTTTATATTTTTTTTAATCCAAAATATGATTTTTATTTTTTAAGAGATTTGGTCATATGCATACCAAATAAAATATATTTTTTTATTTTTTTAAATGAGAAAGGTTTTTAGAAATTTTGCAATTTTTTTGAGATTTTGAATGAAAAACAGGTATTTTAATACTAAGACAACATCTTATAGTATAAGTTTATTGTCCTGTTATTAAATAAAATTGCTAAAAAAACATGCAAATGACCTATAGATAATTTTAAATTGGTCTTTGAAATTTTTTTAGAAGTATTTTGGAATTTATTTGGAGACTGTTTGGGGAAAAAAAAAACAACTTTTATTCAATGCAAAATTGTCAAAATAGGTCCAATGGTGTGTTTGCCAACAATCCCTTAGACCAAAAATTCCTCAATAAAAATAGTAACCAACCAAACAAAACCTTAGTACCTGACGAGAACAAAACTAATCGGTTGACTCAAAAATACGTTCAACCTTGAACCGAACAAAAAATCGTGGTTTACCCGAAACTAAAGAAAAAAAATAAATAAAAAAAAGCAAAAAAAATAATAAACAAACAAAAATCAAAACCAAAAACTTATCAAAAAAAAAATATAAAATTTTCTAACGAAAACAAATCAAATACCAAGAAAATGAAAAACACGATGAACATTCAAATCAAAACCCAGCAAACACAAACACAAATAAAAAATTTTTCATACAATCAAGGGCAAGGTTTTGTTTGATTAAAACTCAAATGCCATATTTTGATCAAAATGTATTTGGGCAATCGAAGGACCCTTGGAATCTAAATGCTTGAATACATGTTATTGGTGTGTTTTAACCCTAGATTATTCGCCAAAAATGACAAGGTAACATGTATGTGCCAAGAATTAACCCAAAACAGCTTAACAACAAGAAGTTAAGGCAAAGTTCATGGGAAGAACATAAACCTAAGATCTAGAAAATTTCTAGAAATTGAAAAACTAATGCCAAAATCCAAATTTGGCCTTCTAGGCCTCTAAACACGTGTTTTTAATCCTCACAAACTACATTACCAATACCAAGCATAATTGAATCCAAAGAACTAACAAAAAAACATCAAATCATCATAAACATGAATTAAATTCCAACTTCATAATCGCAGGCCCAATGACAGCCAACAAAAACATCAAATTTTGATTCAAAACTGACTTTTTAATACTTAAACCTAAATCATGCTTAGAAACCAAGAACATACACTAACAAAAATAGAAAAGGCATCAAACACTCACTACCAATTTTTAGTTGAATCCAAAACTACCATATTTTATCAAAATCAATCACAAACATATTATCTTGACACTCAGTAACATCAATAACTCCAACAAGATTTAAACAATAAAAAAATTATGTTTACATATTAATCAAAATAAAACTCAAAAATATCATAACACTAAACAAATTTTAAAAACATCAAAAGAGGTTTAAATATTAAGAAAGCATGAATGGACATGTCACATGGACTCCACCCCTGAGTTGTTACATGATTATACCTCTTCAAGGTTACCGACTATAGGTTGATATTTTTTCTTCTCTTTTTCCTTCCTTTTTTTCCTTTCACTCTCTTTTTTTCCAAAGCTTGTAAGACCTTTTATATTAAGCTGTAAACCTTTACAATAGTTCTATAACAGAGTCTTTCCCCATGTTTTTTCTTTCTCTTTTTTTCTCCTCTAATTTCCAAAGCTATTTATAGGGTTTTTCTAGATTTTTTGGTGGATTCTCTCAAAAATTGACCAAATATTAGCACTTTGATCAAAGTGAGATGGTTTTGGACAAAAGCTAATAGTTATATGCTCTTGTACTAGGCTGGTTTTGCAATGATGGTTTTGGTTTTAGGGGTACTCGGTGGTTTTGCTAAACTTGGAGGGCAAGGAGGTATTTCTGACCTTTTGATATTGAGAGAAGGTTTTAAAGCCATTGATAAGAACCTTTTGAGAAGCTTTAAGTGTGACCACATGAAAAAAAATTGGTGGTTTTTGAAACACGAGTTCACAGTCAAGGCTGGCTAGTTGACCATTTTCAAGGCTTCGTTGGAGCAACCATGATGTGAACGTCATTGGAAACCACATGAAGTTAATAAAGAGATGCACACCTTTTGTTTGGATCTAACCTTGCTCAATTTGGAGGTATGTATCTTAATATTCATTCATTCAAAGTGCTAACTCAATCAATCCTGAATCTAAAAATGTAAGGAAACTGATCAGGGACAAGATATTAGAGACTTATGTAAAAGTATTAGGGTGTATATGTCCAATTTCATAGGTATAGGCTGTAAAGGGGGTGTTTGTCAATTGAACAATGGTGGTTATAGCCTCTGAAGTGGTCAGAGATGGTTTCTCAACCATCAAAAGTTGTTTAATATCGGCTTATTGATTTCTAAATAGTTAATCAGCCATATGTATAACAATTTGTTCACAATATCTCATCAATCCCTTGTCAACCCTCCTACAATGGTTGTTTGAGTCAAGATAGTTTCTGCTAGTATCACCACAGTGAGATTTATTTGAGTGTTTTCATATACAACAAAACCTGCACCGCCTCTAAACTGATTATTCTAGTAAGGTTTGAAAATAACATCAACCTGAAGATTCTTAAAACATGTATTTTGTTCTTTTCTTCAACATATGTAGAGTCATTCTTCTTCCTTTCATGCACATCTTCAATCATCTTTCATTTCTACCCATTAGCATTTTTCTCCAATATCTTATTAAGATCTGGAACTTTGATCAATTTGGTCAATTCAATTAGCACTTTGTCATGTCTTTAGTTGAAGTAGACTTTGCATATATTTCAAGGGAATTTAGTCAGTAAATCATACTCTTACATAATAGAACACACGTCTACATTTCTAAAAGTGAAGCACTGGTACTCAGGGTTCTAAAAATACATCAAGGCTTTAATTGTTGAATTCTACACTTTTTATGATTTCCACCATCCTCTCATATTTCTTCAAAAACCCATCCTCACATGTTTTTCATGTGTGATATGAGCTTCTTCAAGTCATTTCCAGAGCAACTCACATTTCTGATGGATGACGATTTACTATCATTCAATATCAGACAATCCTATTCTAACAGCTAAAGGGATTCAGAATCCAATTCATATTCAACAAAGGTCATCTCTTTAATGGTGGCCATTTTATCATTCATAAGTCCTACAATTCAAAATGTTTTTTTAGGTTGAGCATGTCTTAATGCAATAGTGTTTAATTGTGAAACATACATCATACATGCAAGTTTTATCTCTTTTTATGTGAGACATTGAGGTAAGTACTATCTAATCTTAAAAGGATCTCTTGTTGTCCTAATGATTACCCTCGTGAAGGTAATATGGGGGTTCAATAGGTAATGAGATGGTACGTATACCAATCATTACCAATCCAAACACTCAACAAAGAGTTGGACGGTTTCACGAACTTAAACCCTGACTGAAAGTTATAGGGTTAATCGTTACTCCCACACTTAACTTAGAGTTTTCAAGTATGTGTATTCCAAAGCAATATATCACAAATGGACTAGCGATGCATGAACACATTCATCCATATCCAATATACATGCATGAGTATGATAAAATATGCTAAAACATAAATAAGTATAAAAAAAAGTAAGCCACATATGAAAATGTAGGCACATCAAATCTCATAAACCACATAAAACACTCAAAGCCTAGTCCAATACTGTAAAAAAATAGAAAGCCCTAGTGGAGTCATCATTATGTCGCACGTATGCACACAGTATAGCAGGACGTTAGGGAGTCAAGGAGTTGCCACTTAGTTGTTTGGTTTAGGGTTACTAAGAGACCCAAGTGGACTAGTCTTATTTGAAATTTCTAGGTAAGGGGTTGGTTGTACCAAAGAAATGTATTAGCACCCCTAACACACCTTACTTGAGGTAAGTTGTATTGTGTGGCCTGGATATGGGTTAAAGGCGTTGATGGATTCCTAATTAGTGGTCCAACTATGGTTCAAAACAAAGACTTATGCTCATCAAGAAAACTAGCATTTCAAATTGATTATGGGTTCGTATGCCTAAATAAATCGTTATTGAAAGAATTCATATAAGTGCTCTGACATGGTTCACATATCCGGGAAAGTAAAAGCGTTTCCACAACTCGTATATTTTGGTGAAAAATATTCCAATTAAAATTGGTGAATTTCAAAAAGTATCTAAGAATTTTCTAGTCAATTCTTGATATTTAAATATCAGCTTACTTGTAGATCCAACATTTATATCAGAATGTTGACCATTAATTTTCAGATGAAAAAAAAAATTAAAGTTATTGAAATATTGACCAAATCCTTAAAACATCTCACAAACATATTTAAATTCCCAAAAAATATATAAAATATAATTCTAAAACAATGCTAAAAACTTTTCTCTTTTTTATGAATAAAATGCAATTTTTTTATAAGGATTAAGTTGTATGCAAGCAGAATTTTTTATTTTTTTTAAAGACCATGTTTTGCGAACTCATTTTTTTTTCTAAAACCAAAATTATTAAAATAGGTTTATGAGTTGTTTGCTAAACACACTTTAAGCCAAAACAAAACCTTTAGCAAAAACAATATAAGCCACCAAGATCTTAACCTTTGACTTGATTTTGACCCGAACTTTTGGTTCAACCACATACCGAACCAAAGTCCACTAGTTTGACCTGAAAAACAAACCAAAACCTATACTAGAATCCAAAATAAAATTAAACTTAAAAAAACATAAAAACTCAAACTTTTTATCAAAACAAATTAAAACCCAAAAAAACGATGAACATCGAATAACATTCATCATGAATCCAATAACGTAGATTTCAAATCAAACCATATATGGACAAACCAAGGGCATAGGCATGTTAAAAAGCATGCAAACATCAATAATCTAATATTCATGCACTTCGTTTATCACTCAAATACTATGATTTTGTCAAAATGAGTTTCAGTTCAAAATTGAAACCCTAGGGTTACAACCTACTAAAAGCATGTTATTGATGAAAATAAACCCTAGATTACTGACTAATAAAGCCTCCCAAAGGATTTTTTGCAGAGAATTTGACCAAAACTAATCAAATCATGGAGCTAAGAAAATATTATTTCCATGAACACGAAGAACACCGTCCAACAGCCCAAAAAATAGCCTAGAAACCTAGCGCATTATCAAGCCTCCAAAACTATAATTTTTTAACTTCTAACACATGTTTTCTTTGTTCTAACAAGTTAACCATAACCAAACAAGTTTGAATAAAAAATAAAAAAAAATTAATAAAAAAAAACTAATAAATAACATCAAAATCATGCAAAAGATTTCAAATTTCAAAACTACCAACTTAAAATAGCCCTAAAAAACATCAAATTGTAATTCAAAACTAACTCTTTAAATACTTGAAAACCCAAACCATGCCAGAAACCAAAAACACATTAACCAAAAAATATATATCAATAACCCTACCATCAAATTTTCATATCAACTCCAAATAAGATCAAACAAATAAAAATATAGCATTTTTGTTTTATTAATCAAAATCAAAGCTAAAATTCAAACAATAATTATTACCCTTTATTTCCTTCTTTTCCAAGTTTGTTATTCTCTCAAAGTTATGGAAATCCTTGTACCACTCTTAAACATTCATTTTAAAGTTTCTTTATCAATCTTTTCTAGTCCTCTTTCTCTCCTACTATTATTTTCTAGGAGTATTTATAAGATTTGTAAGGGTTTTTGATATTTACAAACTTTGATTTACAAATCCATTATACATGTTAAGATAACACCAGACAATAGTTAGAGTAATCGGGTTCCCTATAAATATTTGTGAACAGAATAATGTTCATATTAGATGGAAGAAAAAATACTGAACGTCAACATCTCAACTTGCAGCAGTATCATGCAGAGGGCACAGGTTGTACGGATAGCAATGCAACTAAAGCCTCAAATAAAAATCCAAATGAGCCTTAAACGTATAATACCTAATCACGCTAACTATCGCCACATTAAACTATAACAATGATGACAACAAAGGTATAATAGAAATAAAATATAAACTTAGAAATAAACAATGAATAGACGGAATAGACGGTAGGCTCTTATGTTCGAAATACATCACGATCCTCAGCCGATTAACATTTCTCTTCACATGTTTCCAAAAGTCAGCGTCTTGGAGATGCTACTGTGGTCTTCTGGTTCTTTGGAATGTAAGCAAATTGGCTAAAATCAACGGCATTATTCGACCTTCCACGGAAAGAAAGACAGCATCATAGATGGAGAAATTGCGTAAATTTAATAGCAAAACACAACTCAGCATTAGGACTAAATATATTACCTATTGGTACAAGTGTTCCGAATGTCTTTCAGAGGGGCTCGCAGTCCACTGGCACGAGAACCAGATGAGTTGTATCTAAATGAAGATATCACAGAAATAAATCTTTCTATTGATTTCTCTGCTATGTTGGAATAATGGCTTATATGTGAAATGTCAGATCCAAACTTCTGTTCCTCAAGTTTCGTCCCTGCTAATGTCTCCTTGAGGTGAGGATCGCAACCTTAACAGTGATGAAAAGAAAAGGCAAGAAACAGAAAAAAGGGAAGGAAAGAAATGAACATGAAATGTTTTCTTTTGAGTTAAAAAACTTTAGTTTAGAGAATGAACAAATGGTTGATGTATATTCAACACCTAACCCAATGCATACAGGTTCATCTTTTATGCCTAGAGAGTCGCAATTCACAAGTCTTTACATGAGGAGAACATATCATGCATGCACTCAATATGTCTGACTGTGAATCATTATTTTTCATTATGTGTACTGTTTTGAGGACTGGAATTGGAAAAGAGGTGAGGTGAGGTGAGGTGTCAATCACTACAGTATTTATTAACATGTCATTTGGCACAACAAAGACTTGATTATTAAATTAAATAAATTACCCGTAAAAGTACTAAATAACTTCCAGGCAATTATATCTGAATACCTTGACCCTTTATACCGCATCAGGTATTGACAAATGTATGCGTGCTTCATTCAATATGCCTCAATGAGTATTAAGAAGCCATATTAACTTCCAAAATCAAACAGAGCATTATATGATGATGACAGTTAAATAAACAATTGCAGTTATGGGAGAGGAAAGTAGCTATCACATGTTGGCCTAAAAATTAATACAAGCATATAATTAGTTTGATAAGCTTGATACGTAATCAATTGACAGTTTAATGAAAAAGAAAGGTGCCCGACTCAAAAACATTGTACTTTCCATGGTAGAGTAAACTAACTTGAAATCTAATTCATCTGAGATTTCAAAAGGAACAAATGGATATGATTAATTTGTTTCTTGATTCCAATTGATATTTGCTCAGATGCCCAGTTTAAGTAGGTCTGTGTTTGAATGACATCTTGATACTGCATACCATTATACTACTGTGACCATGCCTACCATAATATTACTGCGCAAATCCATATTGGATTTCATTTCAATGCACAAAAAGTTATTTTCAGAATGAATTCTAGAAAGCAATCTCATAAATAAGACATACCATCATCAGGAAGAGATGCATCTGTGCGCATGTGCTTCACTTCCATGTTCTGAACAATCAAAACAATGAAGGAGTCCTGGTATTAATAGATATAATTTGAAAATGAAATGGAAAAAAAAGGTGAAAAGGTGCGCCTACTCTTTGAACATTGTCATCTGGGGATGTCTTTCTTTTCATCATAATGCCATTTGAACATTTATTGTCAGAAGGGCTCTCAAGAATGAAATCTTTATAAATATTGTTGGCTGAATCATCCCTTTCTAAGAGCTTTTCTTGTTTATTGCCTTGATCACTCTCATTAACTGACTTGTGCTGGAAAAAAGAGCTCCTTATAGTGATCTCTCTGTTCCCTGTTCTTCTATTTTCAGATCCCTCAAGGATGCTATCTTCAAAGGTATCACTGGCAACATCATCCTTGACTCTGATCATTTCTTGTTTATTGTCTTGGCCATTCTTGTTCGTTGACTTCCGCTGGAAGAAACGACTCCTAACAATGACCCTTTGTCCTCTTTCTTGTTTTTCCCCTCAACAGAAATTGGAGCGTTCTCATTATTACACTCCTTTAGTAATGCTTGACAAGGTCCACGCATTGAATGACCAATTTGTTGTAGCAAAATACTTTCAGGAGGCCCCTTCTCATCCACCATGCCTTCATGTTTCAAAAATACACGTGTAAGCACTAAATGCTCACTTAACTCGACAATTTATACCTGTGAACTATGAAGGAAGCTATTTCCTTAATCCTTACCAGGACTTGGAGACTCCATAAACTCATGAACTCCATCTGGAAAACAACTTTCCACCTGCAGGAGGAACTTCCGAAATTATAAATAAAGGCAAGAAAGGAATTCAACTGAAACCAAATCACATCAATTGAATTTATCATCTCTTATAGCATTACTCACATTGTTGCTGTGGAGGTTGTTTCTGTCACTCTTAGAGACAACTAAGGATGCTGAAGAGCAGCTGGTATTACAAGAAGCAGCCTCCTCACTACCATTATTGCTGGGACTCGAAGAAGCGTGAATCACCAGACTTGGACTTGTAGGTGACAACTGAGGTGCTTTGAAGTTTCTCTTTGCTTCCAGAGATGAAAAGCCTTGTACCATTAAGGAAAACTAGAAAGAAATAGGATTTATGCATACACAAAAAACACATTTATGCATATGAATATATCATCTCCATCCAGAATTCCATCTTAGAAGCCTTGCCCTTTTCTACCATAACCTCAAGGCACAACATCTGTTCGCACCTCAATGTCAGACCTTTGATGGAGGTTGAACCATCACAAACAACTTAAAAAGACATCTCCTATAAACACACAGAGAGCGGGACAGATGAGAAGCATTACAATGATTGGCCAAAAATTAAAATCCCCTGTATCTTTTACCATTGTTTGAAAACATTCAACGGGCAACTAATCTAGTACATGATAATTGCAGTGGATTTCAGTTAAAACAAAGTATGTCATAATTTTCCAATTCACTTTCTAAAATATTCAATACATACATAAGAAACCAAAATCATCTAGCCAACTCTTACAGAAAATTCTTTGATTGGATACAGAAGTACTTAGTCAGCAGATTCTTCTGGACAGGCAAATCTAGCCTTTTCTTTCCACCTTCCAGTTTATAATTTTTGCATTTGGGAGTTACATTAGGTACCGGCACAGAACTGCTACTTTCTCCCTGTAACTGCGGAGAAAACTAAAATTAAGAAAAACACTGCTAGCAATATTGAGATGCTAAGCAAAGTGTTAGTTTGTTATGTTCTCTTCCTTGAGGGAAAAATACTCAGCAGAAAATCCCTGATAGGAAGTATACCGCATAGAACAAGCCATAAAGAAATGCAATTGGAAGTAATTGAGATGTTATAATGTCATTTTCAGAAGACAGAATAACTCACTGAAGCCCTTCATTTCATATTCAATTCATTGTTTTTTCTATATCTAAGTTCCTCAACTAATATCTTCACTCTTGTTAAAAAGGAAACTGTCTGAACACCAAATTAAAGTTTGGTTGACAGTTTTTTTAATGAGAAACTTCAGAGCACTGAACCAAGGCTTATAGAATTTTACCAGTCAGAGAAGCAGGTCAAATCCTAACAGCAACAGTTGCAGATGCTCTAAATCTTTAATTCTTAGTGGACTGCATCTAGTGGATAATTTTGCATTTGCAAGTGAACATCAGGAATGCAGGCTACTCATCTGTTATAACACTTAGATTTTGTATATTTTGTTGACCTCTCTAATTTTCCTTTTCCTGATTTTGTTAATTAAGCAACATCATTGGCCATTCCACATACAATGTATGTAACAACAGTAATCTAACAATTACTTAAGAATTCTTTTCATGTAAACACTATCTGAGCATTTTAGGTGTTGCAGAAATAATAAGAGTTGCTGCTAACTACCAAAATAAGTTGACTAAATCCATGGTCTAAAAGAAGAAGCATCTGCAATCTTGAAACTTGAAGAAGAGGAGAAAGAGGAGATGAAAACAAAGAAAATGTAGACAAAGAAGCTACCTGGAATGGCATTTGAGTAAACGGATCCAGATCCCCTCTTGCTATACCTGTAGCTATCTGTTGCGGTATCAATGTATTTCACATTAAGGTACAGCCCAAAGAGCTTCAAAAATAAATAAAAAGTTGAATGAATAAGAGAATAGTGACAAATTCTGTTGAAGGATATGGGCCCAAAAATTCCAAATCATTGTCAATATTGTCAGGCAGGTCAGACAAATGTACAATATCTTTCATAGTAGGATCATAAACACGTTGATGCCTGAAAGTCAATATTGCTTTCTTGAACGATTCTTCATAAAGTGGAGGAACAGACACTGTGCTATATCTCAAATGTTTGATCACCTAAAAGGCATTGATCGTCAATTGGTATATTGCAGAAATAATAAAAATCTACTGAACAGAAATTAAAGCACTTGAGTAATAGGGAAAAAGTCACAAATGAATTCTAGCATCCAATCACAATATGATATACATCCTGCTCGTTTGCAAGGAAACTTTTCTTATTACAAGCACAATAAATTCACCTTGTCATAGCTTTTGAACTTTGTAATTAATGCATGTGCCCTTTTCAGTCCCATTCCTGGTAATGATTGTTGATAGTCACAACCACTGAAAATGCACATCTCAAGAAGCATTTCGTTTGTGAAACCCACAAAACTTATATCCTTGTTCTGTTGAAGCCTGGAATTCTGAAACACAACTCCTTGCCCATACTTGTCCATTTTGAAAATAATCTGAATTTAGAAGAAAGGAATTATTAAAGCGTCTTAGGGATGAAAAGTGCAGGATTCAACATAAGTGTAAAAGAGCAACAATAACAAGAAGTTTTTTAGACAATCCACTGCTAAAATGACTCACATCGGTGACAGCCAAAAGGTATTAGATCAGAGTCCTCGGTGATAACTGCATCCACTTGTTTGCATACCGACAAGAAGGTCATTTGGGCATCTGCCTCGTAAGGAGCCACAACATATGATACATTCTCCTGCCTTAAGACCTTTCACATGCAATCACATCAATAGAGGTGTTAATATCAGCAGTACTAAGAATAACCATGAATGAAATTGCAGATAAGATGAGAACTTTGCTTCCCTGAATGCTAAAAATCTGATTGCAAATAGATTTGAGAACTCGTCTTTCATGATACAATTTCTACCTGGATTAGTCGTGTGCAATTGAAGGGGAAATATCAACAGCCTTCTGATAGCACTCATAAGCTGCAGAATTTCCATTTGACTCATGCTCAATAGCACGCACAAGGTCTCTTTCCTTGTCCTGCATTTGTTAGAGTGCATAACATCTCAACGTTAGCATTTTGCAAGATCACATGTTTTGCCAATGGAATGTCAAACAAGCCCAAATCCATATTAAAAGTGAGACTAAACAGTGGGATATAACTAACAAATGTCTAAAATCGATCGGGCTAAGAGGGGAAACAGTCTGGTGTCAGAACTGGAGCCATCAAGTGAAGAAAACTTCTTTATAAGAGGAAAGTGAAAAGTAAAAAGTGTCAGGAAGTGTTTTCACCAGGTAGGAAACTCGAAAAATTAAACAGCTACAGACAGAAGACAAACATTTTCAGCTCCCCATCTATACAACCACATACCATAAGCACATAGAAAACAGAGACACTTTAAGCAATGGTACCCAGAGAAAAACTACAGACATTACCAACTTACACTCCAAAGAAGCATTGTTGACAAGATTTGGAAGAAGTAAAATATTTCACTAAACCAAGACAACAAATATAGGACTGCACAACTGACACCTGACAGTCAAAACATTCAAATAGTCAAAAGGAATACTTCTAGCCAATCTCGGCTGGAAGTATTGTTTCAGTAAGTTTTTAAAGCGCTTGAGCTTATGCATTTATAGCATTGTCAATTCGAAAGCAGAACTGGGATGTTATGTAACATACCTTGCACGTTTGTTCTCTTGTTCAATCTTCATTGGCAGAAGACCTCCATCAAAGACTAAAATTGGCTTAACACCATAATGCCGCAGCAAATTTACTCTGTGCATGCAATACTCAATGTGCCTAAAATACCAGACACAAAATGCAACCATTTTATAAAACGCATAAGAAATACATAATTCTTTCACCATTTTTTTCCTGGAAGACAGCTAATAGACGTTACATATCCATACTTGTACTTTAGCTTTCACCAAGAATGTCAAAGAAATTTAACACCAAGTGTCTGTTGTTCCTAAATTGATTTTCAGCAGAAATCAGAAAAGAAAAGAGCTGAAATTCAAAAAAAAATAAAAAAAAACTTCGCAATGATCCAATAAGACCAAAGCAAATTCATGGCTATATCAAGCTTTTCAATAAAAAAAAAGTAACACGTTAAATCAAGAAAACCCATTACCCCAATTCAAATCAAAATTGTCACCATTATTTAGATTAAAACAAAAGGAAAAAAGAAAAAGAAAACCCTTGCTCAGATAGGTTAAAGCTCGAAACTTTCAACTGGGTCATTACAAAAATCGAAAATGCAGGCATAGAAAGAGGAAAGATGAAACCTGGAAGTGGGCATCCTTTGCAAAGCTGAGTGCTGCAAGACAAGGCACCTTTGTGAAGCCAAGAATAGGTATCAACCGCAACAGACAGCCCTCTAATTCCTTAATATGGATTGGTACCATTATTGATTTCAAGAGAGGTAAAAGTCCTAGTATTCCCATTTTCTCTCTGCTCTTCACCCTTGTTGACACCCCCCAAAACCCAGAATTAATTAAAAATGACGTAATCTTATTGCTCCGGAGTTTCAGCCTATCAAAATAATCACCTTTATGC
>CM055356.1:24348987-24367465 GCA_029228515.1 Populus alba x Populus x berolinensis
AGGAAGTGTGATGTAGAACAAGTAGCAGAAGCATACATGCTCAAGAGGGATCACCCGAAATTCAAAGGCAACTGAATTTCGGCAACCGGGGCATCGAAGTCGGAATGCCGCGAAACTCACCGAGTCAAAGCGTTTCGCCGTTTGCGGAAGAAGTGTGATGTAGAACAAGTAGCAGAAGCATACATGCTCAAGAGGGATCACCGAAATTCAAAGGCAACTGAATTTCGGCAACGGGGCATCGAAGTCGGAATGCCGCGAAACTCACCGAGTCAAAGCGTTTCGCCGTTTGCGGAAGGAGTGTGATGTAGAACAAGTAGCAGAAGCATACATGCTCAAGAGGGATCACCCGAAATTCAAAGGCAACTGAATTTCGGCAACCGGGGCATCGAAGTCGGAATGCCGCGAAACTCACCGAGTCAAAGCGTTTCCGTTTGCGGAAGAAGTGTGATGTAGAACAAGTAGCAGAAGCATACATGCTCAAGAGGGATCACCGAAATTCAAAGGCAACTGAATTTCGGCAACGGGGCATCGAAGTCGGAATGCCGCGAAACTCACCGAGTCAAAGCGTTTCGCCGTTTGCGGAAGAAGTTGATGTAGAACAAGTAGCAGAAGCATACATGCTCAAGAGGGATCACCCGAAATTCAAAGGCAACTGAATTTCGGCAACCGGGGCATCGAAGTCGGAATGCCGCGAAACTCACCGAGTCAAAGCGTTTCGCCGTTTGCGGAAGAAAGTCTGATGTAGAACAAGTAGCAGAAGCATACATGCTCAAGAGGGATCACCCGAAATTCAAAGGCAACTGAATTTCGGCAACCGGGGCATCGAAGTCGGAATGCCGCGAAACTCACCGAGTCAAAGCGTTTCGCCGTTTGCGGAAGGAAGTGTGATGTAGAACAAGTAGCAGAAGCATACATGCTCAAGAGGGATCACCCGAAATTCAAAGGCAACTGAATTTCGGCAACCGGGCATCGAAGTCGGAATGCCGCGAAACTCACCGAGTCAAAGCGTTTCGCCGTTTGCGGAAGAAGTCTGATGTAGAACAAGTAGCAGAAGCATACATGCTCAAGAGGGATCACCCGAAATTCAAAGGCAACTGAATTTCGGCAACCGGGGCATCGAAGTCGGAATGCCGCGAAACTCACCGAGTCAAAGCGTTTCGCCGTTTGCGGAAGAAGTCTGATGTAGAACAAGTAGCAGAAGCATACATGCTCAAGAGGGATCACCGAAATTCAAAGGCAACTGAATTTCGGCAACCGGGGCATCGAAGTCGGAATGCCGCGAAACTCACGAGTCAAAGCGTTTCGCCGTTTGCGGAAGGAAGTGTGATGTAGAACAAGTAGCAGAAGCATACATGCTCAAGAGGGATCACCCGAAATTCAAAGGCAACTGAATTTCGGCAACCGGGGCATCGAAGTCGGAATGCCGCGAAACTCACCGAGTCAAAGCGTTTCGCCTTTGCGGAAGAAGTCTGATGTAGAACAAGTAGCAGAAGCATACATGCTCAAGAGGGATCACCCGAAATTCAAAGGCAACTGAATTTCGGCAACCGGGGCATCGAAGTCGGAATGCCGCGAAACTCACCGAGTCAAAGCGTTTCGCGTTTGCGGAAGGAAGTGTGATGTAGAACAAGTAGCAGAAGCATACATGCTCAAGAGGGATCACCGAAATTCAAAGGCAACTGAATTTCGGCAACCGGGGCATCGAAGTCGGAATGCCGCGAAACTCACCGAGTCAAAGCGTTTCGCCGTTTGCGGAAGAAGTTGATGTAGAACAAGTAGCAGAAGCATACATGCTCAAGAGGGATCACCCGAAATTCAAAGGCAACTGAATTTCGGCAAACGGGGCATCGAAGTCGGAATGCCGCGAAACTCACCGAGTCAAAGCGTTTCGCCGTTTGCGGAAGAAGTCTGATGTAGAACAAGTAGCAGAAGCATACATGCTCAAGAGGGATCACCCGAAATTCAAAGGCAACTGAATTTCGGCAACCGGGGCATCGAAGTCGGAATGCCGCGAAACTCACCGAGTCAAAGCGTTTCGCCGTTTGCGGAAGGAAGTCTGATGTAGAACAAGTAGCAGAAGCATACATGCTCAAGAGGGATCACCCGAAATTCAAAGGCAACTGAATTTCGGCAACCGGGGCATCGAAGTCGGAATGCCGCGAAACTCACCGAGTCAAAGCGTTTCGCCGTTTGCGGAAGAAGAAGTGTGATGTAGAACAAGTAGCAGAAGCATACATGCTCAAGAGGGATCACCCGAAATTCAAAGGCAACTGAATTTCGGCAACCGGGGCATCGAAGTCGGAATGCCGCGAAACTCACCGAGTCAAAGCGTTTCGCCGTTTGCGGAGGAAGTGTGATGTAGAACAAGTAGCAGAAGCATACATGCTCAAGAGGGATCACCCGAAATTCAAAGGCAACTGAATTTCGGCAACCGGGGCATCGAAGTCGGAATGCCGCGAAACTCACCGAGTCAAAGCGTTTCGCCGTTTGCGGAAGAAGTGTGATGTAGAACAAGTAGCAGAAGCATACATGCTCAAGAGGGATCACCCGAAATTCAAAGGCAACTGAATTTCGGCAACCGGGGCATCGAAGTCGGAATGCCGCGAAACTCACCGAGTCAAAGCGTTTCGCCGTTTGCGGAAGAAGTCTGATGTAGAACAAGTAGCAGAAGCATACATGCTCAAGAGGGATCACCCGAAATTCAAAGGCAACTGAATTTCGGCAACCGGGGCATCGAAGTCGGAATGCCGCGAAACTCACCGAGTCAAAGCGTTTCGCCGTTTGCGGAAGAAGTCTGATGTAGAACAAGTAGCAGAAGCATACATGCTCAAGAGGGATCACCCGAAATTCAAAGGCAACTGAATTTCGGCAACCGGGGCATCGAAGTCGGAATGCCGCGAAACTCACCGAGTCAAAGCGTTTCGCCGTTTGCGGAAGGAAGTCTGATGTAGAACAAGTAGCAGAAGCATACATGCTCAAGAGGGATCACCCGAAATTCAAAGGCAACTGAATTTCGGCAACCGGGGCATCGAAGTCGGAATGCCGCGAAACTCACCGAGTCAAAGCGTTTCGCCGTTTGCGGAAGAAGTGTGATGTAGAACAAGTAGCAGAAGCATACATGCTCAAGAGGGATCACCCGAAATTCAAAGGCAACTGAATTTCGGCAACGGGGCATCGAAGTCGGAATGCCGCGAAACTCACCGAGTCAAAGCGTTTCGCCGTTTGCGGAAGGAAGTGATGTAGAACAAGTAGCAGAAGCATACATGCTCAAGAGGGATCACCCGAAATTCAAAGGCAACTGAATTTCGGCAACCGGGGCATCGAAGTCGGAATGCCGCGAAACTCACCGAGTCAAAGCGTTTCGCCGTTTGCGGAAGAAGTGTGATGTAGAACAAGTAGCAGAAGCATACATGCTCAAGAGGGATCACCCGAAATTCAAAGGCAACTGAATTTCGGCAACCGGGGCATCGAAGTCGGAATGCCGCGAAACTCACCGAGTCAAAGCGTTTCGCCGTTTGCGGAAGAAGTCTGATGTAGAACAAGTAGCAGAAGCATACATGCTCAAGAGGGATCACCCGAAATTCAAAGGCAACTGAATTTCGGCAACCGGGGCATCGAAGTCGGAATGCCGCGAAACTCACCGAGTCAAAGCGTTTCGCCGTTTGCGGAAGAAGTCTGATGTAGAACAAGTAGCAGAAGCATACATGCTCAAGAGGGATCACCCGAAATTCAAAGGCAACTGAATTTCGGCAACCGGGGCATCGAAGTCGGAATGCCGCGAAACTCACCGAGTCAAAGCGTTTCGCCGTTTGCGGAAGAAGTGTGATGTAGAACAAGTAGCAGAAGCATACATGCTCAAGAGGGATCACCCGAAATTCAAAGGCAACTGAATTTCGGCAACGGGGCATCGAAGTCGGAATGCCGCGAAACTCACCGAGTCAAAGCGTTTCGCCGTTTGCGGAAGAAGTGTGATGTAGAACAAGTAGCAGAAGCATACATGCTCAAGAGGGATCACCCGAAATTCAAAGGCAACTGAATTTCGGCAACCGGGGCATCGAAGTCGGAATGCCGCGAAACTCACCGAGTCAAAGCGTTTCGCCGTTTGCGGAAGAAGTGTGATGTAGAACAAGTAGCAGAAGCATACATGCTCAAGAGGGATCACCCGAAATTCAAAGGCAACTGAATTTCGGCAACCGGGGCATCGAAGTCGGAATGCCGCGAAACTCACCGAGTCAAAGCGTTTCGCCGTTTGCGGAAGAAGTGTGATGTAGAACAAGTAGCAGAAGCATACATGCTCAAGAGGGATCACCCGAAATTCAAAGGCAACTGAATTTCGGCAACCGGGGCATCGAAGTCGGAATGCCGCGAAACTCACCGAGTCAAAGCGTTTCGCCGTTTGCGGAAGAAGTGTGATGTAGAACAAGTAGCAGAAGCATACATGCTCAAGAGGGATCACCCGAAATTCAAAGGCAACTGAATTTCGGCAACCGGGGCATCGAAGTCGGAATGCCGCGAAACTCACCGAGTCAAAGCGTTTCGCGTTTGCGGAAGAAGTCTGATGTAGAACAAGTAGCAGAAGCATACATGCTCAAGAGGGATCACCCGAAATTCAAAGGCAACTGAATTTCGGCAACCGGGGCATCGAAGTCGGAATGCCGCGAAACTCACCGAGTCAAAGCGTTTCGCCGTTTGCGGAAAGAAGTGTGATGTAGAACAAGTAGCAGAAGCATACATGCTCAAGAGGGATCACCCGAAATTCAAAGGCAACTGAATTTCGGCAACCGGGGCATCGAAGTCGGAATGCCGCGAAACTCACCGAGTCAAAGCGTTTCGCCGTTTGCGGAAGGAAGTCTGATGTAGAACAAGTAGCAGAAGCATACATGCTCAAGAGGGATCACCCGAAATTCAAAGGCAACTGAATTTCGGCAACCGGGGCATCGAAGTCGGAATGCCGCGAAACTCACCGAGTCAAAGCGTTTCGCCGTTTGCGGAAGAAGTCTGATGTAGAACAAGTAGCAGAAGCATACATGCTCAAGAGGGATCACCCGAAATTCAAAGGCAACTGAATTTCGGCAACCGGGGCATCGAAGTCGGAATGCCGCGAAACTCACCGAGTCAAAGCGTTTCGCCGTTTGCGGAAGGAAGTCTGATGTAGAACAAGTAGCAGAAGCATACATGCTCAAGAGGGATCACCCGAAATTCAAAGGCAACTGAATTTCGGCAACCGGGGCATCGAAGTCGGAATGCCGCGAAACTCACCGAGTCAAAGCGTTTCGCCGTTTGCGGAGGAAGTGTGATGTAGAACAAGTAGCAGAAGCATACATGCTCAAGAGGGATCACCCGAAATTCAAAGGCAACTGAATTTCGGCAACCGGGGCATCGAAGTCGGAATGCCGCGAAACTCACCGAGTCAAAGCGTTTCGCCGTTTGCGGAAGAAGTGTGATGTAGAACAAGTAGCAGAAGCATACATGCTCAAGAGGGATCACCCGAAATTCAAAGGCAACTGAATTTCGGCAACCGGGGCATCGAAGTCGGAATGCCGCGAAACTCACCGAGTCAAAGCGTTTCGCCGTTTGCGGAAGAAGTCTGATGTAGAACAAGTAGCAGAAGCATACATGCTCAAGAGGGATCACCCGAAATTCAAAGGCAACTGAATTTCGGCAACCGGGGCATCGAAGTCGGAATGCCGCGAAACTCACCGAGTCAAAGCGTTTCGCCGTTTGCGGAAGGAAGTCTGATGTAGAACAAGTAGCAGAAGCATACATGCTCAAGAGGGATCACCCGAAATTCAAAGGCAACTGAATTTCGGCAACCGGGGCATCGAAGTCGGAATGCCGCGAAACTCACCGAGTCAAAGCGTTTCGCCGTTTGCGGAAGGAAGTGTGATGTAGAACAAGTAGCAGAAGCATACATGCTCAAGAGGGATCACCCGAAATTCAAAGGCAACTGAATTTCGGAAACCGGGGCATCGTAGTCGGAATGCCGCGAAACTCACCGAGTCAAAGCGTTTCGCCGTTTGCGGAAGAAGTCTGATGTAGAACAAGTACCAGAAGCATACATGCTCAAGAGGGATCACCCGAAATTCAAAGGCAACTGAATTTCGGCAACCGGGGCATCGAAGTCGGAATGCCATGAAACTCACCAAGTCGAAGCGTTTCGCCGTTTGCGGAAGAAGTCTGATGTAGAACTAGTAGCAGAACTTTACATGCTCAAGAGGGATCACCCGAAATTAAAAGGCAACTGAATTTCGGCAACGGGGGCATCGAAGTCGGAATGCTGGGAAACTCACCTAGTCAATGCGTTTCGCCGTTTGCGGAAGAAGTCTGATGTAGAACTAGTAGTAGAAGTATACATGCTCAAGAGGGATCACCCGAAATTGAAAGGCAACTGAATTTCGGCAACCGGGGCATCGAAATCCAAAATGCCGCGAAACTCACCGAGTCAACGCGTTTCGTCGTTTGCAGAAGAAATGTGATGCAGAACAAGTAGCAGAAGCATACATGCTCAAGAGGGATCTCCCCAAATTCAAATGCAACTGAATTTCGGCAACCGGGGCATCGAAGGCGGAATGCCGCGAAACTCACCGAGGCAAAGCATTTCGCCGTTTGCGGAAGAAGTGTGATGTAGAACAAGTAGCAGAAGCTTACATGCTCAAGAGGGATCAACCGAAATTCAAATGCAACTGAATTTCGGCAACCGGGGCATCGAAGGCGGAATGCCGCGAAACTCACAGAGTCCAAGCGTTTCGCCGTTTTTGGAACAAGTCTGATGTAGAACAAGTAGCAGAAGCATACATGCTCAAGAGGGATATCCCCAAATTCAAAGGCAACTGAATTTCGGCAACCGGGGCATCGAAGTCGGAATGCCGCGAAACTCACAGAGTCCAAGCGTTTCGCCGTTTTTGGAACAAGTCTGATGTAGAACAAGTAGCAGAAGCATACATGCTCAAGAGGGATATCCCCAAATTCAAAGGCAACTGAATTTCGGCAACCGGGGCATCGAAGTCCGAATGCCGCGAAACTCACCGAGGCAAAGCATTTCGCCGTTTGCGGAAGAAGTCTGATGTAGAACAAGTAGCAGAAGCATACATGCTCAAGAGGGATCACCCGAAATTCAAAGGCAACTGAATTTCGGCAACCGGGGCATCGAAGTCGGAATGCCGCGAAACTCACCGAGTCAAAGCGTTTCGCCGTTTGCGGAAGAAGTCTGATGTAGAACAAGTAGCAGAAGCATACATGCTCAAGAGGGATCACCCGAAATTCAAAGGCAACTGAATTTCGGCAACCGGGGCATCGAAGTCGGAATGCCGCGAAACTCACCGAGTCAAAGCGTTTCGCCGTTTGCGGAAGGAAGTCTGATGTAGAACAAGTAGCAGAAGCATACATGCTCAAGAGGGATCACCCGAAATTCAAAGGCAACTGAATTTCGGCAACCGGGGCATCGAAGTCGGAATGCCGCGAAACTCACCGAGTCAAAGCGTTTCGCCGTTTGCGGAAGAAGTCTGATGTAGAACAAGTAGCAGAAGCATACATGCTCAAGAGGGATCACCCGAAATTCAAAGGCAACTGAATTTCGGCAACCGGGGCATCGAAGTCGGAATGCCGCGAAACTCACCGAGTCAAAGCGTTTCGCCGTTTGCGGAAGAAGTCTGATGTAGAACAAGTAGCAGAAGCATACATGCTCAAGAGGGATCACCCGAAATTCAAAGGCAACTGAATTTCGGCAACCGGGGCATCGAAGTCGGAATGCCGCGAAACTCACCGAGTCAAAGCGTTTCGCCGTTTGCGGAAGAAGTCTGATGTAGAACAAGTAGCAGAAGCATACATGCTCAAGAGGGATCACCCGAAATTCAAAGGCAACTGAATTTCGGCAACCGGGGCATCGAAGTCGGAATGCCGCGAAACTCACCGAGTCAAAGCGTTTCGCCGTTTGCGGAAGGAAGTGTGATGTAGAACAAGTAGCAGAAGCATACATGCTCAAGAGGGATCACCCGAAATTCAAAGGCAACTGAATTTCGGCAACCGGGGCATCGAAGTCGGAATGCCGCGAAACTCACCGAGTCAAAGCGTTTCGCCGTTTGCGGAAGGAAGTCTGATGTAGAACAAGTAGCAGAAGCATACATGCTCAAGAGGGATCACCCGAAATTCAAAGGCAACTGAATTTCGGCAACCGGGGCATCGAAGTCGGAATGCCGCGAAACTCACCGAGTCAAAGCGTTTCGCCGTTTGCGGAAGGAAGTCTGATGTAGAACAAGTAGCAGAAGCATACATGCTCAAGAGGGATCACCCGAAATTCAAAGGCAACTGAATTTCGGCAACCGGGGCATCGAAGTCGGAATGCCGCGAAACTCACCGAGTCAAAGCGTTTCGCCGTTTGCGGAAGAAGTCTGATGTAGAACAAGTAGCAGAAGCATACATGCTCAAGAGGGATCACCCGAAATTCAAAGGCAACTGAATTTCGGCAACCGGGGCATCGAAGTCGGAATGCCGCGAAACTCACCGAGTCAAAGCGTTTCGCCGTTTGCGGAAGGAAGTCTGATGTAGAACAAGTAGCAGAAGCATACATGCTCAAGAGGGATCACCCGAAATTCAAAGGCAACTGAATTTCGGCAACCGGGGCATCGAAGTCGGAATGCCGCGAAACTCACCGAGTCAAAGCGTTTCGCCGTTTGCGGAAGGAAGTGTGATGTAGAACAAGTAGCAGAAGCATACATGCTCAAGAGGGATCACCCGAAATTCAAAGGCAACTGAATTTCGGCAACCGGGGCATCGAAGTCGGAATGCCGCGAAACTCACCGAGTCAAAGCGTTTCGCCGTTTGCGGAAGAAGTGTGATGTAGAACAAGTAGCAGAAGCATACATGCTCAAGAGGGATCACCCGAAATTCAAAGGCAACTGAATTTCGGCAACCGGGGCATCGAAGTCGGAATGCCGCGAAACTCACCGAGTCAAAGCGTTTCGCCGTTTGCGGAAGAAGTGTGATGTAGAACAAGTAGCAGAAGCATACATGCTCAAGAGGGATCACCCGAAATTCAAAGGCAACTGAATTTCGGCAACCGGGGCATCGAAGTCGGAATGCCGCGAAACTCACCGAGTCAAAGCGTTTCGCCGTTTGCGGAAGGAAGTCTGATGTAGAACAAGTAGCAGAAGCATACATGCTCAAGAGGGATCACCCGAAATTCAAAGGCAACTGAATTTCGGCAACCGGGGCATCGAAGTCGGAATGCCGCGAAACTCACCGAGTCAAAGCGTTTCGCCGTTTGCGGAAGAAGTCTGATGTAGAACAAGTAGCAGAAGCATACATGCTCAAGAGGGATCACCCGAAATTCAAAGGCAACTGAATTTCGGCAACCGGGGCATCGAAGTCGGAATGCCGCGAAACTCACCGAGTCAAAGCGTTTCGCCGTTTGCGGAAGGAAGTCTGATGTAGAACAAGTAGCAGAAGCATACATGCTCAAGAGGGATCACCCGAAATTCAAAGGCAACTGAATTTCGGCAACCGGGGCATCGAAGTCGGAATGCCGCGAAACTCACCGAGTCAAAGCGTTTCGCCGTTTGCGGAAGAAGTCTGATGTAGAACAAGTAGCAGAAGCATACATGCTCAAGAGGGATCACCCGAAATTCAAAGGCAACTGAATTTCGGCAACCGGGGCATCGAAGTCGGAATGCCGCGAAACTCACCGAGTCAAAGCGTTTCGCCGTTTGCGGAAGAAGTCTGATGTAGAACAAGTAGCAGAAGCATACATGCTCAAGAGGGATCACCCGAAATTCAAAGGCAACTGAATTTCGGCAACCGGGGCATCGAAGTCGGAATGCCGCGAAACTCACCGAGTCAAAGCGTTTCGCCGTTTGCGGAAGGAAGTCTGATGTAGAACAAGTAGCAGAAGCATACATGCTCAAGAGGGATCACCCGAAATTCAAAGGCAACTGAATTTCGGCAACCGGGGCATCGAAGTCGGAATGCCGCGAAACTCACCGAGTCAAAGCGTTTCGCCGTTTGCGGAGGAAGTCTGATGTAGAACAAGTAGCAGAAGCATACATGCTCAAGAGGGATCACCCGAAATTCAAAGGCAACTGAATTTCGGCAACCGGGGCATCGAAGTCGGAATGCCGCGAAACTCACCGAGTCAAAGCGTTTCGCCGTTTGCGGAAGAAGTCTGATGTAGAACAAGTAGCAGAAGCATACATGCTCAAGAGGGATCACCCGAAATTCAAAGGCAACTGAATTTCGGCAACCGGGGCATCGAAGTCGGAATGCCGCGAAACTCACCGAGTCAAAGCGTTTCGCCGTTTGCGGAAGGAAGTCTGATGTAGAACAAGTAGCAGAAGCATACATGCTCAAGAGGGATCACCCGAAATTCAAAGGCAACTGAATTTCGGCAACCGGGGCATCGAAGTCGGAATGCCGCGAAACTCACCGAGTCAAAGCGTTTCGCCGTTTGCGGAAGGAAGTCTGATGTAGAACAAGTAGCAGAAGCATACATGCTCAAGAGGGATCACCCGAAATTCAAAGGCAACTGAATTTCGGCAACCGGGGCATCGAAGTCGGAATGCCGCGAAACTCACCGAGTCAAAGCGTTTCGCCGTTTGCGGAAGGAAGTCTGATGTAGAACAAGTAGCAGAAGCATACATGCTCAAGAGGGATCACCCGAAATTCAAAGGCAACTGAATTTCGGCAACCGGGGCATCGAAGTCGGAATGCCGCGAAACTCACCGAGTCAAAGCGTTTCGCCGTTTGCGGAAGGAAGTGTGATGTAGAACAAGTAGCAGAAGCATACATGCTCAAGAGGGATCACCCGAAATTCAAAGGCAACTGAATTTCGGCAACCGGGGCATCGAAGTCGGAATGCCGCGAAACTCACCGAGTCAAAGCGTTTCGCCGTTTGCGGAGGAAGTCTGATGTAGAACAAGTAGCAGAAGCATACATGCTCAAGAGGGATCACCCGAAATTCAAAGGCAACTGAATTTCGGCAACCGGGGCATCGAAGTCGGAATGCCGCGAAACTCACCGAGTCAAAGCGTTTCGCCGTTTGCGGAAGGAAGTGTGATGTAGAACAAGTAGCAGAAGCATACATGCTCAAGAGGGATCACCCGAAATTCAAAGGCAACTGAATTTCGGCAACCGGGGCATCGAAGTCGGAATGCCGCGAAACTCACCGAGTCAAAGCGTTTCGCCGTTTGCGGAAGAAGTCTGATGTAGAACAAGTAGCAGAAGCATACATGCTCAAGAGGGATCACCCGAAATTCAAAGGCAACTGAATTTCGGCAACCGGGGCATCGAAGTCGGAATGCCGCGAAACTCACCGAGTCAAAGCGTTTCGCCGTTTGCGGAAGGAAGTCTGATGTAGAACAAGTAGCAGAAGCATACATGCTCAAGAGGGATCACCCGAAATTCAAAGGCAACTGAATTTCGGCAACCGGGGCATCGAAGTCGGAATGCCGCGAAACTCACCGAGTCAAAGCGTTTCGCCGTTTGCGGAAGAAGTCTGATGTAGAACAAGTAGCAGAAGCATACATGCTCAAGAGGGATCACCCGAAATTCAAAGGCAACTGAATTTCGGCAACCGGGGCATCGAAGTCGGAATGCCGCGAAACTCACCGAGTCAAAGCGTTTCGCCGTTTGCGGAAGGAAGTCTGATGTAGAACAAGTAGCAGAAGCATACATGCTCAAGAGGGATCACCCGAAATTCAAAGGCAACTGAATTTCGGCAACCGGGGCATCGAAGTCGGAATGCCGCGAAACTCACCGAGTCAAAGCGTTTCGCCGTTTGCGGAAGGAAGTGTGATGTAGAACAAGTAGCAGAAGCATACATGCTCAAGAGGGATCACCCGAAATTCAAAGGCAACTGAATTTCGGCAACCGGGGCATCGAAGTCGGAATGCCGCGAAACTCACCGAGTCAAAGCGTTTCGCCGTTTGCGGAAGGAAGTGTGATGTAGAACAAGTAGCAGAAGCATACATGCTCAAGAGGGATCACCCGAAATTCAAAGGCAACTGAATTTCGGCAACCGGGGCATCGAAGTCGGAATGCCGCGAAACTCACCGAGTCAAAGCGTTTCGCCGTTTGCGGAAGGAAGTGTGATGTAGAACAAGTAGCAGAAGCATACATGCTCAAGAGGGATCACCCGAAATTCAAAGGCAACTGAATTTCGGCAACCGGGGCATCGAAGTCGGAATGCCGCGAAACTCACCGAGTCAAAGCGTTTCGCCGTTTGCGGAGGAAGTGTGATGTAGAACAAGTAGCAGAAGCATACATGCTCAAGAGGGATCACCCGAAATTCAAAGGCAACTGAATTTCGGCAACCGGGGCATCGAAGTCGGAATGCCGCGAAACTCACCGAGTCAAAGCGTTTCGCCGTTTGCGGAAGGAAGTCTGATGTAGAACAAGTAGCAGAAGCATACATGCTCAAGAGGGATCACCCGAAATTCAAAGGCAACTGAATTTCGGCAACCGGGGCATCGAAGTCGGAATGCCGCGAAACTCACCGAGTCAAAGCGTTTCGCCGTTTGCGGAAGAAGTCTGATGTAGAACAAGTAGCAGAAGCATACATGCTCAAGAGGGATCACCCGAAATTCAAAGGCAACTGAATTTCGGCAACCGGGGCATCGAAGTCGGAATGCCGCGAAACTCACCGAGTCAAAGCGTTTCGCCGTTTGCGGAAGAAGTCTGATGTAGAACAAGTAGCAGAAGCATACATGCTCAAGAGGGATCACCCGAAATTCAAAGGCAACTGAATTTCGGCAACCGGGGCATCGAAGTCGGAATGCCGCGAAACTCACCGAGTCAAAGCGTTTCGCCGTTTGCGGAAGGAAGTGTGATGTAGAACAAGTAGCAGAAGCATACATGCTCAAGAGGGATCACCCGAAATTCAAAGGCAACTGAATTTCGGCAACCGGGGCATCGAAGTCGGAATGCCGCGAAACTCACCGAGTCAAAGCGTTTCGCCGTTTGCGGAAGAAGTGTGATGTAGAACAAGTAGCAGAAGCATACATGCTCAAGAGGGATCACCCGAAATTCAAAGGCAACTGAATTTCGGCAACCGGGGCATCGAAGTCGGAATGCCGCGAAACTCACCGAGTCAAAGCGTTTCGCCGTTTGCGGAAGAAGTGTGATGTAGAACAAGTAGCAGAAGCATACATGCTCAAGAGGGATCACCCGAAATTCAAAGGCAACTGAATTTCGGCAACCGGGGCATCGAAGTCGGAATGCCGCGAAACTCACCGAGTCAAAGCGTTTCGCCGTTTGCGGAAGAAGTCTGATGTAGAACAAGTAGCAGAAGCATACATGCTCAAGAGGGATCACCCGAAATTCAAAGGCAACTGAATTTCGGCAACCGGGGCATCGAAGTCGGAATGCCGCGAAACTCACCGAGTCAAAGCGTTTCGCCGTTTGCGGAAGGAAGTGTGATGTAGAACAAGTAGCAGAAGCATACATGCTCAAGAGGGATCACCCGAAATTCAAAGGCAACTGAATTTCGGCAACCGGGGCATCGAAGTCGGAATGCCGCGAAACTCACCGAGTCAAAGCGTTTCGCCGTTTGCGGAAAGAAGTGTGATGTAGAACAAGTAGCAGAAGCATACATGCTCAAGAGGGATCACCCGAAATTCAAAGGCAACTGAATTTCGGCAACCGGGGCATCGAAGTCGGAATGCCGCGAAACTCACCGAGTCAAAGCGTTTCGCCGTTTGCGGAAGGAAGTGTGATGTAGAACAAGTAGCAGAAGCATACATGCTCAAGAGGGATCACCCGAAATTCAAAGGCAACTGAATTTCGGCAACCGGGGCATCGAAGTCGGAATGCCGCGAAACTCACCGAGTCAAAGCGTTTCGCCGTTTGCGGAAGGAAGTCTGATGTAGAACAAGTAGCAGAAGCATACATGCTCAAGAGGGATCACCCGAAATTCAAAGGCAACTGAATTTCGGCAACCGGGGCATCGAAGTCGGAATGCCGCGAAACTCACCGAGTCAAAGCGTTTCGCCGTTTGCGGAAGGAAGTGTGATGTAGAACAAGTAGCAGAAGCATACATGCTCAAGAGGGATCACCCGAAATTCAAAGGCAACTGAATTTCGGCAACCGGGGCATCGAAGTCGGAATGCCGCGAAACTCACCGAGTCAAAGCGTTTCGCGTTTGCGGAAGGAAGTGATGTAGAACAAGTAGCAGAAGCATACATGCTCAAGAGGGATCACCCGAAATTCAAAGGCAACTGAATTTCGGCAACCGGGGCATCGAAGTCGGAATGCCGCGAAACTCACCGAGTCAAAGCGTTTCGCCGTTTGCGGAAGAAGTCTGATGTAGAACAAGTAGCAGAAGCATACATGCTCAAGAGGGATCACCCGAAATTCAAAGGCAACTGAATTTCGGCAACGGGGCATCGAAGTCGGAATGCCGCGAAACTCACCGAGTCAAAGCGTTTCGCCGTTGCGGAAGGAAGTCTGATGTAGAACAAGTAGCAGAAGCATACATGCTCAAGAGGGATCACCCGAAATTCAAAGGCAACTGAATTTCGGCAACCGGGGCATCGAAGTCGGAATGCCGCGAAACTCACCGAGTCAAAGCGTTTCGCCGTTTGCGGAAGAAGTCTGATGTAGAACAAGTAGCAGAAGCATACATGCTCAAGAGGGATCACCCGAAATTCAAAGGCAACTGAATTTCGGCAACCGGGGCATCGAAGTCGGAATGCCGCGAAACTCACCGAGTCAAAGCGTTTCGCCGTTTGCGGAAGAAGTGTGATGTAGAACAAGTAGCAGAAGCATACATGCTCAAGAGGGATCACCCGAAATTCAAAGGCAACTGAATTTCGGCAACCGGGGCATCGAAGTCGGAATGCCGCGAAACTCACCGAGTCAAAGCGTTTCGCCGTTTGCGGAAGAAGTCTGATGTAGAACAAGTAGCAGAAGCATACATGCTCAAGAGGGATCACCCGAAATTCAAAGGCAACTGAATTTCGGCAACCGGGGCATCGAAGTCGGAATGCCGCGAAACTCACCGAGTCAAAGCGTTTCGCCGTTTGCGGAAGAAGTCTGATGTAGAACAAGTAGCAGAAGCATACATGCTCAAGAGGGATCACCCGAAATTCAAAGGCAACTGAATTTCGGCAACCGGGGCATCGAAGTCGGAATGCCGCGAAACTCACCGAGTCAAAGCGTTTCGCCGTTTGCGAAAGAAGTCTGATGTAGAACAAGTAGCAGAAGCATACATGCTCAAGAGGGATCACCGAAATTCAAAGCCCAGTAAATGTGATGTAGAACAAGTAGCAGAAGCATACATGCTCAAGAGGGATCACCCGAAATTCAAAGGCAACTGAATTTCGGCAACCGGGGCATCGAAGTCGGAATGCCGCGAAACTCACCGAGTCAAAGCGTTTCGCCGTTTGCGGAAGAAGTGTGATGTAGAACAAGTAGCAGAAGCATACATGCTCAAGAGGGATCACCCGAAATTCAAAGGCAACTGAATTTCGGCAACCGGGGCATCGAAGTCGGAATGCCGCGAAACTCACCGAGTCAAAGCGTTTCGCCGTTTGCGGAAGAAGTGTGATGTAGAACAAGTAGCAGAAGCATACATGCTCAAGAGGGATCACCCGAAATTCAAAGGCAACTGAATTTCGGCAACCGGGGCATCGAAGTCGGAATGCCGCGAAACTCACCGAGTCAAAGCGTTTCGCCGTTTGCGGAAGGAAGTGTGATGTAGAACAAGTAGCAGAAGCATACATGCTCAAGAGGGATCACCCGAAATTCAAAGGCAACTGAATTTCGGCAACGGGGCATCGAAGTCGGAATGCCGCGAAACTCACCGAGTCAAAGCGTTTCGCCGTTTGCGGAAGAAGTGTGATGTAGAACAAGTAGCAGAAGCATACATGCTCAAGAGGGATCACCCGAAATTCAAAGGCAACTGAATTTCGGCAACCGGGGCATCGAAGTCGGAATGCCGCGAAACTCACCGAGTCAAAGCGTTTCGCCGTTTGCGGAAGGAGTGTGATGTAGAACAAGTAGCAGAAGCATACATGCTCAAGAGGGATCACCCGAAATTCAAAGGCAACTGAATTTCGGCAACCGGGGCATCGAAGTCGGAATGCCGCGAAACTCACCGAGTCAAAGCGTTTCGCCGTTTGCGGAAGAAGTCTGATGTAGAACAAGTAGCAGAAGCATACATGCTCAAGAGGGATCACCCGAAATTCAAAGGCAACTGAATTTCGGCAACCGGGGCATCGAAGTCGGAATGCCGCGAAACTCACCGAGTCAAAGCGTTTCGCCGTTTGCGGAAGGAAGTGTGATGTAGAACAAGTAGCAGAAGCATACATGCTCAAGAGGGATCACCCGAAATTCAAAGGCAACTGAATTTCGGCAACCGGGGCATCGAAGTCGGAATGCCGCGAAACTCACCGAGTCAAAGCGTTTCGCCGTTTGCGGAAGAAGTGTGATGTAGAACAAGTAGCAGAAGCATACATGCTCAAGAGGGATCACCCGAAATTCAAAGGCAACTGAATTTCGGCAACGGGGCATCGAAGTCGGAATGCCGCGAAACTCACCGAGTCAAAGCGTTTCGCGTTTGCGGAAGAAGTGTGATGTAGAACAAGTAGCAGAAGCATACATGCTCAAGAGGGATCACCCGAAATTCAAAGGCAACTGAATTTCGGCAACCGGGGCATCGAAGTCGGAATGCCGCGAAACTCACCGAGTCAAAGCGTTTGCCGTTTGCGGAAGAAGTCTGATGTAGAACAAGTAGCAGAAGCATACATGCTCAAGAGGGATCACCCGAAATTCAAAGGCAACTGAATTTCGGCAACCGGGGCATCGAAGTCGGAATGCCGCGAAACTCACCGAGTCAAAGCGTTTCGCCGTTTGCGGAAGAAGTGTGATGTAGAACAAGTAGCAGAAGCATACATGCTCAAGAGGGATCACCCGAAATTCAAAGGCAACTGAATTTCGGCAACCGGGGCATCGAAGTCGGAATGCCGCGAAACTCACCGAGTCAAAGCGTTTCGCCTGTTTGCGGAAGGAAGTGTTGTGTAGAACAAGTAGCAGAAGCATACATGCTCAAGAGGGATCACCCGAAATTCAAAGGCAACTGAATTTCGCAACCGGGGCAATCGAAGTCGGAATGCCGCGAAACTCACCGAGTCAAAGCGTTTCGCCGTTTGGAAAGAAGTCTGATGTAGAACAAGTAGCAGAAGCATACATGCTCAAGAGGGATCACCGAAATTCAAAGGCAACTGAATTTAAGGCAACCGGAGAACATGTAGCTGAAGCATACATGCTCTAATGAGGCATATAATCACCCGAAATTCAAAGGCAACTGAATTTCGGCAACCGGGGCATCGAAGTCGGAATGCCGCGAAACTCACCGAGTCAAAGCGTTCGCCGTTTGCGGAAGAAGTGATGTGTAGAACAAGTAGCAGAAGCATACATGCTCAAGAGGGATCACCCGAAATTCAAAGGCAACTGAATTTCGGCAACCGGGCATCGAAGTCGGAATGCCGCGAAACTCACCGAGTCAAAGCGTTTCGCCTTGCGGAAGTGTGATGTAGAACAAGTAGCAGAAGCATACATGCTCAAGAGGGATCACCCGAAATTCAAAGGCAACTGAATTTCGGCAACCGGGGCATCGAAGTCGGAATGCCGCGAAACTCACCGAGTCAAAGCGTTTCGCCTTGCGGAAGAAGTCTGATGTAGAACAAGTAGCAGAAGCATACATGCTCAAGAGGGATCACCCGAAATTCAAAGGCAACTGAATTTCGGCAACGGGGCATCGAAGTCGGAATGCCGCGAAACTCACCGAGTCAAAGCGTTTCGCCGTTTGCGGAAGGAAGTGTGATGTAGAACAAGTAGCAGAAGCATACATGCTCAAGAGGGATCACCCGAAATTCAAAGGCAACTGAATTTCGGCAACGGGGCATCGAAGTCGGAATGCCGCGAAACTCACCGAGTCAAAGCGTTTCGCCGTTTGCGGAAGGAAGTGTGATGTAGAACAAGTAGCAGAAGCATACATGCTCAAGAGGGATCACCCGAAATTCAAAGGCAACTGAATTTCGGCAACCGGGGCATCGAAGTCGGAATGCCGCGAAACTCACCGAGTCAAAGCGTTTCGCCGTTTGCGGAAGGAAGTGTTGATGTAGAACAAGTAGCAGAAGCATACATGCTCAAGAGGGATCACCGAAATTCAAAGGCAACTGAATTTCGGCAACCGGGGCATCGAAGTCGGAATGCCGCGAAACTCACCGAGTCAAAGCGTTTCGCCGTTTGCGGAAGAAGTGTGATGTAGAACAAGTAGCAGAAGCATACATGCTCAAGAGGGATCACCCGAAATTCAAAGGCAACTGAATTTCGGCAACCGGGGCATCGAAGTCGGAATGCCGCGAAACTCACCGAGTCAAAGCGTTTCGCGTTTGCGGAAGAAGTTGATGTAGAACAAGTAGCAGAAGCATACATGCTCAAGAGGGATCACCCGAAATTCAAAGGCAACTGAATTTCGGCAACCGGG
>CM055356.1:24367565-24370065 GCA_029228515.1 Populus alba x Populus x berolinensis
CCGATTGTTCCCACTGTTGGCACGCTGCCACTGGCACCCAGCAGGTGAGCCTAGGCCCCCAGTCGGTTTCGTCATGCCTTTGGACTATAAATCGTCCGGCTCATCGTCGCTAGCTACGGCCGCCGATTCTGCCGACTTCGGGCCGATTTCGTCGGCGCTGCCGATTCAGCTCTGCCCGCTTGTGTCTGAAACAGCCCCTTGGCTTCGTCAAGCTGGTAGCATCCCCTTGACCGATTTTTTCTGGCCTGGCCTGGACAGCCCAGCGTATCCAGGCCATGTTCTGTCAAAAAATCTGCGCTGCTCGGATTTTTCCACTGTGTGGCATCGCTGCCGCTTGCCGCTGCCCCCAGCAGTGACGCCTGTGCCGTCTCCAGTCGTTTTCGTGCAGCATTGGACTACTAAATCGTCCGGACTTCATCGGTCTTGAACAAACCACCGGCTGCCGATTCTGCCGACTTCGCCGAATTTTCGTCTCGGCTGCTAGCCGATTCCAGCACTGCCCGCTGGTGTCCTGAACAGCCCCCTGCTTCGGTCAGACGCATCCCCTTGACGATTTTTTCCTGCCTGGCACTGGACAGCCAGCGTCCAAGCCACCGATGTTCAGTACAAACAAATCTCGCGCGATGACCGATGTTTTCCCACTTGTTGGCATCGCTGCCGATTTTTGCCCACTGTTGGCATCGCTGCCAAGCCCTGCTTGAGCCTAGGCCCCCAGTCGTTTTCGTCAAGCCTAGGACTATAAATCGTCCGGACTCATCGTCAGCACCGGCTCGCCGAGTCTGACGACTTCGGACCGATTTTCGTCGGCTGCTGCCGATTCCAGCACTGCCCGCTGTTGTCTGAACAGCCCTTGCTTCGTCAAGCGCATCCCTTGACGATTTTACCTGCATGGCCTGGACAGCCCTGCGTCCAGTCCATGTTCGTCAAAACATCTGCGCTGCCGATTTTTCCCACTGTTGGCATCGCTGCCATCTGCCCCAGCGTTGAGCCTAGGCCCCCAGTCGTTTTCGTCCAAGCCTAGGACTATCAATCGTCCGGACTCATCGTCAGCTACCGGCCGCCGATTCAGCCGACTTCGTCGATTTCGTCGCTCCCCTGCCGCTGCCACCAGCGTGGGCCTAGGCCCCCACGTCAGTTTTCGTCAGAAGCCTATGGACTATAAAATCGTCCGGACTCATCGTCAGCACCGGCTGCCGATTCTGCCCGACTTCGCCTGATTTCGTCGGCGCTGACCGATTCCAGCACTGCCCTCGCTGTGTTCTGAACAGCCTCCTGCTTCGTCAGCGCAGATCCCCTTGAACGCATTTTTTCCTGCTGGGCCTGGACAGCCCAGCGTCCTCAGCACCATCAGTTCGTCAACAAATCCTGCCGCTGTCCGCATTTTTCACCACTGTTGGCATCAGGCTGCCGATTTTTCCCACTGTTTGCTCATCGCTGCCGCACTCTGCCCCAGCGTGAGCCTAGGCCCCCAGTCGTTTTTCGTTCAAGCCTAGGACTATAAATCGTCCCGGACTCATCGTCAGCATCGGCTCGCCGATTACTGCCGACTTCAGGCGATTTCGTCGGCGCTGCCGTTTCTCAGCACTGCCCGCTGTGTACTGAACAGACCCTAGCATTTCGTACAGCTGGCATCCCCTTGACGATTTTTTCCTGCCTGGCTCTGGACAGCCCAGCTCGTCCAGCCCATGTTCGTCAAAACAATCTGTCGCTGCCGATTTTTCCCACTGTTGGCAGTCGCTGCCGCTGCCGCTGCCCCAGCGTCGAGCCTAGGCCCCCAGTCGTTTTCCGTTCCAAGCCTAGGACTTATAAATCGTCCTCGGGACTTGTCATCGTCAGCACCTGAGGCAGTGCGGGGGTGGGCGGGGGAGGTGCGGGGTGACCCGGATTCTGATGACTTTGCTGATTTCGTCGGCCGCTGCTGATTCCAGGCGCTGCCGATCTACAGCCCCTTTGGTGGCATGGCTGCACACTGCCCCGATGATATCTGAAGACCAACAGCTCTTCTCTTCAACGCCTTCGGGACTATCCTCAGTCACGAGATCCCGGGAGCGCTGACCGCGATCCCATCCCATCCCAGCCTCCATCCGACTGCCGTGCCCCCTAGAGGGGCCGGGGGGCACGAATCGGAGCGACAGGGTGGCCCTGCTTCTCAGTGGATCGATAGGCAGCAAGGCCACTCTGCCACTTACAATACCCCGTCGCTGTGATTCTTAAGAAGTCGTCTTGCCAAAGGAATTCTACCCGCCGCTCGGTCGGGAATTGTACTTCAAGGCGGGCACCCGCCGCGGCTCTTTCGCCGCGCAGGGCTTGGCCAACACGGCACGTGCCATCCTAGGTGGCCAAGAGGCCCCTACTGCCAGGTCCGGCAATCGGACGCGCCGCGGGCGCACGTCGTCGCATCTAGCCCGGATTTTGACGCTTAGAGGCGTTCAGTCATAATCCAACGCACGGTAGCTTCGCGCCACTGGCGTTTTCCACCAAGCGATCACGATGTACACCT
>CM055356.1:24377565-24380065 GCA_029228515.1 Populus alba x Populus x berolinensis
TGCAGCGCCTAGCCTCTCCCGCGCGGGGGGCAGGCAAGAGCGCGGGGGGCCAGGGCCCGAAGGCAGCCCCCCCGCGGGCAAGATAGCAAGCCAGCAGGGGCTGTCCCCGCGTCAGCCCCCGTTGCCGTGAGCCTGCCCCCTAGACGAATTTTCCTGCCTGGCCTGGCCAGCCCAGCGTCCAGCCCGTGTTCGTCAACAAATCTGCGCTGCCGATTTTCCGCGACGGGCCTCCAGCGGCACAAATCCACGCTGCCGATTTTTCCCACTGTCGGCATCGCTGCCGATTTTCCACGACGGGCCTGCAGGTTCACAAATCCGCGCTGCCGATTTTCCGCGACGGGCCTGCAGCGGCACAAATCCGCGCTGCCGATTTTTCTCACTGTCGGCATCGCTGCCGATTTTCCGCGACGGGCCTGCAGGTTCACAAATCCGCGCTGCCGATTTTCCGCGACGGGCCTGCAGCGGCACAAATCCGCGCTGCCGATTTTTCCCACTGTCGGCATCGGTGCCGATTTTCCGCGACGGGCCTGCAGGTTCACAAATCTGCGCTGCCGATTTTCCCCGACGGGCCTGCAGCGGCACAAATCCGCGCTGCCGATTTTTCCACTGTCGGCATCGCTGCCGCTGCCCCTGCCCCAGCGTGTACCTAGTAGCCTCTCCCGCGCGGGGGGCAGGCAAGAGCGCGGGGGGCCAGGGCCCGAAGGCAGCCCCCCCGCGGTAAGATAGCAAGCCAGCAGGGGCTGTCCCCGCGTCAGCCCCCGTTGCGCAGCGCAGCATGGCTGCCTGGGAATCATTGCCGCGCGCGCGCGCGCCCAATCGCCCAAGAGCCCAAGGGCCCCCAAGGGCCCCAGGCCCTCAGGCCCCAGGCCCCCAGGCCCCAGCGCCCCAGCGCCAAGCGCGGGCGCGGGCGGGCGCGCGCGCGCGTGTGTGATTTTTATAGGGACGGTGGCCGGAATCGGGTCGTCGCCGGCCGGGAAAACGGGTCATCGATGGCGGCGTTACTTCGGGCCGTGAGGCCCCCCACGTTAGTCCGAGCGTAGCAGCAGCTCGCAAATCCCCCGCGCCCCATGGCCAGTCGGGGGGCACCCCCCTAAAGAGCTATAAGTGTTATTGCAGCTCTGGCAGGGGTAGACACTACTAGGTCCCAGCTGTCACCCCCCCTCTAAAAAATTCATTTCTTGGTATTTTGAGCTGAAATTTTGCACATAGGTTGGCAAAAATCCAGTCCACCTCCAGAAATAATCCCGGAATTTTTCGGGGTGGGGAAGTATTTTTTTTTATTTTCCTACCATTAAAAATCAAGGAAATACGCAAAAATAGGAACCGGCCCGGAATGACCCAAATTCGGCTGGCAGCCTCACAAAAATATGGCTGATTTTACTGGATTGATTTCATGTGGAAAGCACGACGTTTTCTTGGCGGAATGCGGGAAAACCAGCAGCCCGCATGCCGCGGCCACCGGAGGAGCCCCGGGAAAACTCTTGCTTTCACGGTCTTCGCCTCCCCTCACCACCATGGCAGGCCTCTAATCCCCCCATCAGCAGTTGTAGCCGATAGGGCAGTGATTTGAACGCCGCCGCCGGGTAATCGCACCCGGCCATCCCGGGGAGGAAGAGATCTCTTCTTCCAAGATAGCGAACAACACATCGGGAGTTATGTTGATAGGGCAGAGAATTGAATGACTCGTTGAGGGCAGCCGGGTCATCTCACCCCGTCCATCCCGAGCGGTGTTTTTCCCGGCAGCCTCGGGGAAACTCTTGCTTTCACTGTCCGCTGCCCCCAGTCCCCACTCGCATCAGCCCACCGCACCAATAAGCCAACGCTGCGGACGAATCTGGCGACACAGTCCCACGGGCTGCCACTGCCCCAGTGTCTAGACCAACAGTCTTTTTCGTCAAGCCTTGGACTATGCAGTCCGTCCATCCAGACTCATCGTCACCACCTGCTGCCGATTCTGCCGACTTCGCCGATTTCGTCGGCGCTGCCGATTCCAGCACTGCCCGCTGTGTCTGAACAGCCCCTGCTTCGTCAGCGCATCCCCTTGACGATTTTTCCTGCCTGGCCTGGACAGCCCAGCGTCCAGCCCATGTTCGTCAAAAAATCTGCGCTGCCGATTTTTCCCACTGTTGGCATCGCTGCCGATTTTTCCCACTGTTGGCATCGCTGCCACTGCCCCAGCGTGAGCCTAGGCCCCCAGTCGTTTTCGTCAAGCCTAGGACTATAAATCGTCCGGACTCATCGTCAGCACGGCTGCCGATTCTGCCGACTTCGCCGATTTCGTCGGCGCTGCCGATTCCAGCACTGCCCGCTGTGTCTGAACAGCCCCTGCTTCGTCAGCGCATCCCCTTGACGATTTTTCCTGCCTGGCCTGGACAGCCCAGCGTCCAGCCCATGTTCGTCAAAAAATCTGCGCTGCCGATTTTTCCCACTGTTGGCATCGCTGCCGATTTTTCCCACTGTTGGCATCGCTGCCACTGCCCCAGCGTGAGCCTAGGCCCCC
>CM055356.1:24390065-24392565 GCA_029228515.1 Populus alba x Populus x berolinensis
CAGCGTCCAGCCCGTGTTCGTCAAGAAATCTGCGCTGCCGATTTTCCGCGACGGGCCTCCAGCGGCACAAATCCACGCTGCCGATTTTTCCCACTGTCGGCATCGCTGCCGATTTTCCACGACGGGCCTGCAGGTTCACAAATCCGCGCTGCCGATTTTCCGCGACGGGCCTGCAGCGGCACAAATCCGCGCTGCCGATTTTTCTCACTGTCGGCATCGCTGCCGTTTTCCGCGACGGGCCTGCAGGTTCACAAATCCGCGCTGCCGATTTTCCGCGACGGGCCTGCAGCGGCACAAATCCGCGCTGCCGATTTTTCCCACTGTCGGCATCGGTGCCGATTTTCCGCGACGGGCCTGCAGGTTCACAAATCTGCGCTGCCGATTTTCCCCGACGGGCCTGCAGCGGCACAAATCCGCGCTGCCGATTTTTCCCACTGTCGGCATCGCTGCCGCTGCCCCTGCCCCAGCGTGTACCTAGTAGCCTCTCCCGCGCGGGGGGCAGGCAAGAGCGCGGGGGGCCAGGGCCCGAAGGCAGCCCCCCGCGGGTAAGATAGCAAGCCAGCAGGGGCTGTCCCCGCGTCAGCCCCCGTTGCGCAGCGCAGCATGGCTGCCTGGGAATCATTGCCGCGCGCGCGCGCGCGCCCAATCGCCCAAGAGCCCAAGGGCCCCCAAGGGCCCCAGGCCCTCAGGCCCCAGGCCCCCAGGCCCCAGCGCCCCAGCGCCAAGCAGCCGCGGGCGCGGGGGGCGCGCGCGCGCGCGTGTGTGATTTTTATAGGGACGGTGGCCGGAATCGGGTCGTCGCCGGCCGGAAAACGGGTCATCGATGGCGGCGTTACTTCGGGCCGTGAGGCCCCCCACGTTAGTCCGAGCGTAGCAGCAGCTCGCAAATCCCCCGCGCCCATGGCCAGTCGGGGGGCACCCCCCTAAAGAGCTATAAGTGTTATTGCAGCTCTGGCAGGGGTAGACACTACTAGGTCCCAGCTGTCACCCCCCCTCTAAAAAATTCATTTCTTGGTATTTTGAGCTGAAATTTTGCACATAGGTTGGCAAAAATCCAGTCCACCTCCAGAAATAATCCCGGAATTTTTCGGGGTGGGGAAGTATTTTTTTTTATTTTCCTACCATTAAAAATCAAGGAAATACGCAAAAATAGGAACCGGCCCGGAATGACCCAAATTCGGCTGGCAGCCTCACAAAAATATGGCTGATTTTACTGGATTGATTTCATGTGGAAAGCACGACGTTTTCTTGGCGGAATGCGGGAAAACCAGC
Organism: Populus alba x Populus x berolinensis; assembly: GCA_029228515.1. Lineage (NCBI taxonomy): Eukaryota > Viridiplantae > Streptophyta > Magnoliopsida > Malpighiales > Salicaceae > Populus > Populus alba x Populus x berolinensis. The sequence goes on from CM055356.1 coordinate 24,391,338, forward strand.
AGCCCGCATGCCGCGGCCACCGGAGGAGCCCGGGAAAACTCTTGCTTTCACGGTCTTCGCCTCCCCTCACCACCATGGCAGGCCTCTAATCCCCCATCAGCAGTTGTAGCCGATAGGGCAGTGATTTGAACGCCGCCGCCGGGTAATCGCACCCGGCCATCCCGGGGAGGAAGAGATCTCTTCTTCCAAGATAGCGAACAACACATCGGGAGTTATGTTGATAGGGCAGAGAATTGAATGACTCGTTGAGGGCAGCCGGGTCATCTCACCCCGTCCATCCCGAGCGGTGTTTTTCCCGGCAGCCTCGGGGAAACTCTTGCTTTCACTGTCCGCTGCCCCCAGTCCCCACTCGCATCAGCCCACCGCACCAATAAGCCAACGCTGCGGACGAATCTGGCGACACAGTCCCACGGGCTGCCACTGCCCCAGTGTCTAGACCAACAGTCTTTTTCGTCAAGCCTTGGACTATGCAGTCCGTCCATCCAGACTCATCGTCACCACCTGCTGCCGATTCTGCCGACTTCGCCGATTTCGTCGGCGCTGCCGATTCCAGCACTGCCCGCTGTGTCTGAACAGCCCCTGCTTCGTCAGCGCATCCCCTTGACGATTTTTCCTGCCTGGCCTGGACAGCCCAGCGTCCAGCCCATGTTCGTCAAAAAATCTGCGCTGCCGATTTTTCCCACTGTTGGCATCGCTGCCGATTTTTCCCACTGTTGGCATCGCTGCCACTGCCCCAGCGTGAGCCTAGGCCCCCAGTCGTTTTCGTCAAGCCTAGGACTATAAATCGTCCGGACTCATCGTCAGCACCGGCTGCCGATTCTGCCGACTTCGCCGATTTCGTCGGCGCTGCCGATTCCAGCACTGCCCGCTGTGTCTGAACAGCCCCTGCTTCGTCAGCGCATCCCCTTGACGATTTTTCCTGCCTGGCCTGGACAGCCCAGCGTCCAGCCCATGTTCGTCAAAAAATCTGCGCTGCCGATTTTTCCCACTGTTGGCATCGCTGCCGATTTTTCCCACTGTTGGCATCGCTGCCACTGCCCCAGCGTGAGCCTAGGCCCCCAGTCGTTTTCGTCAAGCCTAGGACTATAAATCGTCCGGACTCATCGTCAGCACCGGCTGCCGATTCTGCCGACTTCGCCGATTTCGTCGGCGCTGCCGATTCCAGCACTGCCCGCTGTGTCTGAACAGCCCCTGCTTCGTCAGCGCATCCCTTGACGATTTTTCCTGC
>CM055356.1:24397330-24423755 GCA_029228515.1 Populus alba x Populus x berolinensis
GAAACGCTGACTCGTGAGTTTCGCGGCATTCCTACTTCGATGCCCCCGTTTGCGAAATTCAGTTGCCTTTGAATTTCGGTGATCCCTCTTGAGCATGTATGCTTCTGCTACTTGTTCTACATCAACTTCCTTCCGCAAACGGCGAAACGCTTTGACTCGGTGAGTTTCGCGGCATTCCGACTTCGATGCCCCGTTGCCGAAATTATTGCCTTTGAATTCGGGTGATCCCTCTTGAGCATGTATGCTTCTGCTACTTGTTCTACATCAGACTTCCTCCGCAAAAGCGAAACGCTTTGACTCGGTGAGTTTCGCGGCATTCCGACTTCGATGCCCCGGTTGCCGAAATTCAGTTGCCTTTGAATTTCGGTGATCCCTCTTGAGCATGTATGCTTCTGCTACTTGTTCTACATCAACTTCTTCCGCAAACGGAAAAACGCTTTGACTCGGTGAGTTTCGCGGCATTCCGACTTCGATGCCCCGGTTGCCGAAATTCAGTTGCCTTTGAATTTCGGGATCCCTCTTGAGCATGTATGCTTCTGCTACTTGTTCTACATCAGACTTCCTTCCGCAAACGCGAAACGCTTTGACTCGTGAGTTTCGCGGCATTCCGACTTCGATGCCCTTTGCCGAAATTCAGTTGCCTTTGAATTTCGGGTGATCCCTCTTGAGCATGTATGCTTCTGCTACTTGTTCTACATCAGACTTCTTCCGCAAACGGCGAAACGCTTTGACTCGGTGAGTTTCGCGGCATTCCGACTTCGATGCCCCGGTTGCCGAAATTCAGTTGCCTTTGAATTTCGGGTGATCCCTCTTGAGCATGTATGCTTCTGCTACTTGTTCTACATCAGACTTCCTCCGCAAACGGCGAAACGCTTTGACTCGGTGAGTTTCGCGGCATTCCGACTTCGATGCCCCGGTTGCCGAAATTCAGTTGCCTTTGAATTTCGGGTGATCCCTCTTGAGCATGTATGCTTCTGCTACTTGTTCTACATCAGACTTCCTTCCGCAAACGGCGAAACGCTTTGACTCGGTGAGTTTCGCGGCATTCCGACTTCGATGCCCCGGTTGCCGAAATTCAGTTGCCTTTGAATTTCGGGTGATCCCTCTTGAGCATGTATGCTTCTGCTACTTGTTCTACATCAGACTTCTTCCGCAAACGGCGAAACGCTTTGACTCGGTGAGTTTCGCGGCATTCCGACTTCGATGCCCCGGTTGCCGAAATTCAGTTGCCTTTGAATTTCGGGTGATCCCTCTTGAGCATGTATGCTTCTGCTACTTGTTCTACATCAGACTTCTTCCGCAAACGGCGAAACGCTTTGACTCGGTGAGTTTCGCGGCATTCCGACTTCGATGCCCCGTTGCCGAAATTCAGTTGCCTTTGAATTTCGGGTGATCCCTCTTGAGCATGTATGCTTCTGCTACTTGTTCTACATCAGACTTCCTTCCGCAAACGGCGAAACGCTTTGACTCGGTGAGTTTCGCGGCATTCCGACTTCGATGCCCCGGTTGCCGAAATTCAGTTGCCTTTGAATTTCGGGTGATCCCTCTTGAGCATGTATGCTTCTGCTACTTGTTCTACATCAGACTTCTTCCGCAAACGGCGAAACGCTTTGACTCGGTGAGTTTCGCGGCATTCCGACTTCGATGCCCGGTTGCCGAAATTCAGTTGCCTTTGAATTTCGGGTGATCCCTCTTGAGCATGTATGCTTCTGCTACTTGTTCTACATCAGACTTCTTCCGCAAACGGCGAAACGCTTTGACTCGGTGAGTTTCGCGGCATTCCGACTTCGATGCCCCGGTTGCCGAAATTCAGTTGCCTTTGAATTTCGGGTGATCCCTCTTGAGCATGTATGCTTCTGCTACTTGTTCTACATCAGACTTCCTCCGCAAACGGCGAAACGCTTTGACTCGGTGAGTTTCGCGGCATTCCGACTTCGATGCCCCGGTTGCCGAAATTCAGTTGCCTTTGAATTTCGGGTGATCCCTCTTGAGCATGTATGCTTCTGCTACTTGTTCTACATCAGACTTCTTCCGCAAACGGCGAAACGCTTTGACTCGGTGAGTTTCGCGGCATTCCGACTTCGATGCCCCGGTTGCCGAAATTCAGTTGCCTTTGAATTTCGGGTGATCCCTCTTGAGCATGTATGCTTCTGCTACTTGTTCTACATCAGACTTCTTCCGCAAACGGCGAAACGCTTTGACTCGGTGAGTTTCGCGGCATTCCGACTTCGATGCCCCGTTTGCCGAAATTCAGTTGCCTTTGAATTTCGGGTGATCCCTCTTGAGCATGTATGCTTCTGCTACTTGTTCTACATCAGACTTCTTCCGCAAACGGCGAAACGCTTTGACTCGGTGAGTTTCGCGGCATTCCGACTTCGATGCCCCGTTGCCGAAATTCAGTTGCCTTTGAATTTCGGGTGATCCCTCTTGAGCATGTATGCTTCTGCTACTTGTTCTACATCAGACTTCTTCCGCAAACGGAAACGCTTTGACTCGGTGAGTTTCGCGGCATTCCGACTTCGATGCCCCGGTTGCCGAAATTCAGTTGCCTTTGAATTTCGGGTGATCCCTCTTGAGCATGTATGCTTCTGCTACTTGTTCTACATCAGACTTCCTTCCGCAAACGGCGAAACGCTTTGACTCGGTGAGTTTCGCGGCATTCCGACTTCGATGCCCCGGTTGCCGAAATTCAGTTGCCTTTGAATTTCGGGTGATCCCTCTTGAGCATGTATGCTTCTGCTACTTGTTCTACATCAGACTTCCTTCCGCAAACGGCGAAACGCTTTGACTCGGTGAGTTTCGCGGCATTCCGACTTCGATGCCCCGGTTGCCGAAATTCAGTTGCCTTTGAATTTCGGGTGATCCCTCTTGAGCATGTATGCTTCTGCTACTTGTTCTACATCAGACTTCTTCCGCAAACGGCGAAACGCTTTGACTCGGTGAGTTTCGCGGCATTCCGACTTCGATGCCCCGGTTGCCGAAATTCAGTTGCCTTTGAATTTCGGGTGATCCCTCTTGAGCATGTATGCTTCTGCTACTTGTTCTACATCAGACTTCTTCCGCAAACGGCGAAACGCTTTGACTCGGTGAGTTTCGCGGCATTCCGACTTCGATGCCCCGGTTGCCGAAATTCAGTTGCCTTTGAATTTCGGGTGATCCCTCTTGAGCATGTATGCTTCTGCTACTTGTTCTACATCAGACTTCCTTCCGCAAACGGCGAAACGCTTTGACTCGGTGAGTTTCGCGGCATTCCGACTTCGATGCCCCGGTTGCCGAAATTCAGTTGCCTTTGAATTTCGGGTGATCCCTCTTGAGCATGTATGCTTCTGCTACTTGTTCTACATCAGACTTCCTTCCGCAAACGGCGAAACGCTTTGACTCGGTGAGTTTCGCGGCATTCCGACTTCGATGCCCCGGTTGCCGAAATTCAGTTGCCTTTGAATTTCGGGTGATCCCTCTTGAGCATGTATGCTTCTGCTACTTGTTCTACATCAGACTTCTTCCGCAAACGGCGAAACGCTTTGACTCGGTGAGTTTCGCGGCATTCCGACTTCGATGCCCCGGTTGCCGAAATTCAGTTGCCTTTGAATTTCGGGTGATCCCTCTTGAGCATGTATGCTTCTGCTACTTGTTCTACATCAGACTTCTTCCGCAAACGGCGAAACGCTTTGACTCGGTGAGTTTCGCGGCATTCCGACTTCGATGCCCCGGTTGCCGAAATTCAGTTGCCTTTGAATTTCGGGTGATCCCTCTTGAGCATGTATGCTTCTGCTACTTGTTCTACATCAGACTTCCTTCCGCAAACGGCGAAACGCTTTGACTCGGTGAGTTTCGCGGCATTCCGACTTCGATGCCCCGGTTGCCGAAATTCAGTTGCCTTTGAATTTCGGGTGATCCCTCTTGAGCATGTATGCTTCTGCTACTTGTTCTACATCAGACTTCTTCCGCAAACGGCGAAACGCTTTGACTCGGTGAGTTTCGCGGCATTCCGACTTCGATGCCCGGTTGCCGAAATTCAGTTGCCTTTGAATTTCGGGTGATCCCTCTTGAGCATGTATGCTTCTGCTACTTGTTCTACATCAGACTTCTTCCGCAAACGGCGAAACGCTTTGACTCGGTGAGTTTCGCGGCATTCCGACTTCGATGCCCCGGTTGCCGAAATTCAGTTGCCTTTGAATTTCGGGTGATCCCTCTTGAGCATGTATGCTTCTGCTACTTGTTCTACATCAGACTTCTTCCGCAAACGGCGAAACGCTTTGACTCGGTGAGTTTCGCGGCATTCCGACTTCGATGCCCCGTTGCCGAAATTCAGTTGCCTTTGAATTTCGGGTGATCCCTCTTGAGCATGTATGCTTCTGCTACTTGTTCTACATCAGACTTCTTCCGCAAACGGCGAAACGCTTTGACTCGGTGAGTTTCGCGGCATTCCGACTTCGATGCCCCGGTTGCCGAAATTCAGTTGCCTTTGAATTTCGGGTGATCCCTCTTGAGCATGTATGCTTCTGCTACTTGTTCTACATCAGACTTCTTCCGCAAACGGCGAAACGCTTTGACTCGGTGAGTTTCGCGGCATTCCGACTTCGATGCCCCGGTTGCCGAAATTCAGTTGCCTTTGAATTTCGGGTGATCCCTCTTGAGCATGTATGCTTCTGCTACTTGTTCTACATCAGACTTCTTCCGCAAACGGCGAAACGCTTTGACTCGGTGAGTTTCGCGGCATTCCGACTTCGATGCCCCGGTTGCCGAAATTCAGTTGCCTTTGAATTTCGGGTGATCCCTCTTGAGCATGTATGCTTCTGCTACTTGTTCTACATCAGACTTCCTTCCGCAAACGGCGAAACGCTTTGACTCGGTGAGTTTCGCGGCATTCCGACTTCGATGCCCCGGTTGCCGAAATTCAGTTGCCTTTGAATTTCGGGTGATCCCTCTTGAGCATGTATGCTTCTGCTACTTGTTCTACATCAGACTTCTTCCGCAAACGGCGAAACGCTTTGACTCGGTGAGTTTCGCGGCATTCCGACTTCGATGCCCCGGTTGCCGAAATTCAGTTGCCTTTGAATTTCGGGTGATCCCTCTTGAGCATGTATGCTTCTGCTACTTGTTCTACATCAGACTTCTTCCGCAAACGGCGAAACGCTTTGACTCGGTGAGTTTCGCGGCATTCCGACTTCGATGCCCCGTTGCCGAAATTCAGTTGCCTTTGAATTTCGGGTGATCCCTCTTGAGCATGTATGCTTCTGCTACTTGTTCTACATCAGACTTCTTCCGCAAACGGCGAAACGCTTTGACTCGGTGAGTTTCGCGGCATTCCGACTTCGATGCCCCGGTTGCCGAAATTCAGTTGCCTTTGAATTTCGGGTGATCCCTCTTGAGCATGTATGCTTCTGCTACTTGTTCTACATCAGACTTCTTCCGCAAACGGCGAAACGCTTTGACTCGGTGAGTTTCGCGGCATTCCGACTTCGATGCCCCGGTTGCCGAAATTCAGTTGCCTTTGAATTTCGGGTGATCCCTCTTGAGCATGTATGCTTCTGCTACTTGTTCTACATCAGACTTCTTCCGCAAACGGCGAAACGCTTTGACTCGGTGAGTTTCGCGGCATTCCGACTTCGATGCCCCGGTTGCCGAAATTCAGTTGCCTTTGAATTTCGGGTGATCCCTCTTGAGCATGTATGCTTCTGCTACTTGTTCTACATCAGACTTCTTCCGCAAACGGCGAAACGCTTTGACTCGGTGAGTTTCGCGGCATTCCGACTTCGATGCCCCGGTTGCCGAAATTCAGTTGCCTTTGAATTTCGGGTGATCCCTCTTGAGCATGTATGCTTCTGCTACTTGTTCTACATCAGACTTCCTTCCGCAAACGGCGAAACGCTTTGACTCGGTGAGTTTCGCGGCATTCCGACTTCGATGCCCCGGTTGCCGAAATTCAGTTGCCTTTGAATTTCGGGTGATCCCTCTTGAGCATGTATGCTTCTGCTACTTGTTCTACATCAGACTTCTTCCGCAAACGGCGAAACGCTTTGACTCGGTGAGTTTCGCGGCATTCCGACTTCGATGCCCCGGTTGCCGAAATTCAGTTGCCTTTGAATTTCGGGTGATCCCTCTTGAGCATGTATGCTTCTGCTACTTGTTCTACATCAGACTTCTTCCGCAAACGGCGAAACGCTTTGACTCGGTGAGTTTCGCGGCATTCCGACTTCGATGCCCCGGTTGCCGAAATTCAGTTGCCTTTGAATTTCGGGTGATCCCTCTTGAGCATGTATGCTTCTGCTACTTGTTCTACATCAGACTTCCTTCCGCAAACGGCGAAACGCTTTGACTCGGTGAGTTTCGCGGCATTCCGACTTCGATGCCCCGGTTGCCGAAATTCAGTTGCCTTTGAATTTCGGGTGATCCCTCTTGAGCATGTATGCTTCTGCTACTTGTTCTACATCAGACTTCTTCCGCAAACGGCGAAACGCTTTGACTCGGTGAGTTTCGCGGCATTCCGACTTCGATGCCCCGGTTGCCGAAATTCAGTTGCCTTTGAATTTCGGGTGATCCCTCTTGAGCATGTATGCTTCTGCTACTTGTTCTACATCAGACTTCTTCTTCCGCAAACGGCGAAACGCTTTGACTCGGTGAGTTTCGCGGCATTCCGACTTCGATGCCCCGGTTGCCGAAATTCAGTTGCCTTTGAATTTCGGGTGATCCCTCTTGAGCATGTATGCTTCTGCTACTTGTTCTACATCAGACTTCCTTCCGCAAACGGCGAAACGCTTTGACTCGGTGAGTTTCGCGGCATTCCGACTTCGATGCCCCGGTTGCCGAAATTCAGTTGCCTTTGAATTTCGGGTGATCCCTCTTGAGCATGTATGCTTCTGCTACTTGTTCTACATCAGACTTCCTTCCGCAAACGGCGAAACGCTTTGACTCGGTGAGTTTCGCGGCATTCCGACTTCGATGCCCCGGTTGCCGAAATTCAGTTGCCTTTGAATTTCGGGTGATCCCTCTTGAGCATGTATGCTTCTGCTACTTGTTCTACATCAGACTTCTTCCGCAAACGGCGAAACGCTTTGACTCGGTGAGTTTCGCGGCATTCCGACTTCGATGCCCCGGTTGCCGAAATTCAGTTGCCTTTGAATTTCGGGTGATCCCTCTTGAGCATGTATGCTTCTGCTACTTGTTCTACATCAGACTTCCTTCCGCAAACGGCGAAACGCTTTGACTCGGTGAGTTTCGCGGCATTCCGACTTCGATGCCCCGGTTGCCGAAATTCAGTTGCCTTTGAATTTCGGGTGATCCCTCTTGAGCATGTATGCTTCTGCTACTTGTTCTACATCAGACTTCCTTCCGCAAACGGCGAAACGCTTTGACTCGGTGAGTTTCGCGGCATTCCGACTTCGATGCCCCGGTTGCCGAAATTCAGTTGCCTTTGAATTTCGGGTGATCCCTCTTGAGCATGTATGCTTCTGCTACTTGTTCTACATCAGACTTCTTCCGCAAACGGCGAAACGCTTTGACTCGGTGAGTTTCGCGGCATTCCGACTTCGATGCCCCGGTTGCCGAAATTCAGTTGCCTTTGAATTTCGGGTGATCCCTCTTGAGCATGTATGCTTCTGCTACTTGTTCTACATCAGACTTCTTCCGCAAACGGCGAAACGCTTTGACTCGGTGAGTTTCGCGGCATTCCGACTTCGATGCCCCGGTTGCCGAAATTCAGTTGCCTTTGAATTTCGGGTGATCCCTCTTGAGCATGTATGCTTCTGCTACTTGTTCTACATCAGACTTCTTCCGCAAACGGCGAAACGCTTTGACTCGGTGAGTTTCGCGGCATTCCGACTTCGATGCCCCGGTTGCCGAAATTCAGTTGCCTTTGAATTTCGGGTGATCCCTCTTGAGCATGTATGCTTCTGCTACTTGTTCTACATCAGACTTCTTCCGCAAACGGCGAAACGCTTTGACTCGGTGAGTTTCGCGGCATTCCGACTTCGATGCCCCGGTTGCCGAAATTCAGTTGCCTTTGAATTTCGGGTGATCCCTCTTGAGCATGTATGCTTCTGCTACTTGTTCTACATCAGACTTCTTCCGCAAACGGCGAAACGCTTTGACTCGGTGAGTTTCGCGGCATTCCGACTTCGATGCCCCGGTTGCCGAAATTCAGTTGCCTTTGAATTTCGGGTGATCCCTCTTGAGCATGTATGCTTCTGCTACTTGTTCTACATCAGACTTCTTCCGCAAACGGCGAAACGCTTTGACTCGGTGAGTTTCGCGGCATTCCGACTTCGATGCCCCGGTTGCCGAAATTCAGTTGCCTTTGAATTTCGGGTGATCCCTCTTGAGCATGTATGCTTCTGCTACTTGTTCTACATCAGACTTCTTCCGCAAACGGCGAAACGCTTTGACTCGGTGAGTTTCGCGGCATTCCGACTTCGATGCCCCGGTTGCCGAAATTCAGTTGCCTTTGAATTTCGGGTGATCCCTCTTGAGCATGTATGCTTCTGCTACTTGTTCTACATCAGACTTCTTCCGCAAACGGCGAAACGCTTTGACTCGGTGAGTTTCGCGGCATTCCGACTTCGATGCCCCGGTTGCCGAAATTCAGTTGCCTTTGAATTTCGGGTGATCCCTCTTGAGCATGTATGCTTCTGCTACTTGTTCTACATCAGACTTCTTCCGCAAACGGCGAAACGCTTTGACTCGGTGAGTTTCGCGGCATTCCGACTTCGATGCCCCGGTTGCCGAAATTCAGTTGCCTTTGAATTTCGGGTGATCCCTCTTGAGCATGTATGCTTCTGCTACTTGTTCTACATCAGACTTCCTTCCGCAAACGGCGAAACGCTTTGACTCGGTGAGTTTCGCGGCATTCCGACTTCGATGCCCCGTTTGCCGAAATTCAGTTGCCTTTGAATTTCGGGTGATCCCTCTTGAGCATGTATGCTTCTGCTACTTGTTCTACATCAGACTTCTTCCGCAAACGGCGAAACGCTTTGACTCGGTGAGTTTCGCGGCATTCCGACTTCGATGCCCCGGTTGCCGAAATTCAGTTGCCTTTGAATTTCGGGTGATCCCTCTTGAGCATGTATGCTTCTGCTACTTGTTCTACATCAGACTTCCTTCCGCAAACGGCGAAACGCTTTGACTCGGTGAGTTTCGCGGCATTCCGACTTCGATGCCCCGGTTGCCGAAATTCAGTTGCCTTTGAATTTCGGGTGATCCCTCTTGAGCATGTATGCTTCTGCTACTTGTTCTACATCAGACTTCCTTCCGCAAACGGCGAAACGCTTTGACTCGGTGAGTTTCGCGGCATTCCGACTTCGATGCCCCGGTTGCCGAAATTCAGTTGCCTTTGAATTTCGGGTGATCCCTCTTGAGCATGTATGCTTCTGCTACTTGTTCTACATCAGACTTCTTCCGCAAACGGCGAAACGCTTTGACTCGGTGAGTTTCGCGGCATTCCGACTTCGATGCCCCGGTTGCCGAAATTCAGTTGCCTTTGAATTTCGGGTGATCCCTCTTGAGCATGTATGCTTCTGCTACTTGTTCTACATCAGACTTCCTTCCGCAAACGGCGAAACGCTTTGACTCGGTGAGTTTCGCGGCATTCCGACTTCGATGCCCCGGTTGCCGAAATTCAGTTGCCTTTGAATTTCGGGTGATCCCTCTTGAGCATGTATGCTTCTGCTACTTGTTCTACATCAGACTTCCTTCCGCAAACGGCGAAACGCTTTGACTCGGTGAGTTTCGCGGCATTCCGACTTCGATGCCCCGGTTGCCGAAATTCAGTTGCCTTTGAATTTCGGGTGATCCCTCTTGAGCATGTATGCTTCTGCTACTTGTTCTACATCAGACTTCTTCCGCAAACGGCGAAACGCTTTGACTCGGTGAGTTTCGCGGCATTCCGACTTCGATGCCCCGGTTGCCGAAATTCAGTTGCCTTTGAATTTCGGGTGATCCCTCTTGAGCATGTATGCTTCTGCTACTTGTTCTACATCAGACTTCTTCCGCAAACGGCGAAACGCTTTGACTCGGTGAGTTTCGCGGCATTCCGACTTCGATGCCCCGGTTGCCGAAATTCAGTTGCCTTTGAATTTCGGGTGATCCCTCTTGAGCATGTATGCTTCTGCTACTTGTTCTACATCAGACTTCTTCCGCAAACGGCGAAACGCTTTGACTCGGTGAGTTTCGCGGCATTCCGACTTCGATGCCCCGGTTGCCGAAATTCAGTTGCCTTTGAATTTCGGGTGATCCCTCTTGAGCATGTATGCTTCTGCTACTTGTTCTACATCAGACTTCCTTCCGCAAACGGCGAAACGCTTTGACTCGGTGAGTTTCGCGGCATTCCGACTTCGATGCCCCGGTTGCCGAAATTCAGTTGCCTTTGAATTTCGGGTGATCCCTCTTGAGCATGTATGCTTCTGCTACTTGTTCTACATCAGACTTCTTCCGCAAACGGCGAAACGCTTTGACTCGGTGAGTTTCGCGGCATTCCGACTTCGATGCCCCGGTTGCCGAAATTCAGTTGCCTTTGAATTTCGGGTGATCCCTCTTGAGCATGTATGCTTCTGCTACTTGTTCTACATCAGACTTCCTCCGCAAACGGCGAAACGCTTTGACTCGGTGAGTTTCGCGGCATTCCGACTTCGATGCCCCGGTTGCCGAAATTCAGTTGCCTTTGAATTTCGGGTGATCCCTCTTGAGCATGTATGCTTCTGCTACTTGTTCTACATCAGACTTCCTTCCGCAAACGGCGAAACGCTTTGACTCGGTGAGTTTCGCGGCATTCCGACTTCGATGCCCCGGTTGCCGAAATTCAGTTGCCTTTGAATTTCGGGTGATCCCTCTTGAGCATGTATGCTTCTGCTACTTGTTCTACATCAGACTTCCTTCCGCAAACGGCGAAACGCTTTGACTCGGTGAGTTTCGCGGCATTCCGACTTCGATGCCCCGGTTGCCGAAATTCAGTTGCCTTTGAATTTCGGGTGATCCCTCTTGAGCATGTATGCTTCTGCTACTTGTTCTACATCAGACTTCCTTCCGCAAACGGCGAAACGCTTTGACTCGGTGAGTTTCGCGGCATTCCGACTTCGATGCCCCGGTTGCCGAAATTCAGTTGCCTTTGAATTTCGGGTGATCCCTCTTGAGCATGTATGCTTCTGCTACTTGTTCTACATCAGACTTCCTTCCGCAAACGGCGAAACGCTTTGACTCGGTGAGTTTCGCGGCATTCCGACTTCGATGCCCCGGTTGCCGAAATTCAGTTGCCTTTGAATTTCGGGTGATCCCTCTTGAGCATGTATGCTTCTGCTACTTGTTCTACATCAGACTTCCTTCCGCAAACGGCGAAACGCTTTGACTCGGTGAGTTTCGCGGCATTCCGACTTCGATGCCCCGGTTGCCGAAATTCAGTTGCCTTTGAATTTCGGGTGATCCCTCTTGAGCATGTATGCTTCTGCTACTTGTTCTACATCAGACTTCTTCCGCAAACGGCGAAACGCTTTGACTCGGTGAGTTTCGCGGCATTCCGACTTCGATGCCCCGGTTGCCGAAATTCAGTTGCCTTTGAATTTCGGGTGATCCCTCTTGAGCATGTATGCTTCTGCTACTTGTTCTACATCAGACTTCCTTCCGCAAACGGCGAAACGCTTTGACTCGGTGAGTTTCGCGGCATTCCGACTTCGATGCCCCGGTTGCCGAAATTCAGTTGCCTTTGAATTTCGGGTGATCCCTCTTGAGCATGTATGCTTCTGCTACTTGTTCTACATCAGACTTCTTCCGCAAACGGCGAAACGCTTTGACTCGGTGAGTTTCGCGGCATTCCGACTTCGATGCCCCGGTTGCCGAAATTCAGTTGCCTTTGAATTTCGGGTGATCCCTCTTGAGCATGTATGCTTCTGCTACTTGTTCTACATCAGACTTCCTTCCGCAAACGGCGAAACGCTTTGACTCGGTGAGTTTCGCGGCATTCCGACTTCGATGCCCCGGTTGCCGAAATTCAGTTGCCTTTGAATTTCGGGTGATCCCTCTTGAGCATGTATGCTTCTGCTACTTGTTCTACATCAGACTTCTTCCGCAAACGGCGAAACGCTTTGACTCGGTGAGTTTCGCGGCATTCCGACTTCGATGCCCCGGTTGCCGAAATTCAGTTGCCTTTGAATTTCGGGTGATCCCTCTTGAGCATGTATGCTTCTGCTACTTGTTCTACATCAGACTTCCTTCCGCAAACGGCGAAACGCTTTGACTCGGTGAGTTTCGCGGCATTCCGACTTCGATGCCCCGGTTGCCGAAATTCAGTTGCCTTTGAATTTCGGGTGATCCCTCTTGAGCATGTATGCTTCTGCTACTTGTTCTACATCAGACTTCCTTCCGCAAACGGCGAAACGCTTTGACTCGGTGAGTTTCGCGGCATTCCGACTTCGATGCCCCGGTTGCCGAAATTCAGTTGCCTTTGAATTTCGGGTGATCCCTCTTGAGCATGTATGCTTCTGCTACTTGTTCTACATCAGACTTCTTCCGCAAACGGCGAAACGCTTTGACTCGGTGAGTTTCGCGGCATTCCGACTTCGATGCCCCGGTTGCCGAAATTCAGTTGCCTTTGAATTTCGGGTGATCCCTCTTGAGCATGTATGCTTCTGCTACTTGTTCTACATCAGACTTCTTCCGCAAACGGCGAAACGCTTTGACTCGGTGAGTTTCGCGGCATTCCGACTTCGATGCCCCGGTTGCCGAAATTCAGTTGCCTTTGAATTTCGGGTGATCCCTCTTGAGCATGTATGCTTCTGCTACTTGTTCTACATCAGACTTCCTTCCGCAAACGGCGAAACGCTTTGACTCGGTGAGTTTCGCGGCATTCCGACTTCGATGCCCCGGTTGCCGAAATTCAGTTGCCTTTGAATTTCGGGTGATCCCTCTTGAGCATGTATGCTTCTGCTACTTGTTCTACATCAGACTTCCTTCCGCAAACGGCGAAACGCTTTGACTCGGTGAGTTTCGCGGCATTCCGACTTCGATGCCCCGGTTGCCGAAATTCAGTTGCCTTTGAATTTCGGGTGATCCCTCTTGAGCATGTATGCTTCTGCTACTTGTTCTACATCAGACTTCCTTCCGCAAACGGCGAAACGCTTTGACTCGGTGAGTTTCGCGGCATTCCGACTTCGATGCCCCGGTTGCCGAAATTCAGTTGCCTTTGAATTTCGGGTGATCCCTCTTGAGCATGTATGCTTCTGCTACTTGTTCTACATCAGACTTCTTCCGCAAACGGCGAAACGCTTTGACTCGGTGAGTTTCGCGGCATTCCGACTTCGATGCCCCGGTTGCCGAAATTCAGTTGCCTTTGAATTTCGGGTGATCCCTCTTGAGCATGTATGCTTCTGCTACTTGTTCTACATCAGACTTCCTTCCGCAAACGGCGAAACGCTTTGACTCGGTGAGTTTCGCGGCATTCCGACTTCGATGCCCCGGTTGCCGAAATTCAGTTGCCTTTGAATTTCGGGTGATCCCTCTTGAGCATGTATGCTTCTGCTACTTGTTCTACATCAGACTTCTTCCGCAAACGGCGAAACGCTTTGACTCGGTGAGTTTCGCGGCATTCCGACTTCGATGCCCCGGTTGCCGAAATTCAGTTGCCTTTGAATTTCGGGTGATCCCTCTTGAGCATGTATGCTTCTGCTACTTGTTCTACATCAGACTTCCTTCCGCAAACGGCGAAACGCTTTGACTCGGTGAGTTTCGCGGCATTCCGACTTCGATGCCCCGGTTGCCGAAATTCAGTTGCCTTTGAATTTCGGGTGATCCCTCTTGAGCATGTATGCTTCTGCTACTTGTTCTACATCAGACTTCCTTCCGCAAACGGCGAAACGCTTTGACTCGGTGAGTTTCGCGGCATTCCGACTTCGATGCCCCGGTTGCCGAAATTCAGTTGCCTTTGAATTTCGGGTGATCCCTCTTGAGCATGTATGCTTCTGCTACTTGTTCTACATCAGACTTCCTTCCGCAAACGGCGAAACGCTTTGACTCGGTGAGTTTCGCGGCATTCCGACTTCGATGCCCCGGTTGCCGAAATTCAGTTGCCTTTGAATTTCGGGTGATCCCTCTTGAGCATGTATGCTTCTGCTACTTGTTCTACATCAGACTTCTTCCGCAAACGGCGAAACGCTTTGACTCGGTGAGTTTCGCGGCATTCCGACTTCGATGCCCCGGTTGCCGAAATTCAGTTGCCTTTGAATTTCGGGTGATCCCTCTTGAGCATGTATGCTTCTGCTACTTGTTCTACATCAGACTTCCTTCCGCAAACGGCGAAACGCTTTGACTCGGTGAGTTTCGCGGCATTCCGACTTCGATGCCCCGTTGCCGAAATTCAGTTGCCTTTGAATTTCGGGTGATCCCTCTTGAGCATGTATGCTTCTGCTACTTGTTCTACATCAGACTTCCTTCCGCAAACGGCGAAACGCTTTGACTCGGTGAGTTTCGCGGCATTCCGACTTCGATGCCCCGGTTGCCGAAATTCAGTTGCCTTTGAATTTCGGGTGATCCCTCTTGAGCATGTATGCTTCTGCTACTTGTTCTACATCAGACTTCTTCCGCAAACGGCGAAACGCTTTGACTCGGTGAGTTTCGCGGCATTCCGACTTCGATGCCCCGGTTGCCGAAATTCAGTTGCCTTTGAATTTCGGGTGATCCCTCTTGAGCATGTATGCTTCTGCTACTTGTTCTACATCAGACTTCCTTCCGCAAACGGCGAAACGCTTTGACTCGGTGAGTTTCGCGGCATTCCGACTTCGATGCCCCGGTTGCCGAAATTCAGTTGCCTTTGAATTTCGGGTGATCCCTCTTGAGCATGTATGCTTCTGCTACTTGTTCTACATCAGACTTCCTTCCGCAAACGGCGAAACGCTTTGACTCGGTGAGTTTCGCGGCATTCCGACTTCGATGCCCCGGTTGCCGAAATTCAGTTGCCTTTGAATTTCGGGTGATCCCTCTTGAGCATGTATGCTTCTGCTACTTGTTCTACATCAGACTTCTTCCGCAAACGGCGAAACGCTTTGACTCGGTGAGTTTCGCGGCATTCCGACTTCGATGCCCCGGTTGCCGAAATTCAGTTGCCTTTGAATTTCGGGTGATCCCTCTTGAGCATGTATGCTTCTGCTACTTGTTCTACATCAGACTTCCTTCCGCAAACGGCGAAACGCTTTGACTCGGTGAGTTTCGCGGCATTCCGACTTCGATGCCCCGGTTGCCGAAATTCAGTTGCCTTTGAATTTCGGGTGATCCCTCTTGAGCATGTATGCTTCTGCTACTTGTTCTACATCAGACTTCCTTCCGCAAACGGCGAAACGCTTTGACTCGGTGAGTTTCGCGGCATTCCGACTTCGATGCCCCGGTTGCCGAAATTCAGTTGCCTTTGAATTTCGGGTGATCCCTCTTGAGCATGTATGCTTCTGCTACTTGTTCTACATCAGACTTCCTTCCGCAAACGGCGAAACGCTTTGACTCGGTGAGTTTCGCGGCATTCCGACTTCGATGCCCCGGTTGCCGAAATTCAGTTGCCTTTGAATTTCGGGTGATCCCTCTTGAGCATGTATGCTTCTGCTACTTGTTCTACATCAGACTTCTTCCGCAAACGGCGAAACGCTTTGACTCGGTGAGTTTCGCGGCATTCCGACTTCGATGCCCCGGTTGCCGAAATTCAGTTGCCTTTGAATTTCGGGTGATCCCTCTTGAGCATGTATGCTTCTGCTACTTGTTCTACATCAGACTTCTTTCCGCAAACGGCGAAACGCTTTGACTCGGTGAGTTTCGCGGCATTCCGACTTCGATGCCCCGGTTGCCGAAATTCAGTTGCCTTTGAATTTCGGGTGATCCCTCTTGAGCATGTATGCTTCTGCTACTTGTTCTACATCAGACTTCTTCCGCAAACGGCGAAACGCTTTGACTCGGTGAGTTTCGCGGCATTCCGACTTCGATGCCCCGGTTGCCGAAATTCAGTTGCCTTTGAATTTCGGGTGATCCCTCTTGAGCATGTATGCTTCTGCTACTTGTTCTACATCAGACTTCCTTCCGCAAACGGCGAAACGCTTTGACTCGGTGAGTTTCGCGGCATTCCGACTTCGATGCCCCGGTTGCCGAAATTCAGTTGCCTTTGAATTTCGGGTGATCCCTCTTGAGCATGTATGCTTCTGCTACTTGTTCTACATCAGACTTCCTTCCGCAAACGGCGAAACGCTTTGACTCGGTGAGTTTCGCGGCATTCCGACTTCGATGCCCCGGTTGCCGAAATTCAGTTGCCTTTGAATTTCGGGTGATCCCTCTTGAGCATGTATGCTTCTGCTACTTGTTCTACATCAGACTTCCTTCCGCAAACGGCGAAACGCTTTGACTCGGTGAGTTTCGCGGCATTCCGACTTCGATGCCCCGGTTGCCGAAATTCAGTTGCCTTTGAATTTCGGGTGATCCCTCTTGAGCATGTATGCTTCTGCTACTTGTTCTACATCAGACTTCCTTCCGCAAACGGCGAAACGCTTTGACTCGGTGAGTTTCGCGGCATTCCGACTTCGATGCCCCGGTTGCCGAAATTCAGTTGCCTTTGAATTTCGGGTGATCCCTCTTGAGCATGTATGCTTCTGCTACTTGTTCTACATCAGACTTCCTTCCGCAAACGGCGAAACGCTTTGACTCGGTGAGTTTCGCGGCATTCCGACTTCGATGCCCCGGTTGCCGAAATTCAGTTGCCTTTGAATTTCGGGTGATCCCTCTTGAGCATGTATGCTTCTGCTACTTGTTCTACATCAGACTTCTTCCGCAAACGGCGAAACGCTTTGACTCGGTGAGTTTCGCGGCATTCCGACTTCGATGCCCCGGTTGCCGAAATTCAGTTGCCTTTGAATTTCGGGTGATCCCTCTTGAGCATGTATGCTTCTGCTACTTGTTCTACATCAGACTTCCTTCCGCAAACGGCGAAACGCTTTGACTCGGTGAGTTTCGCGGCATTCCGACTTCGATGCCCCGGTTGCCGAAATTCAGTTGCCTTTGAATTTCGGGTGATCCCTCTTGAGCATGTATGCTTCTGCTACTTGTTCTACATCAGACTTCCTTCCGCAAACGGCGAAACGCTTTGACTCGGTGAGTTTCGCGGCATTCCGACTTCGATGCCCCGGTTGCCGAAATTCAGTTGCCTTTGAATTTCGGGTGATCCCTCTTGAGCATGTATGCTTCTGCTACTTGTTCTACATCAGACTTCTTCCGCAAACGGCGAAACGCTTTGACTCGGTGAGTTTCGCGGCATTCCGACTTCGATGCCCCGGTTGCCGAAATTCAGTTGCCTTTGAATTTCGGGTGATCCCTCTTGAGCATGTATGCTTCTGCTACTTGTTCTACATCAGACTTCTTCCGCAAACGGCGAAACGCTTTGACTCGGTGAGTTTCGCGGCATTCCGACTTCGATGCCCCGGTTGCCGAAATTCAGTTGCCTTTGAATTTCGGGTGATCCCTCTTGAGCATGTATGCTTCTGCTACTTGTTCTACATCAGACTTCCTTCCGCAAACGGCGAAACGCTTTGACTCGGTGAGTTTCGCGGCATTCCGACTTCGATGCCCCGGTTGCCGAAATTCAGTTGCCTTTGAATTTCGGGTGATCCCTCTTGAGCATGTATGCTTCTGCTACTTGTTCTACATCAGACTTCTTCCGCAAACGGCGAAACGCTTTGACTCGGTGAGTTTCGCGGCATTCCGACTTCGATGCCCCGGTTGCCGAAATTCAGTTGCCTTTGAATTTCGGGTGATCCCTCTTGAGCATGTATGCTTCTGCTACTTGTTCTACATCAGACTTCTTCCGCAAACGGCGAAACGCTTTGACTCGGTGAGTTTCGCGGCATTCCGACTTCGATGCCCCGGTTGCCGAAATTCAGTTGCCTTTGAATTTCGGGTGATCCCTCTTGAGCATGTATGCTTCTGCTACTTGTTCTACATCAGACTTCCTTCCGCAAACGGCGAAACGCTTTGACTCGGTGAGTTTCGCGGCATTCCGACTTCGATGCCCCGGTTGCCGAAATTCAGTTGCCTTTGAATTTCGGGTGATCCCTCTTGAGCATGTATGCTTCTGCTACTTGTTCTACATCAGACTTCCTCCGCAAACGGCGAAACGCTTTGACTCGGTGAGTTTCGCGGCATTCCGACTTCGATGCCCCGGTTGCCGAAATTCAGTTGCCTTTGAATTTCGGGTGATCCCTCTTGAGCATGTATGCTTCTGCTACTTGTTCTACATCAGACTTCCTTCCGCAAACGGCGAAACGCTTTGACTCGGTGAGTTTCGCGGCATTCCGACTTCGATGCCCCGGTTGCCGAAATTCAGTTGCCTTTGAATTTCGGGTGATCCCTCTTGAGCATGTATGCTTCTGCTACTTGTTCTACATCAGACTTCCTTCCGCAAACGGCGAAACGCTTTGACTCGGTGAGTTTCGCGGCATTCCGACTTCGATGCCCCGGTTGCCGAAATTCAGTTGCCTTTGAATTTCGGGTGATCCCTCTTGAGCATGTATGCTTCTGCTACTTGTTCTACATCAGACTTCTTCCGCAAACGGCGAAACGCTTTGACTCGGTGAGTTTCGCGGCATTCCGACTTCGATGCCCCGGTTGCCGAAATTCAGTTGCCTTTGAATTTCGGGTGATCCCTCTTGAGCATGTATGCTTCTGCTACTTGTTCTACATCAGACTTCCTTCCGCAAACGGCGAAACGCTTTGACTCGGTGAGTTTCGCGGCATTCCGACTTCGATGCCCCGGTTGCCGAAATTCAGTTGCCTTTGAATTTCGGGTGATCCCTCTTGAGCATGTATGCTTCTGCTACTTGTTCTACATCAGACTTCTTCCGCAAACGGCGAAACGCTTTGACTCGGTGAGTTTCGCGGCATTCCGACTTCGATGCCCCGGTTGCCGAAATTCAGTTGCCTTTGAATTTCGGGTGATCCCTCTTGAGCATGTATGCTTCTGCTACTTGTTCTACATCAGACTTCTTCCGCAAACGGCGAAACGCTTTGACTCGGTGAGTTTCGCGGCATTCCGACTTCGATGCCCCGGTTGCCGAAATTCAGTTGCCTTTGAATTTCGGGTGATCCCTCTTGAGCATGTATGCTTCTGCTACTTGTTCTACATCAGACTTCTTCCGCAAACGGCGAAACGCTTTGACTCGGTGAGTTTCGCGGCATTCCGACTTCGATGCCCCGGTTGCCGAAATTCAGTTGCCTTTGAATTTCGGGTGATCCCTCTTGAGCATGTATGCTTCTGCTACTTGTTCTACATCAGACTTCCTTCCGCAAACGGCGAAACGCTTTGACTCGGTGAGTTTCGCGGCATTCCGACTTCGATGCCCCGGTTGCCGAAATTCAGTTGCCTTTGAATTTCGGGTGATCCCTCTTGAGCATGTATGCTTCTGCTACTTGTTCTACATCAGACTTCCTTCCGCAAACGGCGAAACGCTTTGACTCGGTGAGTTTCGCGGCATTCCGACTTCGATGCCCCGGTTGCCGAAATTCAGTTGCCTTTGAATTTCGGGTGATCCCTCTTGAGCATGTATGCTTCTGCTACTTGTTCTACATCAGACTTCTTCCGCAAACGGCGAAACGCTTTGACTCGGTGAGTTTCGCGGCATTCCGACTTCGATGCCCCGGTTGCCGAAATTCAGTTGCCTTTGAATTTCGGGTGATCCCTCTTGAGCATGTATGCTTCTGCTACTTGTTCTACATCAGACTTCCTTCCGCAAACGGCGAAACGCTTTGACTCGGTGAGTTTCGCGGCATTCCGACTTCGATGCCCCGGTTGCCGAAATTCAGTTGCCTTTGAATTTCGGGTGATCCCTCTTGAGCATGTATGCTTCTGCTACTTGTTCTACATCAGACTTCTTCCGCAAACGGCGAAACGCTTTGACTCGGTGAGTTTCGCGGCATTCCGACTTCGATGCCCCGGTTGCCGAAATTCAGTTGCCTTTGAATTTCGGGTGATCCCTCTTGAGCATGTATGCTTCTGCTACTTGTTCTACATCAGACTTCCTTCCGCAAACGGCGAAACGCTTTGACTCGGTGAGTTTCGCGGCATTCCGACTTCGATGCCCCGGTTGCCGAAATTCAGTTGCCTTTGAATTTCGGGTGATCCCTCTTGAGCATGTATGCTTCTGCTACTTGTTCTACATCAGACTTCCTTCCGCAAACGGCGAAACGCTTTGACTCGGTGAGTTTCGCGGCATTCCGACTTCGATGCCCCGGTTGCCGAAATTCAGTTGCCTTTGAATTTCGGGTGATCCCTCTTGAGCATGTATGCTTCTGCTACTTGTTCTACATCAGACTTCCTTCCGCAAACGGCGAAACGCTTTGACTCGGTGAGTTTCGCGGCATTCCGACTTCGATGCCCCGGTTGCCGAAATTCAGTTGCCTTTGAATTTCGGGTGATCCCTCTTGAGCATGTATGCTTCTGCTACTTGTTCTACATCAGACTTCCTTCCGCAAACGGCGAAACGCTTTGACTCGGTGAGTTTCGCGGCATTCCGACTTCGATGCCCCGGTTGCCGAAATTCAGTTGCCTTTGAATTTCGGGTGATCCCTCTTGAGCATGTATGCTTCTGCTACTTGTTCTACATCAGACTTCTTCCGCAAACGGCGAAACGCTTTGACTCGGTGAGTTTCGCGGCATTCCGACTTCGATGCCCCGGTTGCCGAAATTCAGTTGCCTTTGAATTTCGGGTGATCCCTCTTGAGCATGTATGCTTCTGCTACTTGTTCTACATCAGACTTCTTCCGCAAACGGCGAAACGCTTTGACTCGGTGAGTTTCGCGGCATTCCGACTTCGATGCCCCGGTTGCCGAAATTCAGTTGCCTTTGAATTTCGGGTGATCCCTCTTGAGCATGTATGCTTCTGCTACTTGTTCTACATCAGACTTCTTCCGCAAACGGCGAAACGCTTTGACTCGGTGAGTTTCGCGGCATTCCGACTTCGATGCCCCGGTTGCCGAAATTCAGTTGCCTTTGAATTTCGGGTGATCCCTCTTGAGCATGTATGCTTCTGCTACTTGTTCTACATCAGACTTCCTTCCGCAAACGGCGAAACGCTTTGACTCGGTGAGTTTCGCGGCATTCCGACTTCGATGCCCCGGTTGCCGAAATTCAGTTGCCTTTGAATTTCGGGTGATCCCTCTTGAGCATGTATGCTTCTGCTACTTGTTCTACATCAGACTTCCTTCCGCAAACGGCGAAACGCTTTGACTCGGTGAGTTTCGCGGCATTCCGACTTCGATGCCCCGGTTGCCGAAATTCAGTTGCCTTTGAATTTCGGGTGATCCCTCTTGAGCATGTATGCTTCTGCTACTTGTTCTACATCAGACTTCTTCCGCAAACGGCGAAACGCTTTGACTCGGTGAGTTTCGCGGCATTCCGACTTCGATGCCCCGGTTGCCGAAATTCAGTTGCCTTTGAATTTCGGGTGATCCCTCTTGAGCATGTATGCTTCTGCTACTTGTTCTACATCACACTTCCTTCCGCAAACGGCGAAACGCTTTGACTCGGTGAGTTTCGCGGCATTCCGACTTCGATGCCCCGGTTGCCGAAATTCAGTTGCCTTTGAATTTCGGGTGATCCCTCTTGAGCATGTATGCTTCTGCTACTTGTTCTACATCAGACTTCTTCCGCAAACGGCGAAACGCTTTGACTCGGTGAGTTTCGCGGCATTCCGACTTCGATGCCCCGGTTGCCGAAATTCAGTTGCCTTTGAATTTCGGGTGATCCCTCTTGAGCATGTATGCTTCTGCTACTTGTTCTACATCAGACTTCCTTCCGCAAACGGCGAAACGCTTTGACTCGGTGAGTTTCGCGGCATTCCGACTTCGATGCCCCGGTTGCCGAAATTCAGTTGCCTTTGAATTTCGGGTGATCCCTCTTGAGCATGTATGCTTCTGCTACTTGTTCTACATCAGACTTCTTCCGCAAACGGCGAAACGCTTTGACTCGGTGAGTTTCGCGGCATTCCGACTTCGATGCCCCGGTTGCCGAAATTCAGTTGCCTTTGAATTTCGGGTGATCCCTCTTGAGCATGTATGCTTCTGCTACTTGTTCTACATCAGACTTCCTTCCGCAAACGGCGAAACGCTTTGACTCGGTGAGTTTCGCGGCATTCCGACTTCGATGCCCCGGTTGCCGAAATTCAGTTGCCTTTGAATTTCGGGTGATCCCTCTTGAGCATGTATGCTTCTGCTACTTGTTCTATATCACACTTCCTTCCGCAAACAACGAAACGCTTTGACTCGGTGAGTTTCGCGGCATTCCGACTTCGATGCCTCGGTTGCCGCAATTCAGTTACCTTTGAATTTCGGGTGATCCCTCTTGAGCATGTATGCTTCTGCTACTTGTTCTACATCCCATTTCCTTCCGCAAACAACAAAACGCTTTGACTCGGTGAGTTTCGCGGCATTCCGACTTCGATGCCTCGGTTGCCGAAATTCAGTTGCCTTTGAATTTCGGGTGATCCATCTTGAGCATGTATGCTTCTGCTACTTGTTCTCCATCAGACTTCTTCTGCAAACGACCAAACGCTTTGACTCGGTGAGTTTCGCGGTATTCCGACTTCGATGCCCCGGTTGCCGAAATTCAGTTGCCTTTGAATTTCGGGTGATCCTTCATGAGCATGTATGCTTCTGCTACTTGTTCTACATCACACTTCCTTCCGCAAACGGCGAAACGCTTTGACTCGGTGAGTTTCACGGCATTCCGACTTCAATGCCCCGGTTGCCGAAATTCAGTTGCCTTTGAATTTCGGGTGATCCCTCTTGAGCATGTATGCTTCTGCTACTTGTTCTACATCACACTTCCTTCCGCAAACGGCGAAACGCTTTGACTCGGTGAGTTTCGCGGCATTCCGAATTCAGTGCCCCGGTTGCCGACAATCAGTTTCCTTTGAAATTCGGGTGATCCCTTTTAAGCATGTATGCTTCTGCTACTTGTTGTAACATCTCACTTCTTCCGCAAAAGGCGAATGGCTTTGACTTGGGTGAGTTACGCGGCATTCCGTTTCGATGCCCCGGTTTTTGCCGAAATTCAGTTGCCTTTGAATTTCGGGTGATCCCTTTTGAAGCATGTATGCTTCTGCTACTTGTTTCTACATCCACCTTCCTTCTGCAAACAGCGGAAACGCTTTGACTCGGTTGATTTACGCGGCCTTCCGACTTCGGTTGCCCCGGTTGCCGAAAGTCAGTTGACTTTGAATGTCGGGCGATCCTTTTTGAGCATGTATGCTTCTGTTACTTGTTCTACATCACACTTCCTTCCGCAAACAGCGAAACGCTTTGACTCGGTGAGTTTCGCTGGCATTCCGGATTCAGTGCCCCTGTTGCCGAAATTCAGTTTCCTTTGAATTTCGGGTGATCCTTATGGAGCATGGATGCTTCTGCTACTTGTTGTACTATCACACTTCCTTCCGCAAACAGCGAAATGCTTTGACTCGGTGAGTTACGCGGCATTCCGACTTAGGTGCCCGGTTGCCGAAATTCAGTTGCCTTTGAATTTCGGGTGATCCCTTTTGAGCATGTATGCTTCTGACGACTTGGTTTACATCACACTTCCTTCCGCAAACGGCGAAACGCTTTGACTCGGTGAGTTTTGCGGCATTCCGACTTCGGTGCCCCGGTGGCCGAAAGTCAGTTGCTTTTGAATGTCGGGCGATCCCTTTTGAGCATGTATGCTTCTGCTACCTGTTTTACATCCACACTCCATCCGCAAACAGCGAAACTGTTTGACTCGAGTGAGTTTCGCGGCATTCCGACTTCGGTGCCCTGGTTGCCGAAAAGTCAGTTGCCTTAGAATTTTCGGGCTGATACCTTTTTCGAGCAGGTATGCTTCTGACTACTTGTTCTACATCACACTTCTTCCGCAAAAGCGAAACGCTTTGACTCGGTGAGTTTTTCGCGGCATTCCGACTTCGGGTGCTACGAGATGCGGAAATTCAGTTTCCTTTGAATTTCGGGTGATACCCTTTTGAGCATGTATGCTTCTGATACTTGTTCTACATCACACTTCCTTCCCGCAAACAGCGAAACGCTTTGACTCGGTGGAGTTTCGCGGCATTCCGACTTCGATGCCCTGGTTGCCGAAATTCAGTTTCCTTTGAATTTCGGGGGATCCCTTTTGTGCATGTATGCTTCTGCTACTTGTTGTACATCACACTTCCTTCCGCAAAACATGCGAAATGCTTTGACTCGGTGAGTTTCGCGGCATTCCGACTTCGGTGCCCAGGTTGTCGAAATTCAGTTGCTTTTGAATTTGGGGTGATCCCTTTTGGGTGGGGGCACATGTATGCTTTTTTTATAGCTACTTGTTCTACATCACACGTCCTTCCGCAAACAGCGAAACGCCTTTGTACTCGGTGAGTTTCGTGGCATTCTGACTTCGGTGCCCCGGTTGCCGAAATTCAGTTGCCTTTGAATTTCGGGAGATCCCTCTTGAGAATGTATGCTTCTGCTACTTGTTCTACATAACACTTCCTTCCGCAAACAGCAAAACGCTTTGACTCGGTGACAGTTTCGCCGGCATTCCGACTTCGGGTGCCCAGGTTGCCGAAATTCAGTTGCCTTTGAAATTCGGGTGATCCCTCTTGAGCATGTATGCTTCTGCTACTTGATCTACATCAAACTTCCTTCCGCAAACGGGCGAAATGCTTTGACCGGTGAGTTTTTTGTTCCTCTTGAGCATGTATGCTTCTGCTACTTGTTCTACATCACACTTCCTTCCGCAAACGGCGAAACGCTTTGACTCGGTGAGTTTCGCGGCATTCCGACTTCGATGCCCCGGTTGCCGAAATTCAGTTGCCTTTGAATTTCGGGTGATCCCTCTTGAGCATGTATGCTTCTGCTACTTGTTCTACATCAGACTTCCTTCCGCAAACGGCGAAACGCTTTGACTCGGTGAGTTTCGCGCATTCCGACTTCGATGCCCCGGTTGCCGAAATTCAGTTGCCTTTGAATTTCGGGTGATCCCTCTTGAGCATGTATGCTTCTGCTACTTGTTCTACATCACACTTCCTCCGCAAACGGCGAAACGCTTTGACTCGGTGAGTTTCGCGGCATTCCGACTTCGATGCCCCGGTTGCCGAAATTCAGTTGCCTTTGAATTTCGGGTGATCCCTCTTGAGCATGTATGCTTCTGCTACTTGTTCTACATCACACTTCCTTCCGCAAACGGCGAAACGCTTTGACTCGGTGAGTTTCGCGGCATTCCGACTTCGATGCCCCGGTTGCCGAAATTCAGTTGCCTTTGAATTTCGGGTGATCCCTCTTGAGCATGTATGCTTCTGCTACTTGTTCTACATCAACTTCCTTCCGCAAAGGCGAAACGCTTTGACTCGGTGAGTTTCGCGGCATTCCGACTTCGATGCCCCGGTTGCCGAAATTCAGTTGCCTTTGAATTTCGGGTGATCCCTCTTGAGCATGTATGCTTCTGCTACTTGTTCTACATCAGACTTCCTTCCGCAAACGGCGAAACGCTTTGACTCGGTGAGTTTCGCGGCATTCCGACTTCGATGCCCCGGTTGCCGAAATTCAGTTGCCTTTGAATTTCGGGTGATCCCTCTTGAGCATGTATGCTTCTGCTACTTGTTCTACATCACACTTCTTCCGCAAAGGCGAAACGCTTTGACTCGGTGAGTTTCGCGGCATTCCGACTTCGATGCCCGGTTGCCGAAATTCAGTTGCCTTTGAATTTCGGGTGATCCCTCTTGAGCATGTATGCTTCTGCTACTTGTTCTACATCAGACTTCTTTCCGCAAACGCGAAACGCTTTGACTCGGTGAGTTTCGCGGCATTCCGACTTCGATGCCCCGGTTGCCGAAATTCAGTTGCCTTTGAATTTCGGGTGATCCCTCTTGAGCATGTATGCTTCTGCTACTTGTTCTACATCAGACTTCTTCCGCAAACGGCGAAACGCTTTGACTCGGTGAGTTTCGCGGCATTCCGACTTCGATGCCCGGTTGCCGAAATTCAGTTGCCTTTGAATTTCGGGTGATCCCTCTTGAGCATGTATGCTTCTGCTACTTGTTCTACATCACTTCCTTCCGCAAACGGCGAAACGCTTTGACTCGGTGAGTTTCGCGGCATTCCGACTTCGATGCCCCGGTTGCCGAAATTCAGTTGCCTTTGAATTTCGGGTGATCCCTCTTGAGCATGTATGCTTCTGCTACTTGTTCTACATCACGCAAACGCTTTGACTCGGTGAGTTTCGCGGCATTCCGACTTCGATGCCCGGTTGCCGAAATTCAGTTGCCTTTGAATTTCGGGTGATCCCTCTTGAGCATGTATGCTTCTGCTACTTGTTCTACATCAGACTTCCTTCCGCAAACGCGAAACGCTTTGACTCGGTGAGTTTCGCGGCATTCCGACTTCGATGCCCCGGTTGCCGAAATTCAGTTGCCTTTGAATTTCGGGT
>CM055356.1:24423855-24468375 GCA_029228515.1 Populus alba x Populus x berolinensis
TCACAAAACAGTGATAAAGTTTTTAAAAGACAATATTTTGAGTCGATTTGGAATTCCTCGAGCCATAATTAGTGATGGTGGAACACATTTCTGCAACAACCCTTTGCTTCTTTAATGAAGAAATATGGAATCACAACACAAAGTTGTGCCACCCTTATCACCCACAGACAAGTGGACAAGTAGAGCTTGCTAATAGGGAGATCAAACAATCTTGGAGAAAACGGTGAACCCTAATCGGAAAGACTGGTCTTTAAGACTTAATGATGCACTTTGGGCTTATCGAACTGCATATAAAACATCATTAGGTATGTCCACCTTATAGACTAGTCTATGGAAAAACCTGTCACTTGCCGGTGGAAATTGAACATAAAGCTTATTGGCTATTAAAGCTTTCAATTCAA
This sequence comes from Populus alba x Populus x berolinensis, assembly GCA_029228515.1. Lineage (NCBI taxonomy): Eukaryota > Viridiplantae > Streptophyta > Magnoliopsida > Malpighiales > Salicaceae > Populus > Populus alba x Populus x berolinensis. The sequence goes on from CM055356.1 coordinate 24,424,257, forward strand.
ACATTGATGATGCTAGTCAGCTGCGAAAATTGCAAATAAATGAGCTTGAGGAAATTAAAATGATGCATATGACAATTCAGAATTCATAAAGCAAGACTCAAAGAGTTTCATGACAAGAAAATACTGAGAAAACATTCAATGTTGGTCAAAAAGTCTTGCTTTATAATTCTCGACTCCATTTTATTTCCTGGAAAACTAAGATCATGGAGCGGTCCTTTTATTGTGAAACATGTGTATCCATATGGGGCCTGTGATATTGAGAATCCAAAGAATGCAATGTTTTCAAGGTAAATGGGCATCGGTTGAAAGTTTATTTTGACAATTTTTTAGTTGAAAATGACTCTACTGAATTGAGTGATCCTGTATATAAAGATTGATTCTTTTTCTCACATTGTTTTGTGTTTGTTTTGGTGTATCTTTTGTTTTGCTAGTTTCTCTCACCCCGGTCAAATGGCGGATAACGGTACTCCGTGACTCTTAAGTCGGTTCTTTCAGTTTCCCATGATAACTGATATCTGTGTATATAATTGTGCAATTCTCTGCTCTTTCTTCTTTCTTTGAATCTCCCATCCAATTCTCATTTAAAAATGGACAGCACTCTTGAAAAGTTGAAAAGGTATTTTCCCGCTCTGCCTCAGAATGCGATTACAAAAATTTACCGTGCTAGGTGTGAAAGATTAGGTTGTTAATGAATCATGGAATTCCTGAAGATATTCGCTGGCTAATTGAAGCAAAGGTCCGATTATCAGGTGAGTCCTCCAATTCTTTCATTTCACACATGCCTGGAACAGGTAAAAGCACTTTTGCAAAGAAACGTCGTGCAAAACGACTGAAAGTCTGTCACAGATGTGCCAGATGGACTTGTAATGCGACATGTCGTTCTTTAGGAATGGTATCTGTAAACCGTGAAGATAAAATACAATTCATTAAGGATGGCCTGAGTAAGGGGTCTTTAGATAATCTTTTATTGACCCTTGAGACGCATCCTAGTGGAGATGTGCATCGTGTAATTCATGATTTATGGCCCCAATTCCATAAAGAACATGATCGACTTAGTCTTGGGAATCTGACTAAAAAAGACCCTGTTTGCCAGTTTTTAAGAAAACTGGATGGGAAGCTTATCCCCGACCCATAGAGGGCGTTTAAGCCGTTCTTGGACGTAAAACCAAGGGAAGATGTGAGCCACAATCACAACTACCTGTACATACATGCTTTGTCAAAATAAATAAATAAAGAGAGAGAGTGTGAGACTACAGCTGGCCTACATATAGGTGGTATGATTGCATTTTCACTTTTTCATCTATAAATTCTTCTCTTCCTTCCCTTCATTTCTACTCATCCCATACATTCATCAAATATAGAAGTGTGTAGAAATGGCAGGTTCCTCAAGTCATCACATAAAAAATATTTGTGTTTTCGGTGGATCCAGTCCTGGGAAAGAAAAAGAGTTTTTAGAATCAGCAAATCATCTTGGTCAGGTACTAGCTGAGAGAAAGATTCATTTAGTGTATGGGGGAGGTAGCCTTGGGTTAATGGGAGGTGTGTCAATGGCTGCATTTTTGGAGGCAGTCAAGTTTTGGGGTTGTCCCCAAAGCTTTAGCAAATGGGGACATCATTGGAAAAACAATTGGAGAGGAACTACAGGTCCCAACAATGTCTGACCGACTGAATACCATGTTTAACCATGCTGATGCCTTCATTGCCTTACCAGGTGGTCTGGGCACATTGGAAGAGATCTTTCATATTTCATCTTGGGCCCAACTGCACATTCACCATAAACCTATAGGTTTGTTAAATGTTAATGGTTTTTATGATAAGTTGCTATCTTTCCTTGATCAAGCTGTGGAACAGGAATTTCTAACATCTTCGGCACGACAAATCATAATCTCTGCTGCTACTGCTGAACAATTGATTGACCAACTACAATCTTTCATCCCTGTCATTGATCCTTGCATGAGTCGCCTAGATTGGTCAGCTAAGGAAAGCCGTAAAAAGCTTAGATTAGATTTGAGCCTTCATCTGTGAAACCTTGTGTCTTTTGTGTTATTAATAGCATATTATTTTGTTTTGTTACTTCTTATATTTGTTTAAGTGTGTTTCAGGTTTGTCATTGTTCACTGTTTCAGGTGATGTCTTCTATACTCTATCTTTCTACCTTAGGACATTGAGGACAATGTCTCGTTTTGGTTGGGGGAGAGGGTAGTAGTTAAAAAAAAAAAAAAAAAAAACTAACCAACTAACTGTTGTTGTTTTTAAAAAAACCATTTGGCAAAAACTGTTATTACTCAGGAGGTCAGTGTAAGGTGGAATTTTTCTTGAGACGCATCGTAGTAAAAAACTTTTTCTTAATGGTTATTTTTGCAATATTCATGAAAACAAGGCCTATTAGAATACTTCTTGAAAATATTCAGGTTTTACAAACTATCGTATTGTTATCACTTGATTCTGCTTATATACCTCATTTTAACACAGTATTATTAAAACCTTCATTTTCTAACACACACTTTAACATATGATTGGTGGGTTACACATTGGTTTATTACATTATTTATGTTCTTTTGGTGAAGGTAACGAATAAGGGTAAGGGTTAGTATTTACTTCACAAAATAAAAAAATTGATGATAATATTGTTGATAATAAAATCGTAGTTACGTTTGGTTTCGTAGCCTCCCTAACCTATGCCATTAAGCCCGAAGGGGTGTTTTAACACCTAATACGCCTACAGTTCGATTACTGAATTGGGAGCTATTGGCCCAAAGCTTGTTACATGGGTTAAGGGAGAAAAAGTTAAGGGAATCAAAACTTTGCCACTATCTACGTTTTCAGTATCTGCAACCCGAGTTGTTAAGCTCGTAGGGGTGTCTCAACACCTAATGCCCTAAGACCAACTGTTCTGGGAGTAATTAGCCTAAAACTCGTTACATTGGTTAATGATACATTATGTTTTATAGTTGTATGTGTTTGAGTATATAAATAAAAAAAAAAGAAAAAGAAAAAAAAGAAAAAAAAAGAAGTAATAATAATATTAATCCCAACCCAAGGATGTTCATCCTTAAACATTTGAACTATATTATTGTTTTCTTCCCACAACATAGCCCCCATCATCTATGTTTTCATATATTGAGCACATAAAAAGAAGGTTTATTAATTTCTTGTTTATGAAGTATGAAGCAGTAATTAAAATTTAATGAGAGATTTGTTTATTCGGATAGATTAATGGAAGTTGAATGATGAATGCCTTGCTTTGTGATACTTGCTAAATTGTTTCTCTATTTTAACGCTTTAGATTACTAGGGACTAGTAATAAGCTGGTTGGGGGGTGTGATTAGTACTTAAAAGTGCATGTTTATCAAGGTTTTATATCATCATTTTGCACTTGAAGTATCAATAACTCCTTAACTAAAGCATGTTTTATAATAACAACTTTGATATTATAAGATACCTTAATTTATGGTAAATGCTCATCTTAAATGCAGGCCTATCACATAAATAAAAGGATTGATTGATGAGTTTAAGTATTGAAAGTTAAAGGACAAAGAGATGGCCAAACTTAGAAAAGAGATGTCGGTGCAGTCCAAACCGGAACATTGCTCGGTAATTGGATCATATCTGGAGCTCTAGATCTCGGATTTAGGTCCATTTTATATGGATGGAAAGGTAAGACAAAGGCCTACAACTTTCATGGGAGCCCAAGATCTAAGAAGGCCGTTTTGAAGTCCAAATTGAAGGAACAACGAAGAAGTCCGAAGCTGTCCTGCAGCCCAGACACTATTTAGTGTTCAGCCCATATCTTGAGTTCTAGAAGTCCAAATGACCTCATCTTTTTTTTGTTGGAAAGCTGAGACAATTTCCTAGAACATTCCTGAGGATTCTGGGCAAATTATGATGTTAGCAATGACGTCTTGTTCAGACAAGAAGATAAGGATTGTCACCAAGTCAAGATGTGGCCACCCACTCATCAATTAGTCAACAAATCAATAGTTCCAAATTTTGGCCTATAAAAGGAGGCACTTACCATGTATTGAGGCATCTTGGTTTCCAGATCAAGATCATGCTCTTGCTTTCTCTCTTTGTATTGCTTATGTTTTGCTTTCATTAATATCAAGTTTATGCACTTCATTTCCTTTCTTTTACTTAGTTAACTTCTTTCTCATTTATGTTCTTATCTTGTCTATTTATGTTTCTTTCTTTCATTATGTTTAGCTAAGTTAATTATGTCAAGGTGAAAAGGGTACACTAATGGTGTAAGAATAAGTATAATATAAACTTAACATGGACCTTAACGTTGGATACTAACATGTTTTATATTTGTTATCTTGTTCACTTTTAATACTTTGCTTGTTAAATGGTTAATCTAGATTTATGTTGTATAACACTTGGTACAACAAATACTTGGTACTTTCATAGCCCATACTGTATGGTATAACCGACACCTGAGCTATGAAAGGGACTTGATTTGTTGTTAACATAAGTTATAATCATGAATGCCTGCCAACATTTACAAGTATTAGCTTTATTCGAATAAGATAACTAATGTAATCATGTTAACAATTTATAATCTGATTGGAACCTCTTTTATGTGTGGTTTCCAATTGAGTAATAAGAGTTTATATTATACTTGTTTGAAGTACCATTAGTGGATCCTCTAACCTTGACATTCGTTTTATCATTGTTTAATCCTTACATTAATCTTCCAACTCAAAGTTCTCATTAATTTCTTCATCTACTTATATTACCACTACTACTACTATTACTATTATTATTGTTGTTGTTGTTATTTACATTCTAATATATCCCTTTGATCTTTTCATAAACTCAGTATATAGGCTGGAAACCTGTGACCCGATCTTTTGGATCATTCTCAGGTGTAACAACGCCACGTACTGAGTATTATAATTATTATTATTGTTATTGTTATTGTTGTTGTTGTTGTATTGTTATTTATAATTTATACAATTAACCTCTCTGTGGTTCGACCCCGTCTTGCCGGGTTATTTATTACTTCGACACTCCTGCACTTGGGAAAAGACATCAAGCTTTTGGTCGTGTCGGTGATCCCTCTTGAGCATGTATGCTTCTGCTACTTGTTCTACATCAGACTTCTTCCGCAAACGGCGAAACGCTTTGACTCGGTGAGTTTCGCGGCATTCCGACTTCGATGCCCCGTTGCCGAAATTCAGTTGCCTTTGAATTTCGGGTGATCCCTCTTGAGCATGTATGCTTCTGCTACTTGTTCTACATCAGACTTCTTCCGCAAACGGCGAAACGCTTTGACTCGGTGAGTTTCGCGGCATTCCGACTTCGATGCCCCGGTTGCCGAAATTCAGTTGCCTTTGAATTTCGGGTGATCCCTCTTGAGCATGTATGCTTCTGCTACTTGTTCTACATCAGACTTCCTCCGCAAACGGCGAAACGCTTTGACTCGGTGAGTTTCGCGGCATTCCGACTTCGATGCCCCGGTTGCCGAAATTCAGTTGCCTTTGAATTTCGGGTGATCCCTCTTGAGCATGTATGCTTCTGCTACTTGTTCTACATCACACTTCTTCCGCAAACGGCGAAACGCTTTGACTCGGTGAGTTTCGCGGCATTCCGACTTCGATGCCCCGGTTGCCGAAATTCAGTTGCCTTTGAATTTCGGGTGATCCCTCTTGAGCATGTATGCTTCTGCTACTTGTTCTACATCAGACTTCTTCCGCAAACGGCGAAACGCTTTGACTCGGTGAGTTTCGCGGCATTCCGACTTCGATGCCCCGGTTGCCGAAATTCAGTTGCCTTTGAATTTCGGGTGATCCCTCTTGAGCATGTATGCTTCTGCTACTTGTTCTACATCAGACTTCTTCCGCAAACGGCGAAACGCTTTGACTCGGTGAGTTTCGCGGCATTCCGACTTCGATGCCCCGGTTGCCGAAATTCAGTTGCCTTTGAATTTCGGGTGATCCCTCTTGAGCATGTATGCTTCTGCTACTTGTTCTACATCAGACTTCTTCCGCAAACGGCGAAACGCTTTGACTCGGTGAGTTTCGCGGCATTCCGACTTCGATGCCCCGGTTGCCGAAATTCAGTTGCCTTTGAATTTCGGGTGATCCCTCTTGAGCATGTATGCTTCTGCTACTTGTTCTACATCAGACTTCTTCCGCAAACGGCGAAACGCTTTGACTCGGTGAGTTTCGCGGCATTCCGACTTCGATGCCCCGGTTGCCGAAATTCAGTTGCCTTTGAATTTCGGGTGATCCCTCTTGAGCATGTATGCTTCTGCTACTTGTTCTACATCAGACTTCTTCCGCAAACGGCGAAACGCTTTGACTCGGTGAGTTTCGCGGCATTCCGACTTCGATGCCCCGGTTGCCGAAATTCAGTTGCCTTTGAATTTCGGGTGATCCCTCTTGAGCATGTATGCTTCTGCTACTTGTTCTACATCAGACTTCTTCCGCAAACGGCGAAACGCTTTGACTCGGTGAGTTTCGCGGCATTCCGACTTCGATGCCCGGTTGCCGAAATTCAGTTGCCTTTGAATTTCGGGTGATCCCTCTTGAGCATGTATGCTTCTGCTACTTGTTCTACATCAGACTTCTTCCGCAAACGGCGAAACGCTTTGACTCGGTGAGTTTCGCGGCATTCCGACTTCGATGCCCCGGTTGCCGAAATTCAGTTGCCTTTGAATTTCGGGTGATCCCTCTTGAGCATGTATGCTTCTGCTACTTGTTCTACATCAGACTTCCTCCGCAAACGGCGAAACGCTTTGACTCGGTGAGTTTCGCGGCATTCCGACTTCGATGCCCCGGTTGCCGAAATTCAGTTGCCTTTGAATTTCGGGTGATCCCTCTTGAGCATGTATGCTTCTGCTACTTGTTCTACATCAGACTTCTTCCGCAAACGGCGAAACGCTTTGACTCGGTGAGTTTCGCGGCATTCCGACTTCGATGCCCCGTTGCCGAAATTCAGTTGCCTTTGAATTTCGGGTGATCCCTCTTGAGCATGTATGCTTCTGCTACTTGTTCTACATCAGACTTCTTCCGCAAACGGCGAAACGCTTTGACTCGGTGAGTTTCGCGGCATTCCGACTTCGATGCCCCGGTTGCCGAAATTCAGTTGCCTTTGAATTTCGGGTGATCCCTCTTGAGCATGTATGCTTCTGCTACTTGTTCTACATCAGACTTCTTCCGCAAACGGCGAAACGCTTTGACTCGGTGAGTTTCGCGGCATTCCGACTTCGATGCCCGGTTGCCGAAATTCAGTTGCCTTTGAATTTCGGGTGATCCCTCTTGAGCATGTATGCTTCTGCTACTTGTTCTACATCAGACTTCTTCCGCAAACGGCGAAACGCTTTGACTCGGTGAGTTTCGCGGCATTCCGACTTCGATGCCCCGGTTGCCGAAATTCAGTTGCCTTTGAATTTCGGGTGATCCCTCTTGAGCATGTATGCTTCTGCTACTTGTTCTACATCAGACTTCTTCCGCAAACGGCGAAACGCTTTGACTCGGTGAGTTTCGCGGCATTCCGACTTCGATGCCCCGGTTGCCGAAATTCAGTTGCCTTTGAATTTCGGGTGATCCCTCTTGAGCATGTATGCTTCTGCTACTTGTTCTACATCAGACTTCTTCCGCAAACGGCGAAACGCTTTGACTCGGTGAGTTTCGCGGCATTCCGACTTCGATGCCCCGGTTGCCGAAATTCAGTTGCCTTTGAATTTCGGGTGATCCCTCTTGAGCATGTATGCTTCTGCTACTTGTTCTACATCAGACTTCTTCCGCAAACGGCGAAACGCTTTGACTCGGTGAGTTTCGCGGCATTCCGACTTCGATGCCCCGGTTGCCGAAATTCAGTTGCCTTTGAATTTCGGGTGATCCCTCTTGAGCATGTATGCTTCTGCTACTTGTTCTACATCAGACTTCTTCCGCAAACGGCGAAACGCTTTGACTCGGTGAGTTTCGCGGCATTCCGACTTCGATGCCCCGGTTGCCGAAATTCAGTTGCCTTTGAATTTCGGGTGATCCCTCTTGAGCATGTATGCTTCTGCTACTTGTTCTACATCAGACTTCTTCCGCAAACGGCGAAACGCTTTGACTCGGTGAGTTTCGCGGCATTCCGACTTCGATGCCCCGTTGCCGAAATTCAGTTGCCTTTGAATTTCGGGTGATCCCTCTTGAGCATGTATGCTTCTGCTACTTGTTCTACATCAGACTTCTTCCGCAAACGGCGAAACGCTTTGACTCGGTGAGTTTCGCGGCATTCCGACTTCGATGCCCCGGTTGCCGAAATTCAGTTGCCTTTGAATTTCGGGTGATCCCTCTTGAGCATGTATGCTTCTGCTACTTGTTCTACATCAGACTTCTTCCGCAAACGGCGAAACGCTTTGACTCGGTGAGTTTCGCGGCATTCCGACTTCGATGCCCCGGTTGCCGAAATTCAGTTGCCTTTGAATTTCGGGTGATCCCTCTTGAGCATGTATGCTTCTGCTACTTGTTCTACATCAGACTTCTTCCGCAAACGGCGAAACGCTTTGACTCGGTGAGTTTCGCGGCATTCCGACTTCGATGCCCCGGTTGCCGAAATTCAGTTGCCTTTGAATTTCGGGTGATCCCTCTTGAGCATGTATGCTTCTGCTACTTGTTCTACATCAGACTTCTTCCGCAAACGGCGAAACGCTTTGACTCGGTGAGTTTCGCGGCATTCCGACTTCGATGCCCCGGTTGCCGAAATTCAGTTGCCTTTGAATTTCGGGTGATCCCTCTTGAGCATGTATGCTTCTGCTACTTGTTCTACATCAGACTTCTTCCGCAAACGGCGAAACGCTTTGACTCGGTGAGTTTCGCGGCATTCCGACTTCGATGCCCGGTTGCCGAAATTCAGTTGCCTTTGAATTTCGGGTGATCCCTCTTGAGCATGTATGCTTCTGCTACTTGTTCTACATCAGACTTCTTCCGCAAACGGCGAAACGCTTTGACTCGGTGAGTTTCGCGGCATTCCGACTTCGATGCCCCGGTTGCCGAAATTCAGTTGCCTTTGAATTTCGGGTGATCCCTCTTGAGCATGTATGCTTCTGCTACTTGTTCTACATCAGACTTCTTCCGCAAACGGCGAAACGCTTTGACTCGGTGAGTTTCGCGGCATTCCGACTTCGATGCCCCGGTTGCCGAAATTCAGTTGCCTTTGAATTTCGGGTGATCCCTCTTGAGCATGTATGCTTCTGCTACTTGTTCTACATCAGACTTCTTCCGCAAACGGCGAAACGCTTTGACTCGGTGAGTTTCGCGGCATTCCGACTTCGATGCCCCGGTTGCCGAAATTCAGTTGCCTTTGAATTTCGGGTGATCCCTCTTGAGCATGTATGCTTCTGCTACTTGTTCTACATCAGACTTCTTCCGCAAACGGCGAAACGCTTTGACTCGGTGAGTTTCGCGGCATTCCGACTTCGATGCCCCGGTTGCCGAAATTCAGTTGCCTTTGAATTTCGGGTGATCCCTCTTGAGCATGTATGCTTCTGCTACTTGTTCTACATCAGACTTCTTCCGCAAACGGCGAAACGCTTTGACTCGGTGAGTTTCGCGGCATTCCGACTTCGATGCCCCGGTTGCCGAAATTCAGTTGCCTTTGAATTTCGGGTGATCCCTCTTGAGCATGTATGCTTCTGCTACTTGTTCTACATCAGACTTCTTCCGCAAACGGCGAAACGCTTTGACTCGGTGAGTTTCGCGGCATTCCGACTTCGATGCCCCGGTTGCCGAAATTCAGTTGCCTTTGAATTTCGGGTGATCCCTCTTGAGCATGTATGCTTCTGCTACTTGTTCTACATCAGACTTCTTCCGCAAACGGCGAAACGCTTTGACTCGGTGAGTTTCGCGGCATTCCGACTTCGATGCCCCGGTTGCCGAAATTCAGTTGCCTTTGAATTTCGGGTGATCCCTCTTGAGCATGTATGCTTCTGCTACTTGTTCTACATCAGACTTCTTCCGCAAACGGCGAAACGCTTTGACTCGGTGAGTTTCGCGGCATTCCGACTTCGATGCCCCGGTTGCCGAAATTCAGTTGCCTTTGAATTTCGGGTGATCCCTCTTGAGCATGTATGCTTCTGCTACTTGTTCTACATCAGACTTCTTCCGCAAACGGCGAAACGCTTTGACTCGGTGAGTTTCGCGGCATTCCGACTTCGATGCCCCGGTTGCCGAAATTCAGTTGCCTTTGAATTTCGGGTGATCCCTCTTGAGCATGTATGCTTCTGCTACTTGTTCTACATCAGACTTCTTCCGCAAACGGCGAAACGCTTTGACTCGGTGAGTTTCGCGGCATTCCGACTTCGATGCCCCGGTTGCCGAAATTCAGTTGCCTTTGAATTTCGGGTGATCCCTCTTGAGCATGTATGCTTCTGCTACTTGTTCTACATCAGACTTCTTCCGCAAACGGCGAAACGCTTTGACTCGGTGAGTTTCGCGGCATTCCGACTTCGATGCCCCGGTTGCCGAAATTCAGTTGCCTTTGAATTTCGGGTGATCCCTCTTGAGCATGTATGCTTCTGCTACTTGTTCTACATCAGACTTCTTCCGCAAACGGCGAAACGCTTTGACTCGGTGAGTTTCGCGGCATTCCGACTTCGATGCCCCGGTTGCCGAAATTCAGTTGCCTTTGAATTTCGGGTGATCCCTCTTGAGCATGTATGCTTCTGCTACTTGTTCTACATCAGACTTCTTCCGCAAACGGCGAAACGCTTTGACTCGGTGAGTTTCGCGGCATTCCGACTTCGATGCCCCGGTTGCCGAAATTCAGTTGCCTTTGAATTTCGGGTGATCCCTCTTGAGCATGTATGCTTCTGCTACTTGTTCTACATCAGACTTCTTCCGCAAACGGCGAAACGCTTTGACTCGGTGAGTTTCGCGGCATTCCGACTTCGATGCCCCGGTTGCCGAAATTCAGTTGCCTTTGAATTTCGGGTGATCCCTCTTGAGCATGTATGCTTCTGCTACTTGTTCTACATCAGACTTCTTCCGCAAACGGCGAAACGCTTTGACTCGGTGAGTTTCGCGGCATTCCGACTTCGATGCCCCGGTTGCCGAAATTCAGTTGCCTTTGAATTTCGGGTGATCCCTCTTGAGCATGTATGCTTCTGCTACTTGTTCTACATCAGACTTCTTCCGCAAACGGCGAAACGCTTTGACTCGGTGAGTTTCGCGGCATTCCGACTTCGATGCCCCGGTTGCCGAAATTCAGTTGCCTTTGAATTTCGGGTGATCCCTCTTGAGCATGTATGCTTCTGCTACTTGTTCTACATCAGACTTCTTCCGCAAACGGCGAAACGCTTTGACTCGGTGAGTTTCGCGGCATTCCGACTTCGATGCCCCGGTTGCCGAAATTCAGTTGCCTTTGAATTTCGGGTGATCCCTCTTGAGCATGTATGCTTCTGCTACTTGTTCTACATCAGACTTCTTCCGCAAACGGCGAAACGCTTTGACTCGGTGAGTTTCGCGGCATTCCGACTTCGATGCCCCGGTTGCCGAAATTCAGTTGCCTTTGAATTTCGGGTGATCCCTCTTGAGCATGTATGCTTCTGCTACTTGTTCTACATCAGACTTCTTCCGCAAACGGCGAAACGCTTTGACTCGGTGAGTTTCGCGGCATTCCGACTTCGATGCCCCGGTTGCCGAAATTCAGTTGCCTTTGAATTTCGGGTGATCCCTCTTGAGCATGTATGCTTCTGCTACTTGTTCTACATCAGACTTCTTCCGCAAACGGCGAAACGCTTTGACTCGGTGAGTTTCGCGGCATTCCGACTTCGATGCCCCGGTTGCCGAAATTCAGTTGCCTTTGAATTTCGGGTGATCCCTCTTGAGCATGTATGCTTCTGCTACTTGTTCTACATCAGACTTCTTCCGCAAACGGCGAAACGCTTTGACTCGGTGAGTTTCGCGGCATTCCGACTTCGATGCCCCGGTTGCCGAAATTCAGTTGCCTTTGAATTTCGGGTGATCCCTCTTGAGCATGTATGCTTCTGCTACTTGTTCTACATCAGACTTCTTCCGCAAACGGCGAAACGCTTTGACTCGGTGAGTTTCGCGGCATTCCGACTTCGATGCCCCGGTTGCCGAAATTCAGTTGCCTTTGAATTTCGGGTGATCCCTCTTGAGCATGTATGCTTCTGCTACTTGTTCTACATCAGACTTCTTCCGCAAACGGCGAAACGCTTTGACTCGGTGAGTTTCGCGGCATTCCGACTTCGATGCCCCGGTTGCCGAAATTCAGTTGCCTTTGAATTTCGGGTGATCCCTCTTGAGCATGTATGCTTCTGCTACTTGTTCTACATCAGACTTCTTCCGCAAACGGCGAAACGCTTTGACTCGGTGAGTTTCGCGGCATTCCGACTTCGATGCCCCGGTTGCCGAAATTCAGTTGCCTTTGAATTTCGGGTGATCCCTCTTGAGCATGTATGCTTCTGCTACTTGTTCTACATCAGACTTCTTCCGCAAACGGCGAAACGCTTTGACTCGGTGAGTTTCGCGGCATTCCGACTTCGATGCCCCGGTTGCCGAAATTCAGTTGCCTTTGAATTTCGGGTGATCCCTCTTGAGCATGTATGCTTCTGCTACTTGTTCTACATCAGACTTCTTCCGCAAACGGCGAAACGCTTTGACTCGGTGAGTTTCGCGGCATTCCGACTTCGATGCCCCGGTTGCCGAAATTCAGTTGCCTTTGAATTTCGGGTGATCCCTCTTGAGCATGTATGCTTCTGCTACTTGTTCTACATCAGACTTCTTCCGCAAACGGCGAAACGCTTTGACTCGGTGAGTTTCGCGGCATTCCGACTTCGATGCCCCGGTTGCCGAAATTCAGTTGCCTTTGAATTTCGGGTGATCCCTCTTGAGCATGTATGCTTCTGCTACTTGTTCTACATCAGACTTCTTCCGCAAACGGCGAAACGCTTTGACTCGGTGAGTTTCGCGGCATTCCGACTTCGATGCCCCGGTTGCCGAAATTCAGTTGCCTTTGAATTTCGGGTGATCCCTCTTGAGCATGTATGCTTCTGCTACTTGTTCTACATCAGACTTCTTCCGCAAACGGCGAAACGCTTTGACTCGGTGAGTTTCGCGGCATTCCGACTTCGATGCCCCGGTTGCCGAAATTCAGTTGCCTTTGAATTTCGGGTGATCCCTCTTGAGCATGTATGCTTCTGCTACTTGTTCTACATCAGACTTCTTCCGCAAACGGCGAAACGCTTTGACTCGGTGAGTTTCGCGGCATTCCGACTTCGATGCCCCGGTTGCCGAAATTCAGTTGCCTTTGAATTTCGGGTGATCCCTCTTGAGCATGTATGCTTCTGCTACTTGTTCTACATCAGACTTCTTCCGCAAACGGCGAAACGCTTTGACTCGGTGAGTTTCGCGGCATTCCGACTTCGATGCCCCGGTTGCCGAAATTCAGTTGCCTTTGAATTTCGGGTGATCCCTCTTGAGCATGTATGCTTCTGCTACTTGTTCTACATCAGACTTCTTCCGCAAACGGCGAAACGCTTTGACTCGGTGAGTTTCGCGGCATTCCGACTTCGATGCCCCGGTTGCCGAAATTCAGTTGCCTTTGAATTTCGGGTGATCCCTCTTGAGCATGTATGCTTCTGCTACTTGTTCTACATCAGACTTCTTCCGCAAACGGCGAAACGCTTTGACTCGGTGAGTTTCGCGGCATTCCGACTTCGATGCCCCGGTTGCCGAAATTCAGTTGCCTTTGAATTTCGGGTGATCCCTCTTGAGCATGTATGCTTCTGCTACTTGTTCTACATCAGACTTCTTCCGCAAACGGCGAAACGCTTTGACTCGGTGAGTTTCGCGGCATTCCGACTTCGATGCCCCGGTTGCCGAAATTCAGTTGCCTTTGAATTTCGGGTGATCCCTCTTGAGCATGTATGCTTCTGCTACTTGTTCTACATCAGACTTCTTCCGCAAACGGCGAAACGCTTTGACTCGGTGAGTTTCGCGGCATTCCGACTTCGATGCCCCGGTTGCCGAAATTCAGTTGCCTTTGAATTTCGGGTGATCCCTCTTGAGCATGTATGCTTCTGCTACTTGTTCTACATCAGACTTCTTCCGCAAACGGCGAAACGCTTTGACTCGGTGAGTTTCGCGGCATTCCGACTTCGATGCCCCGTTGCCGAAATTCAGTTGCCTTTGAATTTCGGGTGATCCCTCTTGAGCATGTATGCTTCTGCTACTTGTTCTACATCAGACTTCTTCCGCAAACGGCGAAACGCTTTGACTCGGTGAGTTTCGCGGCATTCCGACTTCGATGCCCCGGTTGCCGAAATTCAGTTGCCTTTGAATTTCGGGTGATCCCTCTTGAGCATGTATGCTTCTGCTACTTGTTCTACATCAGACTTCTTCCGCAAACGGCGAAACGCTTTGACTCGGTGAGTTTCGCGGCATTCCGACTTCGATGCCCCGGTTGCCGAAATTCAGTTGCCTTTGAATTTCGGGTGATCCCTCTTGAGCATGTATGCTTCTGCTACTTGTTCTACATCAGACTTCTTCCGCAAACGGCGAAACGCTTTGACTCGGTGAGTTTCGCGGCATTCCGACTTCGATGCCCCGGTTGCCGAAATTCAGTTGCCTTTGAATTTCGGGTGATCCCTCTTGAGCATGTATGCTTCTGCTACTTGTTCTACATCAGACTTCTTCCGCAAACGGCGAAACGCTTTGACTCGGTGAGTTTCGCGGCATTCCGACTTCGATGCCCCGGTTGCCGAAATTCAGTTGCCTTTGAATTTCGGGTGATCCCTCTTGAGCATGTATGCTTCTGCTACTTGTTCTACATCAGACTTCTTCCGCAAACGGCGAAACGCTTTGACTCGGTGAGTTTCGCGGCATTCCGACTTCGATGCCCCGGTTGCCGAAATTCAGTTGCCTTTGAATTTCGGGTGATCCCTCTTGAGCATGTATGCTTCTGCTACTTGTTCTACATCAGACTTCTTCCGCAAACGGCGAAACGCTTTGACTCGGTGAGTTTCGCGGCATTCCGACTTCGATGCCCCGGTTGCCGAAATTCAGTTGCCTTTGAATTTCGGGTGATCCCTCTTGAGCATGTATGCTTCTGCTACTTGTTCTACATCAGACTTCTTCCGCAAACGGCGAAACGCTTTGACTCGGTGAGTTTCGCGGCATTCCGACTTCGATGCCCCGGTTGCCGAAATTCAGTTGCCTTTGAATTTCGGGTGATCCCTCTTGAGCATGTATGCTTCTGCTACTTGTTCTACATCAGACTTCTTCCGCAAACGGCGAAACGCTTTGACTCGGTGAGTTTCGCGGCATTCCGACTTCGATGCCCCGGTTGCCGAAATTCAGTTGCCTTTGAATTTCGGGTGATCCCTCTTGAGCATGTATGCTTCTGCTACTTGTTCTACATCAGACTTCTTCCGCAAACGGCGAAACGCTTTGACTCGGTGAGTTTCGCGGCATTCCGACTTCGATGCCCCGGTTGCCGAAATTCAGTTGCCTTTGAATTTCGGGTGATCCCTCTTGAGCATGTATGCTTCTGCTACTTGTTCTACATCAGACTTCTTCCGCAAACGGCGAAACGCTTTGACTCGGTGAGTTTCGCGGCATTCCGACTTCGATGCCCCGGTTGCCGAAATTCAGTTGCCTTTGAATTTCGGGTGATCCCTCTTGAGCATGTATGCTTCTGCTACTTGTTCTACATCAGACTTCTTCCGCAAACGGCGAAACGCTTTGACTCGGTGAGTTTCGCGGCATTCCGACTTCGATGCCCCGGTTGCCGAAATTCAGTTGCCTTTGAATTTCGGGTGATCCCTCTTGAGCATGTATGCTTCTGCTACTTGTTCTACATCAGACTTCTTCCGCAAACGGCGAAACGCTTTGACTCGGTGAGTTTCGCGGCATTCCGACTTCGATGCCCCGGTTGCCGAAATTCAGTTGCCTTTGAATTTCGGGTGATCCCTCTTGAGCATGTATGCTTCTGCTACTTGTTCTACATCAGACTTCTTCCGCAAACGGCGAAACGCTTTGACTCGGTGAGTTTCGCGGCATTCCGACTTCGATGCCCCGGTTGCCGAAATTCAGTTGCCTTTGAATTTCGGGTGATCCCTCTTGAGCATGTATGCTTCTGCTACTTGTTCTACATCAGACTTCTTCCGCAAACGGCGAAACGCTTTGACTCGGTGAGTTTCGCGGCATTCCGACTTCGATGCCCCGGTTGCCGAAATTCAGTTGCCTTTGAATTTCGGGTGATCCCTCTTGAGCATGTATGCTTCTGCTACTTGTTCTACATCAGACTTCTTCCGCAAACGGCGAAACGCTTTGACTCGGTGAGTTTCGCGGCATTCCGACTTCGATGCCCCGGTTGCCGAAATTCAGTTGCCTTTGAATTTCGGGTGATCCCTCTTGAGCATGTATGCTTCTGCTACTTGTTCTACATCAGACTTCTTCCGCAAACGGCGAAACGCTTTGACTCGGTGAGTTTCGCGGCATTCCGACTTCGATGCCCCGGTTGCCGAAATTCAGTTGCCTTTGAATTTCGGGTGATCCCTCTTGAGCATGTATGCTTCTGCTACTTGTTCTACATCAGACTTCTTCCGCAAACGGCGAAACGCTTTGACTCGGTGAGTTTCGCGGCATTCCGACTTCGATGCCCCGGTTGCCGAAATTCAGTTGCCTTTGAATTTCGGGTGATCCCTCTTGAGCATGTATGCTTCTGCTACTTGTTCTACATCAGACTTCTTCCGCAAACGGCGAAACGCTTTGACTCGGTGAGTTTCGCGGCATTCCGACTTCGATGCCCCGGTTGCCGAAATTCAGTTGCCTTTGAATTTCGGGTGATCCCTCTTGAGCATGTATGCTTCTGCTACTTGTTCTACATCAGACTTCTTCCGCAAACGGCGAAACGCTTTGACTCGGTGAGTTTCGCGGCATTCCGACTTCGATGCCCCGGTTGCCGAAATTCAGTTGCCTTTGAATTTCGGGTGATCCCTCTTGAGCATGTATGCTTCTGCTACTTGTTCTACATCAGACTTCTTCCGCAAACGGCGAAACGCTTTGACTCGGTGAGTTTCGCGGCATTCCGACTTCGATGCCCCGGTTGCCGAAATTCAGTTGCCTTTGAATTTCGGGTGATCCCTCTTGAGCATGTATGCTTCTGCTACTTGTTCTACATCAGACTTCTTCCGCAAACGGCGAAACGCTTTGACTCGGTGAGTTTCGCGGCATTCCGACTTCGATGCCCCGGTTGCCGAAATTCAGTTGCCTTTGAATTTCGGGTGATCCCTCTTGAGCATGTATGCTTCTGCTACTTGTTCTACATCAGACTTCTTCCGCAAACGGCGAAACGCTTTGACTCGGTGAGTTTCGCGGCATTCCGACTTCGATGCCCCGGTTGCCGAAATTCAGTTGCCTTTGAATTTCGGGTGATCCCTCTTGAGCATGTATGCTTCTGCTACTTGTTCTACATCAGACTTCTTCCGCAAACGGCGAAACGCTTTGACTCGGTGAGTTTCGCGGCATTCCGACTTCGATGCCCCGGTTGCCGAAATTCAGTTGCCTTTGAATTTCGGGTGATCCCTCTTGAGCATGTATGCTTCTGCTACTTGTTCTACATCAGACTTCTTCCGCAAACGGCGAAACGCTTTGACTCGGTGAGTTTCGCGGCATTCCGACTTCGATGCCCCGGTTGCCGAAATTCAGTTGCCTTTGAATTTCGGGTGATCCCTCTTGAGCATGTATGCTTCTGCTACTTGTTCTACATCAGACTTCTTCCGCAAACGGCGAAACGCTTTGACTCGGTGAGTTTCGCGGCATTCCGACTTCGATGCCCCGGTTGCCGAAATTCAGTTGCCTTTGAATTTCGGGTGATCCCTCTTGAGCATGTATGCTTCTGCTACTTGTTCTACATCAGACTTCTTCCGCAAACGGCGAAACGCTTTGACTCGGTGAGTTTCGCGGCATTCCGACTTCGATGCCCCGGTTGCCGAAATTCAGTTGCCTTTGAATTTCGGGTGATCCCTCTTGAGCATGTATGCTTCTGCTACTTGTTCTACATCAGACTTCTTCCGCAAACGGCGAAACGCTTTGACTCGGTGAGTTTCGCGGCATTCCGACTTCGATGCCCCGGTTGCCGAAATTCAGTTGCCTTTGAATTTCGGGTGATCCCTCTTGAGCATGTATGCTTCTGCTACTTGTTCTACATCAGACTTCTTCCGCAAACGGCGAAACGCTTTGACTCGGTGAGTTTCGCGGCATTCCGACTTCGATGCCCCGGTTGCCGAAATTCAGTTGCCTTTGAATTTCGGGTGATCCCTCTTGAGCATGTATGCTTCTGCTACTTGTTCTACATCAGACTTCTTCCGCAAACGGCGAAACGCTTTGACTCGGTGAGTTTCGCGGCATTCCGACTTCGATGCCCCGGTTGCCGAAATTCAGTTGCCTTTGAATTTCGGGTGATCCCTCTTGAGCATGTATGCTTCTGCTACTTGTTCTACATCAGACTTCTTCCGCAAACGGCGAAACGCTTTGACTCGGTGAGTTTCGCGGCATTCCGACTTCGATGCCCCGGTTGCCGAAATTCAGTTGCCTTTGAATTTCGGGTGATCCCTCTTGAGCATGTATGCTTCTGCTACTTGTTCTACATCAGACTTCTTCCGCAAACGGCGAAACGCTTTGACTCGGTGAGTTTCGCGGCATTCCGACTTCGATGCCCCGGTTGCCGAAATTCAGTTGCCTTTGAATTTCGGGTGATCCCTCTTGAGCATGTATGCTTCTGCTACTTGTTCTACATCAGACTTCTTCCGCAAACGGCGAAACGCTTTGACTCGGTGAGTTTCGCGGCATTCCGACTTCGATGCCCCGGTTGCCGAAATTCAGTTGCCTTTGAATTTCGGGTGATCCCTCTTGAGCATGTATGCTTCTGCTACTTGTTCTACATCAGACTTCTTCCGCAAACGGCGAAACGCTTTGACTCGGTGAGTTTCGCGGCATTCCGACTTCGATGCCCCGGTTGCCGAAATTCAGTTGCCTTTGAATTTCGGGTGATCCCTCTTGAGCATGTATGCTTCTGCTACTTGTTCTACATCAGACTTCTTCCGCAAACGGCGAAACGCTTTGACTCGGTGAGTTTCGCGGCATTCCGACTTCGATGCCCCGGTTGCCGAAATTCAGTTGCCTTTGAATTTCGGGTGATCCCTCTTGAGCATGTATGCTTCTGCTACTTGTTCTACATCAGACTTCTTCCGCAAACGGCGAAACGCTTTGACTCGGTGAGTTTCGCGGCATTCCGACTTCGATGCCCCGGTTGCCGAAATTCAGTTGCCTTTGAATTTCGGGTGATCCCTCTTGAGCATGTATGCTTCTGCTACTTGTTCTACATCAGACTTCTTCCGCAAACGGCGAAACGCTTTGACTCGGTGAGTTTCGCGGCATTCCGACTTCGATGCCCCGGTTGCCGAAATTCAGTTGCCTTTGAATTTCGGGTGATCCCTCTTGAGCATGTATGCTTCTGCTACTTGTTCTACATCAGACTTCTTCCGCAAACGGCGAAACGCTTTGACTCGGTGAGTTTCGCGGCATTCCGACTTCGATGCCCCGGTTGCCGAAATTCAGTTGCCTTTGAATTTCGGGTGATCCCTCTTGAGCATGTATGCTTCTGCTACTTGTTCTACATCAGACTTCTTCCGCAAACGGCGAAACGCTTTGACTCGGTGAGTTTCGCGGCATTCCGACTTCGATGCCCCGGTTGCCGAAATTCAGTTGCCTTTGAATTTCGGGTGATCCCTCTTGAGCATGTATGCTTCTGCTACTTGTTCTACATCAGACTTCTTCCGCAAACGGCGAAACGCTTTGACTCGGTGAGTTTCGCGGCATTCCGACTTCGATGCCCCGGTTGCCGAAATTCAGTTGCCTTTGAATTTCGGGTGATCCCTCTTGAGCATGTATGCTTCTGCTACTTGTTCTACATCAGACTTCTTCCGCAAACGGCGAAACGCTTTGACTCGGTGAGTTTCGCGGCATTCCGACTTCGATGCCCCGGTTGCCGAAATTCAGTTGCCTTTGAATTTCGGGTGATCCCTCTTGAGCATGTATGCTTCTGCTACTTGTTCTACATCAGACTTCTTCCGCAAACGGCGAAACGCTTTGACTCGGTGAGTTTCGCGGCATTCCGACTTCGATGCCCCGGTTGCCGAAATTCAGTTGCCTTTGAATTTCGGGTGATCCCTCTTGAGCATGTATGCTTCTGCTACTTGTTCTACATCAGACTTCTTCCGCAAACGGCGAAACGCTTTGACTCGGTGAGTTTCGCGGCATTCCGACTTCGATGCCCCGGTTGCCGAAATTCAGTTGCCTTTGAATTTCGGGTGATCCCTCTTGAGCATGTATGCTTCTGCTACTTGTTCTACATCAGACTTCTTCCGCAAACGGCGAAACGCTTTGACTCGGTGAGTTTCGCGGCATTCCGACTTCGATGCCCCGGTTGCCGAAATTCAGTTGCCTTTGAATTTCGGGTGATCCCTCTTGAGCATGTATGCTTCTGCTACTTGTTCTACATCAGACTTCTTCCGCAAACGGCGAAACGCTTTGACTCGGTGAGTTTCGCGGCATTCCGACTTCGATGCCCCGGTTGCCGAAATTCAGTTGCCTTTGAATTTCGGGTGATCCCTCTTGAGCATGTATGCTTCTGCTACTTGTTCTACATCAGACTTCTTCCGCAAACGGCGAAACGCTTTGACTCGGTGAGTTTCGCGGCATTCCGACTTCGATGCCCCGGTTGCCGAAATTCAGTTGCCTTTGAATTTCGGGTGATCCCTCTTGAGCATGTATGCTTCTGCTACTTGTTCTACATCAGACTTCTTCCGCAAACGGCGAAACGCTTTGACTCGGTGAGTTTCGCGGCATTCCGACTTCGATGCCCCGGTTGCCGAAATTCAGTTGCCTTTGAATTTCGGGTGATCCCTCTTGAGCATGTATGCTTCTGCTACTTGTTCTACATCAGACTTCTTCCGCAAACGGCGAAACGCTTTGACTCGGTGAGTTTCGCGGCATTCCGACTTCGATGCCCCGGTTGCCGAAATTCAGTTGCCTTTGAATTTCGGGTGATCCCTCTTGAGCATGTATGCTTCTGCTACTTGTTCTACATCAGACTTCTTCCGCAAACGGCGAAACGCTTTGACTCGGTGAGTTTCGCGGCATTCCGACTTCGATGCCCCGGTTGCCGAAATTCAGTTGCCTTTGAATTTCGGGTGATCCCTCTTGAGCATGTATGCTTCTGCTACTTGTTCTACATCAGACTTCTTCCGCAAACGGCGAAACGCTTTGACTCGGTGAGTTTCGCGGCATTCCGACTTCGATGCCCCGGTTGCCGAAATTCAGTTGCCTTTGAATTTCGGGTGATCCCTCTTGAGCATGTATGCTTCTGCTACTTGTTCTACATCAGACTTCTTCCGCAAACGGCGAAACGCTTTGACTCGGTGAGTTTCGCGGCATTCCGACTTCGATGCCCCGGTTGCCGAAATTCAGTTGCCTTTGAATTTCGGGTGATCCCTCTTGAGCATGTATGCTTCTGCTACTTGTTCTACATCAGACTTCTTCCGCAAACGGCGAAACGCTTTGACTCGGTGAGTTTCGCGGCATTCCGACTTCGATGCCCCGGTTGCCGAAATTCAGTTGCCTTTGAATTTCGGGTGATCCCTCTTGAGCATGTATGCTTCTGCTACTTGTTCTACATCAGACTTCTTCCGCAAACGGCGAAACGCTTTGACTCGGTGAGTTTCGCGGCATTCCGACTTCGATGCCCCGGTTGCCGAAATTCAGTTGCCTTTGAATTTCGGGTGATCCCTCTTGAGCATGTATGCTTCTGCTACTTGTTCTACATCAGACTTCTTCCGCAAACGGCGAAACGCTTTGACTCGGTGAGTTTCGCGGCATTCCGACTTCGATGCCCCGGTTGCCGAAATTCAGTTGCCTTTGAATTTCGGGTGATCCCTCTTGAGCATGTATGCTTCTGCTACTTGTTCTACATCAGACTTCTTCCGCAAACGGCGAAACGCTTTGACTCGGTGAGTTTCGCGGCATTCCGACTTCGATGCCCCGGTTGCCGAAATTCAGTTGCCTTTGAATTTCGGGTGATCCCTCTTGAGCATGTATGCTTCTGCTACTTGTTCTACATCAGACTTCTTCCGCAAACGGCGAAACGCTTTGACTCGGTGAGTTTCGCGGCATTCCGACTTCGATGCCCCGGTTGCCGAAATTCAGTTGCCTTTGAATTTCGGGTGATCCCTCTTGAGCATGTATGCTTCTGCTACTTGTTCTACATCAGACTTCTTCCGCAAACGGCGAAACGCTTTGACTCGGTGAGTTTCGCGGCATTCCGACTTCGATGCCCCGGTTGCCGAAATTCAGTTGCCTTTGAATTTCGGGTGATCCCTCTTGAGCATGTATGCTTCTGCTACTTGTTCTACATCAGACTTCTTCCGCAAACGGCGAAACGCTTTGACTCGGTGAGTTTCGCGGCATTCCGACTTCGATGCCCCGGTTGCCGAAATTCAGTTGCCTTTGAATTTCGGGTGATCCCTCTTGAGCATGTATGCTTCTGCTACTTGTTCTACATCAGACTTCTTCCGCAAACGGCGAAACGCTTTGACTCGGTGAGTTTCGCGGCATTCCGACTTCGATGCCCCGGTTGCCGAAATTCAGTTGCCTTTGAATTTCGGGTGATCCCTCTTGAGCATGTATGCTTCTGCTACTTGTTCTACATCAGACTTCTTCCGCAAACGGCGAAACGCTTTGACTCGGTGAGTTTCGCGGCATTCCGACTTCGATGCCCCGGTTGCCGAAATTCAGTTGCCTTTGAATTTCGGGTGATCCCTCTTGAGCATGTATGCTTCTGCTACTTGTTCTACATCAGACTTCTTCCGCAAACGGCGAAACGCTTTGACTCGGTGAGTTTCGCGGCATTCCGACTTCGATGCCCCGGTTGCCGAAATTCAGTTGCCTTTGAATTTCGGGTGATCCCTCTTGAGCATGTATGCTTCTGCTACTTGTTCTACATCAGACTTCTTCCGCAAACGGCGAAACGCTTTGACTCGGTGAGTTTCGCGGCATTCCGACTTCGATGCCCCGGTTGCCGAAATTCAGTTGCCTTTGAATTTCGGGTGATCCCTCTTGAGCATGTATGCTTCTGCTACTTGTTCTACATCAGACTTCTTCCGCAAACGGCGAAACGCTTTGACTCGGTGAGTTTCGCGGCATTCCGACTTCGATGCCCCGGTTGCCGAAATTCAGTTGCCTTTGAATTTCGGGTGATCCCTCTTGAGCATGTATGCTTCTGCTACTTGTTCTACATCAGACTTCTTCCGCAAACGGCGAAACGCTTTGACTCGGTGAGTTTCGCGGCATTCCGACTTCGATGCCCCGGTTGCCGAAATTCAGTTGCCTTTGAATTTCGGGTGATCCCTCTTGAGCATGTATGCTTCTGCTACTTGTTCTACATCAGACTTCTTCCGCAAACGGCGAAACGCTTTGACTCGGTGAGTTTCGCGGCATTCCGACTTCGATGCCCCGGTTGCCGAAATTCAGTTGCCTTTGAATTTCGGGTGATCCCTCTTGAGCATGTATGCTTCTGCTACTTGTTCTACATCAGACTTCTTCCGCAAACGGCGAAACGCTTTGACTCGGTGAGTTTCGCGGCATTCCGACTTCGATGCCCCGGTTGCCGAAATTCAGTTGCCTTTGAATTTCGGGTGATCCCTCTTGAGCATGTATGCTTCTGCTACTTGTTCTACATCAGACTTCTTCCGCAAACGGCGAAACGCTTTGACTCGGTGAGTTTCGCGGCATTCCGACTTCGATGCCCCGGTTGCCGAAATTCAGTTGCCTTTGAATTTCGGGTGATCCCTCTTGAGCATGTATGCTTCTGCTACTTGTTCTACATCAGACTTCTTCCGCAAACGGCGAAACGCTTTGACTCGGTGAGTTTCGCGGCATTCCGACTTCGATGCCCCGGTTGCCGAAATTCAGTTGCCTTTGAATTTCGGGTGATCCCTCTTGAGCATGTATGCTTCTGCTACTTGTTCTACATCAGACTTCTTCCGCAAACGGCGAAACGCTTTGACTCGGTGAGTTTCGCGGCATTCCGACTTCGATGCCCCGGTTGCCGAAATTCAGTTGCCTTTGAATTTCGGGTGATCCCTCTTGAGCATGTATGCTTCTGCTACTTGTTCTACATCAGACTTCTTCCGCAAACGGCGAAACGCTTTGACTCGGTGAGTTTCGCGGCATTCCGACTTCGATGCCCCGGTTGCCGAAATTCAGTTGCCTTTGAATTTCGGGTGATCCCTCTTGAGCATGTATGCTTCTGCTACTTGTTCTACATCAGACTTCTTCCGCAAACGGCGAAACGCTTTGACTCGGTGAGTTTCGCGGCATTCCGACTTCGATGCCCCGGTTGCCGAAATTCAGTTGCCTTTGAATTTCGGGTGATCCCTCTTGAGCATGTATGCTTCTGCTACTTGTTCTACATCAGACTTCTTCCGCAAACGGCGAAACGCTTTGACTCGGTGAGTTTCGCGGCATTCCGACTTCGATGCCCCGGTTGCCGAAATTCAGTTGCCTTTGAATTTCGGGTGATCCCTCTTGAGCATGTATGCTTCTGCTACTTGTTCTACATCAGACTTCTTCCGCAAACGGCGAAACGCTTTGACTCGGTGAGTTTCGCGGCATTCCGACTTCGATGCCCCGGTTGCCGAAATTCAGTTGCCTTTGAATTTCGGGTGATCCCTCTTGAGCATGTATGCTTCTGCTACTTGTTCTACATCAGACTTCTTCCGCAAACGGCGAAACGCTTTGACTCGGTGAGTTTCGCGGCATTCCGACTTCGATGCCCCGGTTGCCGAAATTCAGTTGCCTTTGAATTTCGGGTGATCCCTCTTGAGCATGTATGCTTCTGCTACTTGTTCTACATCAGACTTCTTCCGCAAACGGCGAAACGCTTTGACTCGGTGAGTTTCGCGGCATTCCGACTTCGATGCCCCGGTTGCCGAAATTCAGTTGCCTTTGAATTTCGGGTGATCCCTCTTGAGCATGTATGCTTCTGCTACTTGTTCTACATCAGACTTCTTCCGCAAACGGCGAAACGCTTTGACTCGGTGAGTTTCGCGGCATTCCGACTTCGATGCCCCGGTTGCCGAAATTCAGTTGCCTTTGAATTTCGGGTGATCCCTCTTGAGCATGTATGCTTCTGCTACTTGTTCTACATCAGACTTCTTCCGCAAACGGCGAAACGCTTTGACTCGGTGAGTTTCGCGGCATTCCGACTTCGATGCCCCGGTTGCCGAAATTCAGTTGCCTTTGAATTTCGGGTGATCCCTCTTGAGCATGTATGCTTCTGCTACTTGTTCTACATCAGACTTCTTCCGCAAACGGCGAAACGCTTTGACTCGGTGAGTTTCGCGGCATTCCGACTTCGATGCCCCGGTTGCCGAAATTCAGTTGCCTTTGAATTTCGGGTGATCCCTCTTGAGCATGTATGCTTCTGCTACTTGTTCTACATCAGACTTCTTCCGCAAACGGCGAAACGCTTTGACTCGGTGAGTTTCGCGGCATTCCGACTTCGATGCCCCGGTTGCCGAAATTCAGTTGCCTTTGAATTTCGGGTGATCCCTCTTGAGCATGTATGCTTCTGCTACTTGTTCTACATCAGACTTCTTCCGCAAACGGCGAAACGCTTTGACTCGGTGAGTTTCGCGGCATTCCGACTTCGATGCCCCGTTGCCGAAATTCAGTTGCCTTTGAATTTCGGGTGATCCCTCTTGAGCATGTATGCTTCTGCTACTTGTTCTACATCAGACTTCTTCCGCAAACGGCGAAACGCTTTGACTCGGTGAGTTTCGCGGCATTCCGACTTCGATGCCCCGGTTGCCGAAATTCAGTTGCCTTTGAATTTCGGGTGATCCCTCTTGAGCATGTATGCTTCTGCTACTTGTTCTACATCAGACTTCTTCCGCAAACGGCGAAACGCTTTGACTCGGTGAGTTTCGCGGCATTCCGACTTCGATGCCCCGGTTGCCGAAATTCAGTTGCCTTTGAATTTCGGGTGATCCCTCTTGAGCATGTATGCTTCTGCTACTTGTTCTACATCAGACTTCTTCCGCAAACGGCGAAACGCTTTGACTCGGTGAGTTTCGCGGCATTCCGACTTCGATGCCCCGGTTGCCGAAATTCAGTTGCCTTTGAATTTCGGGTGATCCCTCTTGAGCATGTATGCTTCTGCTACTTGTTCTACATCAGACTTCTTCCGCAAACGGCGAAACGCTTTGACTCGGTGAGTTTCGCGGCATTCCGACTTCGATGCCCCGGTTGCCGAAATTCAGTTGCCTTTGAATTTCGGGTGATCCCTCTTGAGCATGTATGCTTCTGCTACTTGTTCTACATCAGACTTCTTCCGCAAACGGCGAAACGCTTTGACTCGGTGAGTTTCGCGGCATTCCGACTTCGATGCCCCGGTTGCCGAAATTCAGTTGCCTTTGAATTTCGGGTGATCCCTCTTGAGCATGTATGCTTCTGCTACTTGTTCTACATCAGACTTCTTCCGCAAACGGCGAAACGCTTTGACTCGGTGAGTTTCGCGGCATTCCGACTTCGATGCCCCGGTTGCCGAAATTCAGTTGCCTTTGAATTTCGGGTGATCCCTCTTGAGCATGTATGCTTCTGCTACTTGTTCTACATCAGACTTCTTCCGCAAACGGCGAAACGCTTTGACTCGGTGAGTTTCGCGGCATTCCGACTTCGATGCCCCGGTTGCCGAAATTCAGTTGCCTTTGAATTTCGGGTGATCCCTCTTGAGCATGTATGCTTCTGCTACTTGTTCTACATCAGACTTCTTCCGCAAACGGCGAAACGCTTTGACTCGGTGAGTTTCGCGGCATTCCGACTTCGATGCCCCGGTTGCCGAAATTCAGTTGCCTTTGAATTTCGGGTGATCCCTCTTGAGCATGTATGCTTCTGCTACTTGTTCTACATCAGACTTCTTCCGCAAACGGCGAAACGCTTTGACTCGGTGAGTTTCGCGGCATTCCGACTTCGATGCCCCGGTTGCCGAAATTCAGTTGCCTTTGAATTTCGGGTGATCCCTCTTGAGCATGTATGCTTCTGCTACTTGTTCTACATCAGACTTCTTCCGCAAACGGCGAAACGCTTTGACTCGGTGAGTTTCGCGGCATTCCGACTTCGATGCCCCGGTTGCCGAAATTCAGTTGCCTTTGAATTTCGGGTGATCCCTCTTGAGCATGTATGCTTCTGCTACTTGTTCTACATCAGACTTCTTCCGCAAACGGCGAAACGCTTTGACTCGGTGAGTTTCGCGGCATTCCGACTTCGATGCCCCGGTTGCCGAAATTCAGTTGCCTTTGAATTTCGGGTGATCCCTCTTGAGCATGTATGCTTCTGCTACTTGTTCTACATCAGACTTCTTCCGCAAACGGCGAAACGCTTTGACTCGGTGAGTTTCGCGGCATTCCGACTTCGATGCCCCGGTTGCCGAAATTCAGTTGCCTTTGAATTTCGGGTGATCCCTCTTGAGCATGTATGCTTCTGCTACTTGTTCTACATCAGACTTCTTCCGCAAACGGCGAAACGCTTTGACTCGGTGAGTTTCGCGGCATTCCGACTTCGATGCCCCGGTTGCCGAAATTCAGTTGCCTTTGAATTTCGGGTGATCCCTCTTGAGCATGTATGCTTCTGCTACTTGTTCTACATCAGACTTCTTCCGCAAACGGCGAAACGCTTTGACTCGGTGAGTTTCGCGGCATTCCGACTTCGATGCCCCGGTTGCCGAAATTCAGTTGCCTTTGAATTTCGGGTGATCCCTCTTGAGCATGTATGCTTCTGCTACTTGTTCTACATCAGACTTCTTCCGCAAACGGCGAAACGCTTTGACTCGGTGAGTTTCGCGGCATTCCGACTTCGATGCCCCGGTTGCCGAAATTCAGTTGCCTTTGAATTTCGGGTGATCCCTCTTGAGCATGTATGCTTCTGCTACTTGTTCTACATCAGACTTCTTCCGCAAACGGCGAAACGCTTTGACTCGGTGAGTTTCGCGGCATTCCGACTTCGATGCCCCGGTTGCCGAAATTCAGTTGCCTTTGAATTTCGGGTGATCCCTCTTGAGCATGTATGCTTCTGCTACTTGTTCTACATCAGACTTCTTCCGCAAACGGCGAAACGCTTTGACTCGGTGAGTTTCGCGGCATTCCGACTTCGATGCCCCGGTTGCCGAAATTCAGTTGCCTTTGAATTTCGGGTGATCCCTCTTGAGCATGTATGCTTCTGCTACTTGTTCTACATCAGACTTCTTCCGCAAACGGCGAAACGCTTTGACTCGGTGAGTTTCGCGGCATTCCGACTTCGATGCCCCGGTTGCCGAAATTCAGTTGCCTTTGAATTTCGGGTGATCCCTCTTGAGCATGTATGCTTCTGCTACTTGTTCTACATCAGACTTCTTCCGCAAACGGCGAAACGCTTTGACTCGGTGAGTTTCGCGGCATTCCGACTTCGATGCCCCGGTTGCCGAAATTCAGTTGCCTTTGAATTTCGGGTGATCCCTCTTGAGCATGTATGCTTCTGCTACTTGTTCTACATCAGACTTCTTCCGCAAACGGCGAAACGCTTTGACTCGGTGAGTTTCGCGGCATTCCGACTTCGATGCCCCGGTTGCCGAAATTCAGTTGCCTTTGAATTTCGGGTGATCCCTCTTGAGCATGTATGCTTCTGCTACTTGTTCTACATCAGACTTCTTCCGCAAACGGCGAAACGCTTTGACTCGGTGAGTTTCGCGGCATTCCGACTTCGATGCCCCGGTTGCCGAAATTCAGTTGCCTTTGAATTTCGGGTGATCCCTCTTGAGCATGTATGCTTCTGCTACTTGTTCTACATCAGACTTCTTCCGCAAACGGCGAAACGCTTTGACTCGGTGAGTTTCGCGGCATTCCGACTTCGATGCCCCGGTTGCCGAAATTCAGTTGCCTTTGAATTTCGGGTGATCCCTCTTGAGCATGTATGCTTCTGCTACTTGTTCTACATCAGACTTCTTCCGCAAACGGCGAAACGCTTTGACTCGGTGAGTTTCGCGGCATTCCGACTTCGATGCCCCGGTTGCCGAAATTCAGTTGCCTTTGAATTTCGGGTGATCCCTCTTGAGCATGTATGCTTCTGCTACTTGTTCTACATCAGACTTCTTCCGCAAACGGCGAAACGCTTTGACTCGGTGAGTTTCGCGGCATTCCGACTTCGATGCCCCGGTTGCCGAAATTCAGTTGCCTTTGAATTTCGGGTGATCCCTCTTGAGCATGTATGCTTCTGCTACTTGTTCTACATCAGACTTCTTCCGCAAACGGCGAAACGCTTTGACTCGGTGAGTTTCGCGGCATTCCGACTTCGATGCCCCGGTTGCCGAAATTCAGTTGCCTTTGAATTTCGGGTGATCCCTCTTGAGCATGTATGCTTCTGCTACTTGTTCTACATCAGACTTCTTCCGCAAACGGCGAAACGCTTTGACTCGGTGAGTTTCGCGGCATTCCGACTTCGATGCCCCGGTTGCCGAAATTCAGTTGCCTTTGAATTTCGGGTGATCCCTCTTGAGCATGTATGCTTCTGCTACTTGTTCTACATCAGACTTCTTCCGCAAACGGCGAAACGCTTTGACTCGGTGAGTTTCGCGGCATTCCGACTTCGATGCCCCGGTTGCCGAAATTCAGTTGCCTTTGAATTTCGGGTGATCCCTCTTGAGCATGTATGCTTCTGCTACTTGTTCTACATCAGACTTCTTCCGCAAACGGCGAAACGCTTTGACTCGGTGAGTTTCGCGGCATTCCGACTTCGATGCCCCGTTTGCCGAAATTCAGTTGCCTTTGAATTTCGGGTGATCCCTCTTGAGCATGTATGCTTCTGCTACTTGTTCTACATCAGACTTCTTCCGCAAACGGCGAAACGCTTTGACTCGGTGAGTTTCGCGGCATTCCGACTTCGATGCCCCGGTTGCCGAAATTCAGTTGCCTTTGAATTTCGGGTGATCCCTCTTGAGCATGTATGCTTCTGCTACTTGTTCTACATCAGACTTCTTCCGCAAACGGCGAAACGCTTTGACTCGGTGAGTTTCGCGGCATTCCGACTTCGATGCCCCGTTGCCGAAATTCAGTTGCCTTTGAATTTCGGGTGATCCCTCTTGAGCATGTATGCTTCTGCTACTTGTTCTACATCAGACTTCTTCCGCAAACGGCGAAACGCTTTGACTCGGTGAGTTTCGCGGCATTCCGACTTCGATGCCCCGGTTGCCGAAATTCAGTTGCCTTTGAATTTCGGGTGATCCCTCTTGAGCATGTATGCTTCTGCTACTTGTTCTACATCAGACTTCTTCCGCAAACGGCGAAACGCTTTGACTCGGTGAGTTTCGCGGCATTCCGACTTCGATGCCCCGGTTGCCGAAATTCAGTTGCCTTTGAATTTCGGGTGATCCCTCTTGAGCATGTATGCTTCTGCTACTTGTTCTACATCAGACTTCTTCCGCAAACGGCGAAACGCTTTGACTCGGTGAGTTTCGCGGCATTCCGACTTCGATGCCCCGGTTGCCGAAATTCAGTTGCCTTTGAATTTCGGGTGATCCCTCTTGAGCATGTATGCTTCTGCTACTTGTTCTACATCAGACTTCTTCCGCAAACGGCGAAACGCTTTGACTCGGTGAGTTTCGCGGCATTCCGACTTCGATGCCCCGGTTGCCGAAATTCAGTTGCCTTTGAATTTCGGGTGATCCCTCTTGAGCATGTATGCTTCTGCTACTTGTTCTACATCAGACTTCTTCCGCAAACGGCGAAACGCTTTGACTCGGTGAGTTTCGCGGCATTCCGACTTCGATGCCCCGGTTGCCGAAATTCAGTTGCCTTTGAATTTCGGGTGATCCCTCTTGAGCATGTATGCTTCTGCTACTTGTTCTACATCAGACTTCTTCCGCAAACGGCGAAACGCTTTGACTCGGTGAGTTTCGCGGCATTCCGACTTCGATGCCCCGGTTGCCGAAATTCAGTTGCCTTTGAATTTCGGGTGATCCCTCTTGAGCATGTATGCTTCTGCTACTTGTTCTACATCAGACTTCTTCCGCAAACGGCGAAACGCTTTGACTCGGTGAGTTTCGCGGCATTCCGACTTCGATGCCCCGGTTGCCGAAATTCAGTTGCCTTTGAATTTCGGGTGATCCCTCTTGAGCATGTATGCTTCTGCTACTTGTTCTACATCAGACTTCTTCCGCAAACGGCGAAACGCTTTGACTCGGTGAGTTTCGCGGCATTCCGACTTCGATGCCCCGGTTGCCGAAATTCAGTTGCCTTTGAATTTCGGGTGATCCCTCTTGAGCATGTATGCTTCTGCTACTTGTTCTACATCAGACTTCTTCCGCAAACGGCGAAACGCTTTGACTCGGTGAGTTTCGCGGCATTCCGACTTCGATGCCCCGGTTGCCGAAATTCAGTTGCCTTTGAATTTCGGGTGATCCCTCTTGAGCATGTATGCTTCTGCTACTTGTTCTACATCAGACTTCTTCCGCAAACGGCGAAACGCTTTGACTCGGTGAGTTTCGCGGCATTCCGACTTCGATGCCCCGGTTGCCGAAATTCAGTTGCCTTTGAATTTCGGGTGATCCCTCTTGAGCATGTATGCTTCTGCTACTTGTTCTACATCAGACTTCTTCCGCAAACGGCGAAACGCTTTGACTCGGTGAGTTTCGCGGCATTCCGACTTCGATGCCCCGGTTGCCGAAATTCAGTTGCCTTTGAATTTCGGGTGATCCCTCTTGAGCATGTATGCTTCTGCTACTTGTTCTACATCAGACTTCTTCCGCAAACGGCGAAACGCTTTGACTCGGTGAGTTTCGCGGCATTCCGACTTCGATGCCCCGGTTGCCGAAATTCAGTTGCCTTTGAATTTCGGGTGATCCCTCTTGAGCATGTATGCTTCTGCTACTTGTTCTACATCAGACTTCTTCCGCAAACGGCGAAACGCTTTGACTCGGTGAGTTTCGCGGCATTCCGACTTCGATGCCCCGGTTGCCGAAATTCAGTTGCCTTTGAATTTCGGGTGATCCCTCTTGAGCATGTATGCTTCTGCTACTTGTTCTACATCAGACTTCTTCCGCAAACGGCGAAACGCTTTGACTCGGTGAGTTTCGCGGCATTCCGACTTCGATGCCCCGGTTGCCGAAATTCAGTTGCCTTTGAATTTCGGGTGATCCCTCTTGAGCATGTATGCTTCTGCTACTTGTTCTACATCAGACTTCTTCCGCAAACGGCGAAACGCTTTGACTCGGTGAGTTTCGCGGCATTCCGACTTCGATGCCCCGGTTGCCGAAATTCAGTTGCCTTTGAATTTCGGGTGATCCCTCTTGAGCATGTATGCTTCTGCTACTTGTTCTACATCAGACTTCTTCCGCAAACGGCGAAACGCTTTGACTCGGTGAGTTTCGCGGCATTCCGACTTCGATGCCCCGGTTGCCGAAATTCAGTTGCCTTTGAATTTCGGGTGATCCCTCTTGAGCATGTATGCTTCTGCTACTTGTTCTACATCAGACTTCTTCCGCAAACGGCGAAACGCTTTGACTCGGTGAGTTTCGCGGCATTCCGACTTCGATGCCCCGGTTGCCGAAATTCAGTTGCCTTTGAATTTCGGGTGATCCCTCTTGAGCATGTATGCTTCTGCTACTTGTTCTACATCAGACTTCTTCCGCAAACGGCGAAACGCTTTGACTCGGTGAGTTTCGCGGCATTCCGACTTCGATGCCCCGGTTGCCGAAATTCAGTTGCCTTTGAATTTCGGGTGATCCCTCTTGAGCATGTATGCTTCTGCTACTTGTTCTACATCAGACTTCTTCCGCAAACGGCGAAACGCTTTGACTCGGTGAGTTTCGCGGCATTCCGACTTCGATGCCCCGGTTGCCGAAATTCAGTTGCCTTTGAATTTCGGGTGATCCCTCTTGAGCATGTATGCTTCTGCTACTTGTTCTACATCAGACTTCTTCCGCAAACGGCGAAACGCTTTGACTCGGTGAGTTTCGCGGCATTCCGACTTCGATGCCCCGGTTGCCGAAATTCAGTTGCCTTTGAATTTCGGGTGATCCCTCTTGAGCATGTATGCTTCTGCTACTTGTTCTACATCAGACTTCTTCCGCAAACGGCGAAACGCTTTGACTCGGTGAGTTTCGCGGCATTCCGACTTCGATGCCCCGGTTGCCGAAATTCAGTTGCCTTTGAATTTCGGGTGATCCCTCTTGAGCATGTATGCTTCTGCTACTTGTTCTACATCAGACTTCTTCCGCAAACGGCGAAACGCTTTGACTCGGTGAGTTTCGCGGCATTCCGACTTCGATGCCCCGGTTGCCGAAATTCAGTTGCCTTTGAATTTCGGGTGATCCCTCTTGAGCATGTATGCTTCTGCTACTTGTTCTACATCAGACTTCTTCCGCAAACGGCGAAACGCTTTGACTCGGTGAGTTTCGCGGCATTCCGACTTCGATGCCCCGGTTGCCGAAATTCAGTTGCCTTTGAATTTCGGGTGATCCCTCTTGAGCATGTATGCTTCTGCTACTTGTTCTACATCAGACTTCTTCCGCAAACGGCGAAACGCTTTGACTCGGTGAGTTTCGCGGCATTCCGACTTCGATGCCCCGGTTGCCGAAATTCAGTTGCCTTTGAATTTCGGGTGATCCCTCTTGAGCATGTATGCTTCTGCTACTTGTTCTACATCAGACTTCTTCCGCAAACGGCGAAACGCTTTGACTCGGTGAGTTTCGCGGCATTCCGACTTCGATGCCCCGGTTGCCGAAATTCAGTTGCCTTTGAATTTCGGGTGATCCCTCTTGAGCATGTATGCTTCTGCTACTTGTTCTACATCAGACTTCTTCCGCAAACGGCGAAACGCTTTGACTCGGTGAGTTTCGCGGCATTCCGACTTCGATGCCCCGGTTGCCGAAATTCAGTTGCCTTTGAATTTCGGGTGATCCCTCTTGAGCATGTATGCTTCTGCTACTTGTTCTACATCAGACTTCTTCCGCAAACGGCGAAACGCTTTGACTCGGTGAGTTTCGCGGCATTCCGACTTCGATGCCCCGGTTGCCGAAATTCAGTTGCCTTTGAATTTCGGGTGATCCCTCTTGAGCATGTATGCTTCTGCTACTTGTTCTACATCAGACTTCTTCCGCAAACGGCGAAACGCTTTGACTCGGTGAGTTTCGCGGCATTCCGACTTCGATGCCCCGGTTGCCGAAATTCAGTTGCCTTTGAATTTCGGGTGATCCCTCTTGAGCATGTATGCTTCTGCTACTTGTTCTACATCAGACTTCTTCCGCAAACGGCGAAACGCTTTGACTCGGTGAGTTTCGCGGCATTCCGACTTCGATGCCCCGGTTGCCGAAATTCAGTTGCCTTTGAATTTCGGGTGATCCCTCTTGAGCATGTATGCTTCTGCTACTTGTTCTACATCAGACTTCTTCCGCAAACGGCGAAACGCTTTGACTCGGTGAGTTTCGCGGCATTCCGACTTCGATGCCCCGGTTGCCGAAATTCAGTTGCCTTTGAATTTCGGGTGATCCCTCTTGAGCATGTATGCTTCTGCTACTTGTTCTACATCAGACTTCTTCCGCAAACGGCGAAACGCTTTGACTCGGTGAGTTTCGCGGCATTCCGACTTCGATGCCCCGGTTGCCGAAATTCAGTTGCCTTTGAATTTCGGGTGATCCCTCTTGAGCATGTATGCTTCTGCTACTTGTTCTACATCAGACTTCTTCTTCCGCAAACGGCGAAACGCTTTGACTCGGTGAGTTTCGCGGCATTCCGACTTCGATGCCCCGTTGCCGAAATTCAGTTGCCTTTGAATTTCGGGTGATCCCTCTTGAGCATGTATGCTTCTGCTACTTGTTCTACATCAGACTTCTTCCGCAAACGGCGAAACGCTTTGACTCGGTGAGTTTCGCGGCATTCCGACTTCGATGCCCCGGTTGCCGAAATTCAGTTGCCTTTGAATTTCGGGTGATCCCTCTTGAGCATGTATGCTTCTGCTACTTGTTCTACATCAGACTTCTTCCGCAAACGGCGAAACGCTTTGACTCGGTGAGTTTCGCGGCATTCCGACTTCGATGCCCCGGTTGCCGAAATTCAGTTGCCTTTGAATTTCGGGTGATCCCTCTTGAGCATGTATGCTTCTGCTACTTGTTCTACATCAGACTTCTTCCGCAAACGGCGAAACGCTTTGACTCGGTGAGTTTCGCGGCATTCCGACTTCGATGCCCCGGTTGCCGAAATTCAGTTGCCTTTGAATTTCGGGTGATCCCTCTTGAGCATGTATGCTTCTGCTACTTGTTCTACATCAGACTTCTTCCGCAAACGGCGAAACGCTTTGACTCGGTGAGTTTCGCGGCATTCCGACTTCGATGCCCCGGTTGCCGAAATTCAGTTGCCTTTGAATTTCGGGTGATCCCTCTTGAGCATGTATGCTTCTGCTACTTGTTCTACATCAGACTTCTTCCGCAAACGGCGAAACGCTTTGACTCGGTGAGTTTCGCGGCATTCCGACTTCGATGCCCCGGTTGCCGAAATTCAGTTGCCTTTGAATTTCGGGTGATCCCTCTTGAGCATGTATGCTTCTGCTACTTGTTCTACATCAGACTTCTTCCGCAAACGGCGAAACGCTTTGACTCGGTGAGTTTCGCGGCATTCCGACTTCGATGCCCCGGTTGCCGAAATTCAGTTGCCTTTGAATTTCGGGTGATCCCTCTTGAGCATGTATGCTTCTGCTACTTGTTCTACATCAGACTTCTTCCGCAAACGGCGAAACGCTTTGACTCGGTGAGTTTCGCGGCATTCCGACTTCGATGCCCCGGTTGCCGAAATTCAGTTGCCTTTGAATTTCGGGTGATCCCTCTTGAGCATGTATGCTTCTGCTACTTGTTCTACATCAGACTTCTTTCCGCAAACGGCGAAACGCTTTGACTCGGTGAGTTTCGCGGCATTCCGACTTCGATGCCCCGGTTGCCGAAATTCAGTTGCCTTTGAATTTCGGGTGATCCCTCTTGAGCATGTATGCTTCTGCTACTTGTTCTACATCAGACTTCTTCCGCAAACGGCGAAACGCTTTGACTCGGTGAGTTTCGCGGCATTCCGACTTCGATGCCCCGGTTGCCGAAATTCAGTTGCCTTTGAATTTCGGGTGATCCCTCTTGAGCATGTATGCTTCTGCTACTTGTTCTACATCAGACTTCTTCCGCAAACGGCGAAACGCTTTGACTCGGTGAGTTTCGCGGCATTCCGACTTCGATGCCCCGGTTGCCGAAATTCAGTTGCCTTTGAATTTCGGGTGATCCCTCTTGAGCATGTATGCTTCTGCTACTTGTTCTACATCAGACTTCTTCCGCAAACGGCGAAACGCTTTGACTCGGTGAGTTTCGCGGCATTCCGACTTCGATGCCCCGGTTGCCGAAATTCAGTTGCCTTTGAATTTCGGGTGATCCCTCTTGAGCATGTATGCTTCTGCTACTTGTTCTACATCAGACTTCTTCCGCAAACGGCGAAACGCTTTGACTCGGTGAGTTTCGCGGCATTCCGACTTCGATGCCCCGGTTGCCGAAATTCAGTTGCCTTTGAATTTCGGGTGATCCCTCTTGAGCATGTATGCTTCTGCTACTTGTTCTACATCAGACTTCTTCCGCAAACGGCGAAACGCTTTGACTCGGTGAGTTTCGCGGCATTCCGACTTCGATGCCCCGGTTGCCGAAATTCAGTTGCCTTTGAATTTCGGGTGATCCCTCTTGAGCATGTATGCTTCTGCTACTTGTTCTACATCAGACTTCTTCCGCAAACGGCGAAACGCTTTGACTCGGTGAGTTTCGCGGCATTCCGACTTCGATGCCCCGGTTGCCGAAATTCAGTTGCCTTTGAATTTCGGGTGATCCCTCTTGAGCATGTATGCTTCTGCTACTTGTTCTACATCAGACTTCTTCCGCAAACGGCGAAACGCTTTGACTCGGTGAGTTTCGCGGCATTCCGACTTCGATGCCCCGGTTGCCGAAATTCAGTTGCCTTTGAATTTCGGGTGATCCCTCTTGAGCATGTATGCTTCTGCTACTTGTTCTACATCAGACTTCTTCCGCAAACGGCGAAACGCTTTGACTCGGTGAGTTTCGCGGCATTCCGACTTCGATGCCCCGGTTGCCGAAATTCAGTTGCCTTTGAATTTCGGGTGATCCCTCTTGAGCATGTATGCTTCTGCTACTTGTTCTACATCAGACTTCTTCCGCAAACGGCGAAACGCTTTGACTCGGTGAGTTTCGCGGCATTCCGACTTCGATGCCCCGGTTGCCGAAATTCAGTTGCCTTTGAATTTCGGGTGATCCCTCTTGAGCATGTATGCTTCTGCTACTTGTTCTACATCAGACTTCTTCCGCAAACGGCGAAACGCTTTGACTCGGTGAGTTTCGCGGCATTCCGACTTCGATGCCCCGGTTGCCGAAATTCAGTTGCCTTTGAATTTCGGGTGATCCCTCTTGAGCATGTATGCTTCTGCTACTTGTTCTACATCAGACTTCTTCCGCAAACGGCGAAACGCTTTGACTCGGTGAGTTTCGCGGCATTCCGACTTCGATGCCCCGGTTGCCGAAATTCAGTTGCCTTTGAATTTCGGGTGATCCCTCTTGAGCATGTATGCTTCTGCTACTTGTTCTACATCAGACTTCTTCCGCAAACGGCGAAACGCTTTGACTCGGTGAGTTTCGCGGCATTCCGACTTCGATGCCCCGGTTGCCGAAATTCAGTTGCCTTTGAATTTCGGGTGATCCCTCTTGAGCATGTATGCTTCTGCTACTTGTTCTACATCAGACTTCTTCCGCAAACGGCGAAACGCTTTGACTCGGTGAGTTTCGCGGCATTCCGACTTCGATGCCCCGGTTGCCGAAATTCAGTTGCCTTTGAATTTCGGGTGATCCCTCTTGAGCATGTATGCTTCTGCTACTTGTTCTACATCAGACTTCTTCCGCAAACGGCGAAACGCTTTGACTCGGTGAGTTTCGCGGCATTCCGACTTCGATGCCCCGGTTGCCGAAATTCAGTTGCCTTTGAATTTCGGGTGATCCCTCTTGAGCATGTATGCTTCTGCTACTTGTTCTACATCAGACTTCTTCCGCAAACGGCGAAACGCTTTGACTCGGTGAGTTTCGCGGCATTCCGACTTCGATGCCCCGGTTGCCGAAATTCAGTTGCCTTTGAATTTCGGGTGATCCCTCTTGAGCATGTATGCTTCTGCTACTTGTTCTACATCAGACTTCTTCCGCAAACGGCGAAACGCTTTGACTCGGTGAGTTTCGCGGCATTCCGACTTCGATGCCCCGTTTGCCGAAATTCAGTTGCCTTTGAATTTCGGGTGATCCCTCTTGAGCATGTATGCTTCTGCTACTTGTTCTACATCAGACTTCTTCCGCAAACGGCGAAACGCTTTGACTCGGTGAGTTTCGCGGCATTCCGACTTCGATGCCCCGGTTGCCGAAATTCAGTTGCCTTTGAATTTCGGGTGATCCCTCTTGAGCATGTATGCTTCTGCTACTTGTTCTACATCAGACTTCTTCCGCAAACGGCGAAACGCTTTGACTCGGTGAGTTTCGCGGCATTCCGACTTCGATGCCCCGGTTGCCGAAATTCAGTTGCCTTTGAATTTCGGGTGATCCCTCTTGAGCATGTATGCTTCTGCTACTTGTTCTACATCAGACTTCTTCCGCAAACGGCGAAACGCTTTGACTCGGTGAGTTTCGCGGCATTCCGACTTCGATGCCCGGTTGCCGAAATTCAGTTGCCTTTGAATTTCGGGTGATCCCTCTTGAGCATGTATGCTTCTGCTACTTGTTCTACATCAGACTTCTTCCGCAAACGGCGAAACGCTTTGACTCGGTGAGTTTCGCGGCATTCCGACTTCGATGCCCCGGTTGCCGAAATTCAGTTGCCTTTGAATTTCGGGTGATCCCTCTTGAGCATGTATGCTTCTGCTACTTGTTCTACATCAGACTTCTTCCGCAAACGGCGAAACGCTTTGACTCGGTGAGTTTCGCGGCATTCCGACTTCGATGCCCCGGTTGCCGAAATTCAGTTGCCTTTGAATTTCGGGTGATCCCTCTTGAGCATGTATGCTTCTGCTACTTGTTCTACATCAGACTTCTTCCGCAAACGGCGAAACGCTTTGACTCGGTGAGTTTCGCGGCATTCCGACTTCGATGCCCCGGTTGCCGAAATTCAGTTGCCTTTGAATTTCGGGTGATCCCTCTTGAGCATGTATGCTTCTGCTACTTGTTCTACATCAGACTTCTTCCGCAAACGGCGAAACGCTTTGACTCGGTGAGTTTCGCGGCATTCCGACTTCGATGCCCCGGTTGCCGAAATTCAGTTGCCTTTGAATTTCGGGTGATCCCTCTTGAGCATGTATGCTTCTGCTACTTGTTCTACATCATACTTCTTCCGCAAACGGCGAAACGCTTTGACTCAGTGAGTTTCGCGGCATTCCGACTTCAATGCCCGGTTGCCGAAATTCAGTTGCCTTTGAATTTCGGGTGATCCCTCTTGAGCATGTATGCTTCTGCTACTTGTACTACATCAGACTTCTTTCGCAAACGGCGAAACGCTTTGACTCGGTGAGTTTCGCGGCATTCCGACTTCGATGCCCCGGTTGCCGAAATTCAGTTGCCTTTGAATTTCGGGTGATCCCTCTTGAGCATGTATGCTTCTGCTACTTGTTCTACATCAAACTTCTTCCGCAAACGCGAAACGCTTTGACTCGGTGAGTTTCGCGTCACTCCAACTTCGATGCCCCGGTTGCCGAAATTCAGTTGCTTTTGAATTTCGGGCGTTCCCTCTTGAGCATGTATGCTTCTGCTACTTGTTCTACATCAGACTTCTTCCGCAAAAGGCGAAACGCTTTGACTCGGTGAGTTTCGCGCAACTCCAACTTCGATGCCACGGTTGCCGAAATTCAGTTGCTTTTGAATTTCGGGTGTTCGCTCTTGAGCATGTATGCTTCTGCTACTTTATCTACATCAGACTTTTTCCGCAAATGGCAAAACGCATTGACTCGGTGAGTTTCGGGGCATTCCAACTTTGATGCCCCGGTTGCCGAAATTCAGGTTCCTTTTAATTTCGGGAGATCCCTCTTGAGCATGTATGCTTCTGCTACTTGTTCTACATCACACTTCTTCCATAAACTGCGAAACGCTTTGACTCGGTGAGTTTCGCGGCATTCCAACTTCGATGCCCCGGTTGCCGAAATTCAGTTGCCTTTGAATTTCGGGCGATCCCTCTTGAGCTTGTATGCTTCTGCAACTTGTTCTACCTCAGACTTTTTCAGCAAACGGCGAAACGCTTTGACTCGGTGAGTTTCGCGGCATTCCGACTTCGATGCTCCGGTTGCTGAAATTCAGTTGCCTTTGAATTTCGGGCGATCCCTCTTAAGCATGTATGCTTCTGCTACTTGTTCTACATCAAACTTCTTCCGCAAACGGCGAAACGCTTTGACTCGGTGAGTTTCGCGGCATTCCGACTTCGATGCCCCGGTTGCCGAAATTCAGTTGCCTTTGAATTTCGGGTGATCCCTCTTGAGCATGTATGCTTCTGCTACTTGTTCTACATCAGACTTCTTCCGCAAAAGGCGAAACGCTTTGACTCGGTGAGTTTCGCGCATTCCGACTTCGATGCCCCGGTTGCCGAAATTCAGTTGCCTTTGAATTTCGGGTGATCCCTCTTGAGCATGTATGCTTCTGCTACTTGTTCTACATCAGACTTCTTC
The DNA here is from genome assembly GCA_029228515.1 of Populus alba x Populus x berolinensis. Classification (NCBI taxonomy): domain Eukaryota; kingdom Viridiplantae; phylum Streptophyta; class Magnoliopsida; order Malpighiales; family Salicaceae; genus Populus; species Populus alba x Populus x berolinensis. The sequence continues at coordinate 24,465,074 of CM055356.1, forward strand.
CGCAAACGCGAAACGCTTTGACTCGGTGAGTTTCGCGGCATTCCGACTTCGATGCCCCGGTTGCCGAAATTCAGTTGCCTTTGAATTTCGGGTGATCCCTCTTGAGCATGTATGCTTCTGCTACTTGTTCTACATCAAACTTCTTCCCCAAACGGCGAAACGCTTTGACTCGGTGAGTTTCGCGGCATTCCGACTTCGATGCCCCGGTTGCTGTAATTCAGTTGCCTTTGAATTTCGGGTGATCCCTCTTGAGCATGTATCCTTCTGCTACTTGTTCTACATCAGACTTCTTCCACAAACGGCGAAACGCTTTGACTCGGTGAGTTTCGCGGCATTCCGACTTCGATGCCCCGGTTGCCGAAATTCAGTTGCCTTTGAATTTCGGGTGATCCCTCTTGAGCATGTATGCTTCTGCTACTTGTTCTACATGAGACATCTTCCGCAAACAGTGAAACGCTTTGACTCGGTGAGTTTCCCGCCATTCCGATTTCGATGCCCCGGTTGCAGAAATTCAGTTGCCTTTGAATTTCGAGTGATCCCTCTTGAGCATGCTTGGACCGCTTTTGTGATCGGCTTGTTTTAACTCGCAAGTGCACGAGTGTGCGATGTAGCAATTAACTCGGTAAGATCGAGGTCATATCCACAGAGAGCTAGATCTTGGAAATTAAGCTAGGTAACACACAAAAAAACCTCAAGAGAATTAAATTAACAATAACTTGGTTGAAAATAATTGATGGATTTGTTTTCAAGATGAAAAAGTGTAAATAGATTTTAAAAGACAAGAAAAAGTAAGTCTTGGTCCAAATCAATTTTAATGGTGATGTATTTGATTTTCTTCAACATATATAAGATAACTCAACCTAATATCAACGATGGTGATATTAGATCGGAAGATATTACAATGAAGTTTAAAAAGATGAAGATTAATTATTGCTTAAGAATGAACAAGTACTTTCAAATTAAGTAAACATTGAATCAAGCAATCTCTATACCAAAACTAAGTTTGTGCATAAAAATTCAAGATTATAACATTACCAAATGATTTCTAAAATTTCTTTGCAATAATAAAACATTCATGAAGAAGATGAGAAGATAATCATTAACATTCATTCATATCTTAAAGAACTCACCTCAATCACCATCATCCTTGATTTGGATCCAAGAAAGAGATTAGCCAACCATGATTATATATAAGAACACTTTAATAAACATGAAATAACTTGAATCAAACTGAAATAATAAGTTTACAAACTAAAGAACCGAAATCTACAAAGAAGAACACAACAGAATTTCAGTAAAAAATTCGGACACAAATCTGACTCTAACTTTGGACAGCAATTCGACCCTCTTAGAAGCCTCCCCTGGAGATGGCTATTAGAGACATATTTATAGGCAATTCTGTTAGCTTTCCAGATCATTAAAGAACATCTCATTGGACATCTGAGTCAACAGTTATGGGCAAAACACCGAAAGGTGTCTGGAAAATTAAAATCAGGCCAGCTTGAGAACACTTTGGTGCACGTTTTTCTTCCTCCTTTATGAGCTGATTTCTTTCTTCTTTTTGACCCAAAATAATGTCACAATGTCCCCTCCAGCTTTCCATCCATGGCTTGCCCTCTTGATCAATTAATTGCCCAAAATAAATCAAATGTTATTTGTTGTGTGACCATGTAAGATCATGGATTGTGCTTGGGCTGATTTGGAGGCTGATTTGGGGGCTGAACTTTGAGGCTGAATTTGAGCATCAAATAAGTATACAAATGTACCTATTATTTGGGCTAAAATTGACATTGAAACCTTAAGTGTTTGATGTTGAAGTTTTCACACAACAAAAAGGCAAGTTTGGGCTTGAAATAGATCATATGATATTCTTCTAAATTGGAAAGAATTGATTTTTGGGGCAAATTTAGAGCACTAAATTGAACCAAGATTTGCTTCAATCTTCAACTAAATTTCTCTTCAATTTTTGTTCCGAATTCTGACTTGAATTTTCTGAAATAATTCATTTAAGCTCCAAAAACCTATCGAAACATAAAAGAAACTGCATTACTAAAAAGCACATCACTTATTATAAAAACCCAAATAAAAACAAGAAATACATATTAAAATAAAAGACTTAATGATACCTTTTGATGCACAATCACACCCCCGAACTTAGATTTTGCTAGTCCTCAAGCAAAACAAAACATAAAACCTTTAAAATAAAAACAACAATAATAACAAATTGCCCGACTCATCGCACTTAAAGGACCTATCATGCAAACATTGTATCTTTAACTTGGTTGCACACAATAGCAAATAAAGAAAAATAAGCATACTCACATTCTCTAAGTCAAACATCCATACAAAATTCCAAATTCAATCGATTTATCATGCAACCAACATAATTTGATTCACGCGAAAACTCAACTTGTAATCTTCCTTTTCACTACTACAAACAAGGTAGCAAACAAAGAAATATCTATATATATTTTTTCCTTTTTTTTTTTTTTTTTTTTTTGAAGATATTATTTATCTTTTTCTTTAAGTGATCACTTCCCTTTTGACGCGAATACAAACTTTGTGATGAATGCAACCGTTTACTTACAAAGTCACAAAACTTAAAGTGCTTGCATACCATATTTCAAGCTGGCCTTTTGACCGTAAAGATAAACATTTGTGATGAATACCCCTAGTTACTGAGCAACTCAAAACATTGAGTAGATAGAACTTTGTACCAATTTATTTATTTATTTTTGTAATAATTATTACTTTATTTAACTTAAACCTTGTTTAGGACTAGATCAAAAGGATAATCACAAGTAAACATCACACTCATCTTTCATGCATAATCACACAACTCACACAACTTTTACAAGAAAGATGTACTTCAATAATCTTAAAAAAAAAAAGTATGCTATATCTTGCTTATAAGATATTATCTATGCCCCAAATTAAAGGCATGCAATGTTCAACACAATAATGAATCCAAAAATTAATGTTGATCCTAAACAATCTCATTCATATTCAATGCAAGTTTTTTATTTTTTTTTTTAAACAAGCATGGTTATCTCAAGCATTCAACATAATCAAATATCTAAAATTAAGTTTTACATTATCCTCAATGTAAAAAAGAAAGAAAGAAAAGTATAACGATTAAAAACTGTTACTCCTCTTTGTTTTCAAGGATGAATGTCTATGACTTGGACATGAGCTGACTTCTTGCTTGATTTTTTTTTTTTTCCTGCATCATCACAACTAAAAGAAAACATTGATTTTTTTTTTTAAATAAAGAACCTCACACCCCCCCCCACTTAAAATAA
>CM055356.1:24468475-24484277 GCA_029228515.1 Populus alba x Populus x berolinensis
GGTTGCCGAAATTCAGTTGCCTTTGAATTTCGGGTGATCCCTCTTGAGCATGTATGCTTCTGCTACTTGTTCTACATCATTCTTTCTTCGCAAACGCGAAACGCTTTGACTCGGTGTTTTGCATTCCGACTTCGATGCCCCGGTTGCCGAAATTCAGTTGCCTTTGAATTTCGGGTGATCCCTCTTGAGCATGTATGCTTCTGCTACTTGTTCTACATCACACTTCCTTCCGCAAACGGCGAAACGCTTTGACTCGGTGAGTTTCGCGGCATTCCGACTTCGATGCCCCGGTTGCCGAAATTCAGTTGCCTTTGAATTTCGGGTGATCCCTCTTGAGCATGTATGCTTCTGCTACTTGTTCTACATCACACTTCCTTCCGCAAACGCGAAACGCTTTGACTCGGTGAGTTTCGCGCATTCCGACTTCGATGCCCCGTTTGCCGAAATTCAGTTGCCTTTGAATTTCGGGTGATCCCTCTTGAGCATGTATGCTTCTGCTACTTGTTCTACATCACACTTCCTTCCGCAAACGGCGAAACGCTTTGACTCGGTGAGTTTCGCGGCATTCCGACTTCGATGCCCCGGTTGCCGAAATTCAGTTGCCTTTGAATTTCGGGTGATCCCTCTTGAGCATGTATGCTTCTGCTACTTGTTCTACATCACACTTCTTCCGCAAACGGCGAAACGCTTTGACTCGGTGAGTTTCGCGGCATTCCGACTTCGATGCCCCGGTTGCCGAAATTCAGTTGCCTTTGAATTTCGGTGATCCCTCTTGAGCATGTATGCTTCTGCTACTTGTTCTACATCAGACTTCCTTCCGCAAACGGCGAAACGCTTTGACTCGGTGAGTTTCGCGGCATTCCGACTTCGATGCCCCGGTTGCCGAAATTCAGTTGCCTTTGAATTTCGGGTGATCCCTCTTGAGCATGTATGCTTCTGCTACTTGTTCTACATCAGACTTCTTCCGCAAACGGCGAAACGCTTTGACTCGGTGAGTTTCGCGGCATTCCGACTTCGATGCCCCGGTTGCCGAAATTCAGTTGCCTTTGAATTTCGGGTGATCCCTCTTGAGCATGTATGCTTCTGCTACTTGTTCTACATCACACTTCCTTCCGCAAACGGCGAAACGCTTTGACTCGGTGAGTTTCGCGGCATTCCGACTTCGATGCCCGGTTGCCGAAATTCAGTTGCCTTTGAATTTCGGTGATCCCTCTTGAGCATGTATGCTTCTGCTACTTGTTCTACATCACACTTTCTTCCGCAAACGGCGAAACGCTTTGACTCGGTGAGTTTCGCGGCATTCCGACTTCGATGCCCCGGTTGCCGAAATTCAGTTGCCTTTGAATTTCGGGTGATCCCTCTTGAGCATGTATGCTTCTGCTACTTGTTCTACATCAACTTCTTCCGCAAACGGCGAAACGCTTTGACTCGGTGAGTTTCGCGGCATTCCGACTTCGATGCCCCGGTTGCCGAAATTCAGTTGCCTTTGAATTTCGGGTGATCCCTCTTGAGCATGTATGCTTCTGCTACTTGTTCTACATCACACTTCTTCCGCAAACAAGAAACGCTTTGACTCGGTGAGTTTCGCGGCATTCCGACTTCGATGCCCGGTTGCCGAAATTCAGTTGCCTTTGAATTTCGGGTGATCCCTCTTGAGCATGTATGCTTCTGCTACTTGTTCTACATCAGACTTCTTCCGCAAACGGCGAAACGCTTTGCCTCGGTGAGTTTCGCGGCATTCCGCCTTCGATGCCCCGGTTGCCGAAATTCAGTTGCCTTTGAATTTCGGGTGATCCCTCTTGAGCATGCATGCTTCTTGTACTTGTTCTACATCAGACTTCTTCCGCAAACAACGAAACGCTTTGACTCGGTGAGTTTCGCGGCATTCCGACTTCGATGCCCCGGTTGCCGAAATTCAGTTGCCTTGGAATTTCGGGTGATCCCTCTTGAGCATGCTTCTGCTATTAGTTCTACATCACACTTCCTTCCGCAAACAGCGAAATGCTTTGACTCGGTGAGTTTCGCGGCATTCCGACTTCGATGCCCGGTTGCCGAAATTCAGTTGCCTTTGAATTTCGGGTGATCCCTCTTGAGCATGTATACTTCTGCTACTTGTTCTACATCACATTTCCTTCCCCAAAAAGCGAAACGCTTTCACTCGGTGAGTTTCGCGGCATTCCGACTTCGATGCCCCGGTTGCCGAAATTCAGTTGCCTTTGAATTTCGGGTGATCCCTCTTGAGCATGTATGCTTCTGCTACTTGTTCTACATCACACTCCTTCCGCAAACGGCGAAACGCATTCACTCGGTGAGTTTCGCGGCATTCCGACTTCGATGCCCCGGTTGCCAAAATTCAGTTGCCTTTGAATTTCAGGTGATCCCTCTTGAGCATGTATGCTTCTGCTACTTGTTCTACATCACACTTCCTTCCGCAAACGGCGAAACGCTTTGACTCGGTGAGTTTCGCGGCATTCCGACTTCGATGCCCGGTTGCCGAAATTCAGTTGCCTTTGAATTTCGGGTGATCCCTCTTGAGCATGTATGCTTCTGCTACTTGTTCTACATCACACTTCCTTCCGCAAACGGCGAAACGCTTTGACTCGGTGAGTTTCGCGGCATTCCGACTTCGATGCCCGTTGCCGAAATTCAGTTGCCTTTGAATTTCGGGTGATCCCTCTTGAGCATGTATGCTTCTGCTACTTGTTCTACATCACACTTCCTTCCGCAAACAGCGAAACGCTTTGACTCGGTGAGTTTCGCGGCATTCCGACTTCGATGCCCCGGTTGCCGAAATTCAGTTGCCTTTGAATTTCGGGTGATCCCTCTTGAGCATGTATGCTTCTGCTACTTGTTCTACATCACATTTCCTTCGCAAACGAAACGCTTTGACTCGGTGAGTTTCGCGGCATTCCGACTTCGATGCCCCGGTTGCCGAAATTCAGTTGCCTTTGAATTTCGGGTGATCCCTCTTGAGCATGTATGCTTCTGCTACTTGTTCTACATCAGACTTCTTCCGCAAACGGCGAAACGCTTTGACTCGGTGAGTTTCGCGGCATTCCGACTTCGATGCCCCGTTGCCGAAATTCAGTTGCCTTTGAATTTCGGGTGATCCCTCTTGAGCATGTATGCTTCTGCTACTTGTTCTACATCACACTTCTTCCGCAAACGGCGAAACGCTTTGACTCGGTGAGTTTCGCGGCATTTCCGACTTCGATGCACCAGCGTTGCCTGAAATTCAGTTGTGTGCCTTTAGAGACTTTCGGTGGATCCTTCTTGAGCATGTATCGCTATCTGCTGACTTGTTTCTACATCACACTTCGCTGTCCGCGCACTAAACGGCGAAACACTTTGACTCGGATGAGTTTCGCGGCATTACCGGACTTCGATGCCCCGTGTTGCCATAATTGAGTTGCATGTGAATTTCGGTTGAGTGATCCGTCTTGAGCATGTATGGCTTCTTCTACTTGTTCATACATCACACTTCCTTCCGCAAACGGCGAAAGAAACGCTTTTGACTTTCGGTGAGTTGTTGTGGCATCTCGACCTTCGATGCCGCCGGGTGTGCGCCGAAAATACAGTTGCCATGAATAGTCGGGTGATGTACCCTCTTGAGCATGGATATGCTTGCGGCTACTTGTTTCTACAGATCACACTTCCTTTCGAAAAGAACGAAACGCTTCGACTCGGTGAGTTTCGCGCTCATTCGGGACTTCGATGCCCAGGTTTGCCGAAATTCAGTTGCCTATGGATTTCGGGTGAGTTCCCTCTTCGAGCATGTATGCTTCTGCTACTTGTTCTACATCACACTTCTTCCGCAAACGGCGAAACGCTTTGACTCGGTGAGTTTCGCGGCATTCCGACTTCGATGCCCGGTTGCCGAAATTCAGTTGCCTTTGAATTTCGGGTGATCCCTCTTGAGCATGTATGCTTCTGCTACTTGTTCTACATCACACTTCCTTCCGCAAACGGCGAAACGCTTTGACTCGGTGAGTTTCGCGGCATTCCGACTTCGATGCCCCGTTGCCGAAATTCAGTTGCCTTTGAATTTCGGGTGATCCCTCTTGAGCATGTATGCTTCTGCTACTTGTTCTACATCACACTTCCTTCCGCAAACGGCGAAACGCTTTGACTCGGTGAGTTTCGCGGCATTCCGACTTCGATGCCCCTTGCCGAAATTCAGTTGCCTTTGAATTTCGGTGATCCCTCTTGAGCATGTATGCTTCTGCTACTTGTTCTACATCACACTTCTTCCGCAAACAGCGAAACGCTTTGACTCGGTGAGTTTCGCGGCATTCCGACTTCGATGCCCCGGTTGCCGAAATTCAGTTGCCTTTGAATTTCGGTGATCCCTCTTGAGCATGTATGCTTCTGCTACTTGTTCTACATCAGACTTCCTTCCGCAAACGGCGAAACGCTTTGACTCGGTGAGTTTCGCGGCATTCCGACTTCGATGCCCCGGTTGCCGAAATTCAGTTGCCTTTGAATTTCGGGTGATCCCTCTTGAGCATGTATGCTTCTGCTACTTGTTCTACATCAGACTTCTTCCGCAAAGGCGAAACGCTTTGACTCGGTGAGTTTCGCGGCATTCCGACTTCGATGCCCCGGTTGCCGAAATTCAGTTGCCTTTGAATTTCGGGTGATCCCTCTTGAGCATGTATGCTTCTGCTACTTGTTCTACATCACACTTCTTCCGCAAACGGCGAAACGCTTTGACTCGGTGAGTTTCGCGGCATTCCGACTTCGATGCCCCGGTTGCCGAAATTCAGTTGCCTTTGAATTTCGGGTGATCCCTCTTGAGCATGTATGCTTCTGCTACTTGTTCTACATCACACTTCTTCCGCAAACGGCGAAACGCTTTGACTCGGTGAGTTTCGCGGCATTCCGACTTCGATGCCCCGGTTGCCGAAATTCAGTTGCCTTTGAATTTCGGGTGATCCCTCTTGAGCATGTATGCTTCTGCTACTTGTTCTACATCACACTTCCTTCCGCAAACGGCGAAACGCTTTGACTCGGTGAGTTTCGCGGCATTCCGACTTCGATGCCCCGGTTGCCGAAATTCAGTTGCCTTTGAATTTCGGGTGATCCCTCTTGAGCATGTATGCTTCTGCTACTTGTTCTACATCACATTCTTTCCGCAAACGGCGAAACGCTTTGACTCGGTGAGTTTCGCGGCATTCCGACTTCGATGCCCCGGTTGCCGAAATTCAGTTGCCTTTGAATTTCGGGTGATCCCTCTTGAGCATGTATGCTTCTGCTACTTGTTCTACATCACACTTCCTTCCGCAAACGGCGAAACGCTTTGACTCGGTGAGTTTCGCGGCATTCCGACTTCGATGCCCCGTTGCCGAAATTCAGTTGCCTTTGAATTTCGGGTGATCCCTCTTGAGCATGTATGCTTCTGCTACTTGTTCTACATCAGACTTTCCTTCCGCAAACGGCGAAACGCTTTGACTCGGTGAGTTTCGCGGCATTCCGACTTCGATGCCCCGTTGCCGAAATTCAGTTGCCTTTGAATTTCGGGTGATCCCTCTTGAGCATGTATGCTTCTGCTACTTGTTCTACATCACACTTCTTCCGCAAACGGCGAAACGCTTTGACTCGGTGAGTTTCGCGGCATTCCGACTTCGATGCCCCGGTTGCCGAAATTCAGTTGCCTTTGAATTTCGGGTGATCCCTCTTGAGCATGTATGCTTCTGCTACTTGTTCTACATCACACTTCCTTCCGCAAACCGAAACGCTTTGACTCGGTGAGTTTCGCGGCATTCCGACTTCGATGCCCGGTTGCCGAAATTCAGTTGCCTTTGAATTTCGGGTGATCCCTCTTGAGCATGTATGCTTCTGCTACTTGTTCTACATCACACTTCCTTCCGCAAACGGCGAAACGCTTTGACTCGGTGAGTTTCGCGGCATTCCGACTTCGATGCCCCGGTTGCCGAAATTCAGTTGCCTTTGAATTTCGGGTGATCCCTCTTGAGCATGTATGCTTCTGCTACTTGTTCTACATCAGACTTCTTCCGCAAACGGCGAAACGCTTTGACTCGGTGAGTTTCGCGGCATTCCGACTTCGATGCCCGGTTGCCGAAATTCAGTTGCCTTTGAATTTCGGGTGATCCCTCTTGAGCATGTATGCTTCTGCTACTTGTTCTACATCACACTTCTTCCGCAAACGGCGAAACGCTTTGACTCGGTGAGTTTCGGCGGCATTCCGACTTCGATGCCCCGGTTGCCGAAATTCAGTTGCCTTTGAATTTCGGGTGATCCCTCTTGAGCATGTATGCTTCTGCTACTTGTTCTACATCAGACTTCTTCCGCAAACGGCGAAACGCTTTGACTCGGTGAGTTTCGCGGCATTCCGACTTCGATGCCCGGTTGCCGAAATTCAGTTGCCTTTGAATTTCGGGTGATCCCTCTTGAGCATGTATGCTTCTGCTACTTGTTCTACATCAGACTTCTTCCGCAAACGCGAAACGCTTTGACTCGGTGAGTTTCGCGGCATTCCGACTTCGATGCCCCGGTTGCCGAAATTCAGTTGCCTTTGAATTTCGGGTGATCCCTCTTGAGCATGTATGCTTCTGCTACTTGTTCTACATCATACACTTCCTCCGCAAACGGCGAAACGCTTTGACTCGGTGAGTTTCGCGGCATTCCGACTTCGATGCCCCGGTTGCCGAAATTCAGTTGCCTTTGAATTTCGGGTGATCCCTCTTGAGCATGTATGCTTCTGCTACTTGTTCTACATCACACTTCTTCCGCAAAGGCGAAACGCTTTGACTCGGTGAGTTTCGCGGCATTCCGACTTCGATGCCCCGGTTGCCGAAATTCAGTGCCTTTGAATTTCGGGTGATCCCTTTTGAATTTTAAGATAAAGGAAGAAAAATTTGGGTGATCCCTCTTGACATGATGCTTCTTCTGCTACTTGTTCTACATCACACTTCCTTCCGCAAACGGCGAAACGCTTTGACTCGGTGAGTTTCGCGGCATTCCGACTTCGATGCCCCGGTTGCCGAAATTCAGTTGCCTTTGAATTTCGGGTGATCCCTCTTGAGCATGTATGCTTCTGCTACTTGTTCTACATCACACTTCCTTCCGCAAACGGCGAAACGCTTTGACTCGGTGAGTTTCGCGGCATTCCGACTTCGATGCCCCGGTTGCCGAAATTCAGTTGCCTTTGAATTTCGGGTGATCCCTCTTGAGCATGTATGCTTCTGCTACTTGTTCTACATCACACTTCCTTCCGCAAACGGCGAAACGCTTTGACTCGGTGAGTTTCGCGGCATTCCGACTTCGATGCCCCGGTTGCCGAAATTCAGTTGCCTTTGAATTTCGGGTGATCCCTCTTGAGCATGTATGCTTCTGCTACTTGTTCTACATCACACTTCCTTCCGCAAACGGCGAAACGCTTTGACTCGGTGAGTTTCGCGGCATTCCGACTTCGATGCCCCGGTTGCCGAAATTCAGTTGCCTTTGAATTTCGGGTGATCCCTCTTGAGCATGTATGCTTCTGCTACTTGTTCTACATCACTTTTCCTCCGCAAACGGCGAAACGCTTTGACTCGGTGAGTTTCGCGGCATTCCGACTTCGATGCCCCGGTTGCCGAAATTCAGTTGCCTTTGAATTTCGGGTGATCCCTCTTGAGCATGTATGCTTCTGCTACTTGTTCTACATCACACTTCCTTCCAAACAAAGCGAAACGCTTTGACTCGGTGAGTTTCGCGGCATTCCGACTTCGATGCCCCGGTTGCCGAAATTCAGTTGCCTTTGAATTTCGGGTGATCCCTCTTGAGCATGTATGCTTCTGCTACTTGTTCTACATCACACTTCCTTCCGCAAACGCGAAACGCTTTAACTCGCTGAGTTTCGCGGCATTCCGACTTCGATGCCTCGGTTGCCGGAATTCAGTTGCCTTTGAATTTCGGGTGATCCCTCTTGAGCATGTATGCTTCTACTACTTGTTCTACATCACACTTCCTTCCGCAAACGGCGAAACGCTTTGACTCGGTGAGTTTCGCGGCATTCCGACTTCGATGCCCCGGTTGCTGAAATTCAGTTGCCTTTGAATTTCGGGTGATCCCTCTTGAGCATGTATGCTTCTGCTACTTGTTCTACATCAGACTTCTTCCGCAAAGTGCGTAACGCTTTGACTCGCTGAGTTTTACAGCTTTCGGACTTCGATGCCCCGTTGCCGAAATTCAGTTGCCTTTGAATTTCGGGAGATCCCTCTAGAGCATGTATGCTTCTGCTACTTCTTCTACATCACACTTCCTTCCGCAAACAGTGAAACGCTTTGACTTTGTGAGTTTCGCGGCATTCCGCCTTCGATGCCCCGGTTGCCGAAATTCAGTTGCCTTTGAATTTCGGGTGATCCCTCTTGAGCATGTATGCTTCTGCTACTTGTTCTACATCAGACTTCCTTCCGCAAACGGCGAAACGCTTTGACTCGGTGAGTTTCGCGGCATTCCGACTTCGATGCCCCGGTTGCCGAAATTCAGTTGCCTTTGAATTTCGGGTGATCCCTCTTGAGCATGTATGCTTCTGCTACTTGTTCTACATCACACTTCCTTCCGCAAACGCGAAACGCTTTGACTCGGTGAGTTTCGCGGCATTCCGACTTCGATGCCCCGGTTGCCGAAATTCAGTTGCCTTTGAATTTCGGGTGATCCCTCTTGAGCATGTATGCTTCTGCTACTTGTTCTACATCAGACTTCTTCCGCAAACGGCGAAACGCTTTGACTCGTGAGTTGCGGCATTCCGACTTCGATGCCCCGGTTGCCGAAATTCAGTTGCCTTTGAATTTCGGGTGATCCCTCTTGAGCATGTATGCTTCTGCTACTTGTTCTACATCACACTTCTTCCGCAAAACGGCGAAACGCTTTGACTCGGTGAGTTTCGCGGCATTCCGACTTCGATGCCCCGGTTGCCGAAATTCAGTTGCCTTTGAATTTCGGGTGATCCCTCTTGAGCATGTATGCTTCTGCTACTTGTTCTACATCAACTTCTTCCGCAAACGGCGAAACGCTTTGACTCGGTGAGTTTCGCGGCATTCCGACTTCGATGCCCCGGTTGCCGAAATTCAGTTGCCTTTGAATTTCGGGTGATCCCTCTTGAGCATGTATGCTTCTGCTACTTGTTCTACATCACACTTCTTCCGCAAACGGCGAAACGCTTTGACTCGGTGAGTTTCGCGGCATTCCGACTTCGATGCCCCGTTGCCGAAATTCAGTTGCCTTTGAATTTCGGGTGATCCCTCTTGAGCATGTATGCTTCTGCTACTTGTTCTACACATCACACTTCCTTCCGCAAACGGCGAAACGCTTTGACTCGGTGAGTTTCGCGGCATTCCGACTTCGATGCCCGGTTGCCGAAATTCAGTTGCCTTTGAATTTCGGGTGATCCCTCTTGAGCATGTATGCTTCTGCTACTTGTTCTACATCACACTTCCTTCCGCAAACGGCGAAACGCTTTGACTCGGTGAGTTTCGCGGCATTCCGACTTCGATGCCCCGTTGCCGAAATTCAGTTGCCTTTGAATTTCGGGTGATCCCTCTTGAGCATGTATGCTTCTGCTACTTGTTCTACATCACACTTCCTTCCGCAAACGGCGAAACGCTTTGACTCGGTGAGTTTCGCGGCATTCGGACTTCGATGCCCCGGTTGCCGAAATTCAGTTGCCTTTGAATTTCGGGTGATCCCTCTTGAGCATGTATGCTTCTGCTACTTGTTCTACATCAGACTTCCTTCCGCAAAGCGAAACGCTTTGACTCGGTGAGTTTCGCGGCATTCCGACTTCGATGCCCCGGTTGCCGAAATTCAGTTGCCTTTGAATTTCGGGTGATCCCTCTTTAGCATGTATGCTTCTGCTACTTGTTCTACATCACACTTCCTTCCGCAAACGGCGAAACGCTTTGACTCGGTGAGTTTCGCGGCATTCCGACTTCGATGCCCCGGTTTGCCGAAATTTAGTTGCCTTTGAATTTCGGGTGATCCCTCTTGAGCATGTATGCTTCTGCTACTTGTTCTACATAACACTTCCTTCCGCAAACGGCGAAACGCTTTGACTCGGTGAGTTTCGCGGCATTCCGACTTCGATGCCGCGGTTGCCGAAATTCAGTTGCCTTTGAATTTCGGGTGATCCCTCTTGAGCAAGTATGCTTCTGCTACTTGTTCTACATCAGACTTCTTCCGCAAACGGCGAAACGCTTTGACTCGGTGAGTTTCGCGGCATTCCGACTTCGATGCCCCGTTGCCGAAATTCAGTTGCCTTTGAATTTCGGGTGATCCCTCTTGAGCATGTATGCTTCTGCTACTTGTTCTACATCACACTTCCTCCGCAAACGGCGAAACGCTTTGACTCGGTGAGTTTCGCGGCATTCCGACTTCGATGCCCCGGTTGCCGAAATTCAGTTGCCTTTGAATTTCGGGTGATCCCTCTTGAGCATGTATGCTTCTGCTACTTGTTCTACATCACACTTCCTTCCGCAAACGGCGAAACGCTTTGACTCGGTGAGTTTCGCGGCATTCCGACTTCGATGCCCCGTTGCCGAAATTCAGTTGCCTTTGAATTTCGGTGATCCCTCTTGAGCATGTATGCTTCTGCTACTTGTTCTACATCACACTTCCTTCCGCAAACGGCGAAACGCTTTGACTCGGTGAGTTTCGCGGCATTCCGACTTCGATGCCCCGGTTGCCGAAATTCAGTTGCCTTTGAATTTCGGGTGATCCCTCTTGAGCATGTATGCTTCTGCTACTTGTTCTACATCAGACTTCTTCCGCAAACGGCGAAACGCTTTGACTCGGTGAGTTTCGCGGCATTCCGACTTCGATGCCCCGGTTGCCGAAATTCAGTTGCCTTTGAATTTCGGGTGATCCCTCTTGAGCATGTATGCTTCTGCTACTTGTTCTACATCACACTTCCTTCCGCAAGGCGAAACGCTTTGACTCGGTGAGTTTCGCGGCATTCCGACTTCGATGCCCCGGTTGCCGAAATTCAGTTGCCTTTGAATTTCGGGTGATCCCTCTTGAGCATGTATGCTTCTGCTACTTGTTCTACATCACACTTCCTTCCGCAAACGGGAAACGCTTTGACTCGGTGAGTTTCGCGGCATTCCGACTTCGATGCCCCGGTTGCCGAAATTCAGTTGCCTTTGAATTTCGGGTGATCCCTCTTGAGCATGTATGCTTCTGCTACTTGTTCTACATCACACTTCTTCCGCAAACGGCGAAACGCTTTGACTCGGTGAGTTTCGCGGCATTCCGACTTCGATGCCCCGGTTGCCGAAATTCAGTTGCCTTTGAATTTCGGGTGATCCCTCTTGAGCATGTATGCTTCTGCTACTTGTTCTACATCACACTTTCTTCCGCAAACGGCGAAACGCTTTGACTCGGTGAGTTTCGCGGCATTCCGACTTCGATGCCCGGTTGCCGAAATTCAGTTGCCTTTGAATTTCGGTGATCCCTCTTGAGCATGTATGCTTCTGCTACTTGTTCTACATCACACTTCTTCCGCAAACGGCGAAACGCTTTGACTCGGTGAGTTTCGCGGCATTCCGACTTCGATGCCCCGGTTGCCGAAATTCAGTTGCCTTTGAATTTCGGGTGATCCCTCTTGAGCATGTATGCTTCTGCTACTTGTTCTACATCACACTTCTTCCGCAAACGGCGAAACGCTTTGACTCGGTGAGTTTCGCGGCATTCCGACTTCGATGCCCCGGTTGCCGAAATTCAGTTGCCTTTGAATTTCGGGTGATCCCTCTTGAGCATGTATGCTTCTGCTACTTGTTCTACATCACACTTCTTCCGCAAACAGCGAAACGCTTTGACTCGGTGAGTTTCGCGGCATTCCGACTTCGATGCCCGGTTGCCGAAATTCAGTTGCCTTTGAATTTCGGGTGATCCCTCTTGAGCATGTATGCTTCTGCTACTTGTTCTACATCACTTCTTTTTCGCAAACGGCGAAACGCTTTGACTCGGTGAGTTTCGCGGCATTCCGACTTCGATGCCCCGTTGCCGAAATTCAGTTGCCTTTGAATTTCGGGTGATCCCTCTTGAGCATGTATGCTTCTGCTACTTGTTCTACATCACACTTTCTTCCGCAAACGGCGAAACGCTTTGACTCGGTGAGTTTCGCGGCATTCCGACTTCGATGCCCGGTTGCCGAAATTCAGTTGCCTTTGAATTTCGGTGATCCCTCTTGAGCATGTATGCTTCTGCTACTTGTTCTACATCACACTTCTTCCGCAAACGGCGAAACGCTTTGACTCGGTGAGTTTCGCGGCATTCCGACTTCGATGCCCCGTTGCCGAAATTCAGTTGCCTTTGAATTTCGGGTGATCCCTCTTGAGCATGTATGCTTCTGCTACTTGTTCTACATCACACTTCTTCCGCAAACGGCGAAACGCTTTGACTCGGTGAGTTTCGCGGCATTCCGACTTCGATGCCCCGGTTGCCGAAATTCAGTTGCCTTTGAATTTCGGGTGATCCCTCTTGAGCATGTATGCTTCTGCTACTTGTTCTACATCACACTTCTTCCGCAAACGGCGAAACGCTTTGACTCGGTGAGTTTCGCGGCATTCCGACTTCGATGCCCGGTTGCCGAAATTCAGTTGCCTTTGAATTTCGGGTGATCCCTCTTGAGCATGTATGCTTCTGCTACTTGTTCTACATCAACTTTTTCGCAAACGGCGAAACGCTTTGACTCGGTGAGTTTCGCGGCATTCCGACTTCGATGCCCCGGTTGCCGAAATTCAGTTGCCTTTGAATTTCGGGTGATCCTCTTGAGCATGTATGCTTCTGCTACTTGTTCTACATCAGACTTCTTCCGCAAACAGCGAAACGCTTTGACTCGGTGAGTTTCGCGGCATTCCGACTTCGATGCCCCGGTTGCCGAAATTCAGTTGCCTTTGAATTTCGGGTGATCCCTCTTGAGCATGTATGCTTCTGCTACTTGTTCTACATCACACTTCTTCCGCAAACGGCGAAACGCTTTGACTCGGTGAGTTTCGCGGCATTCCGACTTCGATGCCCCGTTGCCGAAATTCAGTTGCCTTTGAATTTCGGGTGATCCCTCTTGAGCATGTATGCTTCTGCTACTTGTTCTACATCACACTTCCTTCCGCAAACAGCGAAACGCTTTGACTCGGTGAGTTTCGCGGCATTCCGACTTCGATGCCCCGGTTGCCGAAATTCAGTTGCCTTTGAATTTCGGGTGATCCCTCTTGAGCATGTATGCTTCTGCTACTTGTTCTACATCAGACTTCCTTCCGCAAACGGCGAAACGCTTTGACTCGGTGAGTTTCGCGGCATTCCGACTTCGATGCCCCGGTTGCCGAAATTCAGTTGCCTTTGAATTTCGGGTGATCCCTCTTGAGCATGTATGCTTCTGCTACTTGTTCTACATCACACTTCTTCCGCAAAGGCGAAACGCTTTGACTCGGTGAGTTTCGCGGCATTCCGACTTCGATGCCCCGGTTGCCGAAATTCAGTTGCCTTTGAATTTCGGGTGATCCCTCTTGAGCATGTATGCTTCTGCTACTTGTTCTACATCACACTTCTTTCCGCAAACGGCGAAACGCTTTGACTCGGTGAGTTTCGCGGCATTCCGACTTCGATGCCCCGTTGCCGAAATTCAGTTGCCTTTGAATTTCGGGTGATCCCTCTTGAGCATGTATGCTTCTTCTGCTTATGCTTCTTACATCAACATCACACTCCTTCCGCAAACAGCGAAACGCTTTGACTCGGTGAGTTTCGCGGCATTCCGACTTCGATGCCCCGGTTGCCGAAATTCAGTTGCCTTTGAATTTCGGGTGATCCCTCTTGAGCATGTATGCTTCTGCTACTTGTTCTACATCACACTTCCTTCCGCAAACGGCGAAACGCTTTGACTCGGTGAGTTTCGCGGCATTCCGACTTCGATGCCCCGGTTGCCGAAATTCAGTTGCCTTTGAATTTCGGGTGATCCCTCTTGAGCATGTATGCTTCTGCTACTTGTTCTACATCACACTTCCTTCCGCAAACGGCGAAACGCTTTGACTCGGTGAGTTTCGCGGCATTCCGACTTCGATGCCCCGGTTGCCGAAATTCAGTTGCCTTTGAATTTCGGGTGATCCCTCTTGAGCATGTATGCTTCTGCTACTTGTTCTACATCACACTTCCTTCCGCAAACAGCGAAACGCTTTGACTCGGTGAGTTTCGCGGCATTCCGACTTCGATGCCCCGGTTGCCGAAATTCAGTTGCCTTTGAATTTCGGGTGATCCCTCTTGAGCATGTATGCTTCTGCTACTTGTTCTACATCACACTTCTTCCGCAAACAGCGAAACGCTTTGACTCGATCAGTTTCGCGGCATTCCGACTTCGATGCCCCGGTTGCCGAAATTTAGTTGCCTTTGAATTTCGGGTGATCCCTCTTGAGCATGTATGCTTCGACTGCTTGTTCTACATCAGACTTTTCTTCGCAAACAGCGAAACGCTATGACTCGGTTAGTTTCGCGGCATTCCGACTTCGATACCCCGGTTGCCGAAATTCATTTGCCTTTGAATTTCGGGTGATCGCTCTTGAGCATGTATGGTTCTGCTACTTGTTCTACATCGGACTTTCTTCCGCAAACCGCGAAACGCTTTGACTCGGTGAGTTTTGCGGCCTTCCGACTTCGATGCCCGGTTGCCGAAATTCAGTTGCCTTTGAATTTCGGGTGATCCCTCTTGAGCATGTATGCTTCTGCTACTTGTTCTACATCACACTTCTTCCGCAAACGGCGAAACGCTTTGACTCGGTGAGTTTCGCGGCATTCCGACTTCGATGCCCCGTTTGCCGAAATTCAGTTGCCTTTGAATTTCGGGTGATCCCTCTTGAGCATGTATGCTTCTGCTACTTGTTCTACATCACACTTCCTTCCGCAAACGGCGAAACGCTTTGACTCGGTGAGTTTCGCGGCATTCCGACTTCGATGCCCGGCCCCGAAAATTCAGTTGCCTTTGAATTTCGGGTGATCCCTCTTGAGCATGTATGCTTCTGCTACTTGTTCTACATCACACTCTTCCGCAAACGGCGAAACGCTTTGACTCGGTGAGTTTCGCGGCATTCCGACTTCGATGCCCCGTTGCCGAAATTCAGTTGCCTTTGAATTTCGGGTGATCCCTCTTGAGCATGTATGCTTCTGCTACTTGTTCTACATCACACTTCTTCCGCAAACGGCGAAACGCTTTGACTCGGTGAGTTTTCGCGGCATTCCGACTTCGATCGATGCCCCGGTTGCCGAAATTCAGTTGTTTTGCTTTGAATTTCGGGTGATCCCTCTTGAGCATGTATGCTTCTGCTACTTGTTCTACATCACACTTCTTTCCGCAAACGGCGAAACGCTTTGACTCGGTGAGTTTCGCGGCATTCCGACTTCGATGCCCCGGTTGCCGAAATTCAGTTGCCTTTGAATTCGGGTGATCCCTCTTGAGCATGTATGCTTCTGCTACTTGTTCTACATCACACTTCTTCCGCAAACGGCGAAACGCTTTGACTCGGTGAGTTTCGCGGCATTCCGACTTCGATGCCCCGGTTGCCGAAATTCAGTTGCCTTTGAATTTCGGGTGATCCCTCTTGAGCATGTATGCTTCTGCTACTTGTTCTACATCACACTTCTTCTTCCGCAAACAGCGAAACGCTTTGACTCGGTGAGTTTCGCGGCATTCCGACTTCGATGCCCCGTTGCCGAAATTCAGTTGCCTTTGAATTTCGGGTGATCCTCTTGAGCATGTATGCTTCTGCTACTTGTTCTACATCACACTTTCTTCCGCAAACGGCGAAACGCTTTGACT
>CM055356.1:24494377-24496877 GCA_029228515.1 Populus alba x Populus x berolinensis
CGGGCCCGAAGGCAGCCCCCCGCGGGCAAGACAGCAAGCCAGCGGGGGCTGTCCGCGCTGCCGATTTTTCCCACTGCTGGCATCGCTGCCGCTGCCCCGGGCCCGAAGGCAGCCCCCCGCGGGCACGACAGCAAGCCAGCGGGGGCTGTCCGCGCTGCCGATTTTTCCCACTGCTGGCATCGCTGCCGCTGCCCCGGGCCCGAAGGCAGCCCCCCCGCGGGCACGACAGCAAGCCAGCGGGGGCTGTCCGCGCTGCCGATTTTTCCCACTGCTGGCATCGCTGCCGCTGCCCCGGGCCCGAAGGCAGCCCCCCCGCGGGCACGACAGCAAGCCAGCGGGGGCTGTCCGCGCTGCCGATTTTTCCCACTGCTGGCATCGCTGCCGCTGCCCCGGGCCCGAAGGCAGCCCCCCCGCGGGCACGACAGCAAGCCAGCGGGGGCTGTCCGCGCTGCCGATTTTTCCCACTGCTGGCATCGCTGCCGCTGCCCCGGGCCCGAAGGCAGCCCCCCCGCGGGCACGACAGCAAGCCAGCGGGGGCTGTCCGCGCTGCCGATTTTTCCCACTGCTGGCATCGCTGCCGCTGCCCGGGCCCGAAGGCAGCCCCCCCGCGGGCACGACAGCAAGCCAGCGGGGGCTGTCCGCGCTGCCGATTTTTCCCACTGCTGGCATCGCTGCCGCTGCCCCGGGCCCGAAGGCAGCCCCCCCGCGGGCACGACAGCAAGCCAGCGGGGGCTGTCCGCGCTGCCGATTTTTCCCACTGCTGGCATCGCTGCCGCTGCCCCGGGCCCGAAGGCAGCCCCCCCGCGGGCACGACAGCAAGCCAGCGGGGGCTGTCCGCGCTGCCGATTTTTCCCACTGCTGGCATCGCTGCCGCTGCCCCGGGCCCGAAGGCAGCCCCCCCGCGGGCACGACAGCAAGCCAGCGGGGGCTGTCCGCGCTGCCGATTTTTCCCACTGCTGGCATCGCTGCCGCTGCCCCGGGCCCGAAGGCAGCCCCCCCGCGGGCACGACAGCAAGCCAGCGGGGGCTGTCCGCGCTGCCGATTTTTCCCACTGCTGGCATCGCTGCCGCAGAGTGTGCGTAGCCTCTCCCGCGCGGGGGGCAGGCAAGAGCGCAGGGGGGCAAGGCCCGAAGGCAGCCCCCCCGCGGGTAAGATAGCCAGCCAGCAGGGGCTGTCCCCGCGTCAGCCCCCGTTGCGCAGCGCGGCATGGAAATCATTGCCGCGCGCGCGCGCGCGCCAATCGCCCAAGAGCCCAAGGGCCCCCAAGGGCCCCAGGCCCTCAGGCCCCAGCGCCCCAGCGCCAAGCGCAGACGCGGGCGCGGGCGCGGGCGGGCGCGCGCGCGCGTGTGATTTTTATAGGGCGGTGGTCGGAATCGGGTCGTCGCCGGCCGGAAAACGGGTCATCGATGGCGGCGTTACTTCGGGCCGTGAGGCCCCCCACGTGTGTAGCAGCAGCTCGCAAATCCCCCGCGGCAGGCCTATGGGCGCCAGCCAGCGCGCCCCATGGCCAGTCGGGGGGCACCCCCCTAAAGAGCTATAAGTGTTATTGCAGCTCTGGCAGGGGCAGACACTACTAGGTCCCAGCTGTCACCCCCCCTCTAAAAAATTCATTTCTTGGTATTTTGAGCTGAAATTTTGCACATAGGTTGGCAAAAATCCAATCCACCTTTATAAATTTTCCCAGATTTTTTCGAGGTCGGGAAGTATTTTTTTTTATTTTCCTACCATTAAAAATCAAGGAAATACGCAAAAATAGGAACCGGCCCGGAATGACCCAAATTCGGCTGGCAGCCTCACAAAAATATGGCTGATTTTACTGGATTGATTTCACGTGGAAAGCATGACGTTTTCTTGGCGGGATGCGGGAAAACCGGCAGCGCGCATGCCGCGGCCACCGGAGGAGCCCCGGGAAAACTCTTGCTTTCACGGTCTTGGCCTCCCCTCACCACCATGGCCGGCCTCTAATCCCCCCCATCAGCAGTTGTGGCCGATAGGGCAGTGATTTGAACGACGCCGCCGGGTAATCGCACCCGGCCGACGCGGGGAGGAAGAGATCTCTTCTTCCAAGATAGCGAACAACACATCGGGAGTTATGTTGATAGGGCAGAGAATTGAATGACTCGTTGCGGGCAGCCAGCTGATAGGGCCTCCAGCTGCACAAATCCGCGCTGCCGATTTTTCCGACGTTGCCGATTTGTCTGAACAGCCCCTCGTTCGTCCGCGCTGCCGATTCCAACACTGCCTGCTGTGTCTGAACAGCCCCTGTTTCGTCAGCGCGTCCCCTTGACGAATTTTCCTGCCTGGCCTCGACAGCCCAGCGTCCAGCCCGTGTTCGTCAACAAATCTGCGCTGCCGATTTTCCCCACTGTTGGCATAGCTGCCACTGCCCCAGTGTGTGTCTAGGCCCCCAGTCGTTTTCGTCAAGCCTAGGACTATAAATCGTCCGGACTCATCGCCAGCACCGGCTGCCGATTCTGCCGACTTCTCCGATTTCGTCGGC
>CM055356.1:24506877-24514377 GCA_029228515.1 Populus alba x Populus x berolinensis
CAATCTGCCCAAGAGCCCAAGGGCCCCCCCAAGGGCCCCAGGAACCCCTCAGGCCCCAGCGCCCCAGCGCCAATCGCGAGCCCGCGGGCGCGGGCGGGCGCTCGCCGCGCGTGTGATTTTTATAGGGCGGTGGTCGGTATCGGGTCGTCGCCTGCCGGAAAACGGGTTTTTTTTTCCAATCCCGAAAATTTGGCGGCCGTTACATCGGGCCGTGAGGCCCCCCACGTGTGTAGCCAGCAGCTCGCAAATCCCCCGCGGCAGGCCTATGGGCGCCAGCCAGAGCGCCCCATGGACAGTCGGGGGTCACCCCCCTAAAGAGCTATAAGTGTTATTGCAGCTCTGGCAGGGGCAGACACTACTTGGTCCCAGCTAGTCAACCCCCCCTCTAATAAATTCATTTCTTGGTATTTTGAGCTGAAATTTTGCACATAGGTTGGCAAAAATCCCATCCACCTTTATAAATTTTCCCAGATTTTTTCGAGGTCAGGGAAGTAAATTTTTTTATTTTCCTACCATTAAAAATCAAAGAAATACGCAAAAATAGGAACCGGGCCCGGAATGACCCCAAATTCGGCTGCCAGCCTCACAAAAATATGGCTGATTTTACTGGATTGGTTTCACGTGGAAAGGCACGACGTTTTTCTTGGCGGGATGCGGGAAAACCGGCAGCGCGCATTGGCCGCGGTCACCGGAGGAGCCCCGGGAAAACTCTTGGCTTTCACGGTCTTGGCCTCCCCTCACCAACAATGGCCGGCCTCTAATCCCCCTCCATCAGCAGTTGTGGCCGATAGGGCAGTGGAATTTGAACGACGCCGCCGGGGTAATCGCAAACCCGGCCGACGCGGGGAGGAAGAAGATCTCTTCTTCCAAGATAGCGAACAACACATCGGGAGTTATGTTGAAAGGGCAGAAAAATGAATGACTCGTTGTGGGTGCGGCAGCCAGCGGATAGGGCCTCCAGACGCACAAATCCCCCATCCGCGCTGCCTGAATTTTCCGACGTTGGCCGGATTTGTCTGACAACAGCCCCTCGTTCGTCCCGCCGTTGCCGATTCCAACACTGCCTGCTAGGGTCTGGAACAGCCCCTGTTTCATCAGCAGCGTCCCCTTGACGAATTTTCCTGCCTGGACCTCGACAGCCCATCGTCCAGCCCGTGTTCGTCAACAAATCTGCGCTGCCGATTTTCCCCACTGTTGGCATAGCTGCCACTCTGCCCCAGTGTGTGTCTAAGGCCCCCAGGTCGTTTTCGTCAAGCCTAGGACTATAAATCGTCCGGACTCCATCGCCAGCACCGGCTGCCGATTCTGCCGACTTCTCCGATTTCGTCGGCGCTCCCCTCGATTCCAAACACTGCCTGCTGTGTCTGAACAGCCCCTGTTTCGTCCAGCAGCTGGCCGATTCCAACACTGCCTGGCTGTGTCTGAACAGACCCCTGTTTCGATCAGCGCGTCCCCTTGACGAATTTTCCTGCCTGGCCTCGACAAACCCAGCGTCCAGCCCGTGTTCCGTCAACAAATCCGGTATTGTTATTTATTGTCACTACCATCCCCGTGTCAGAATTGGGTAATTTGCGCAGCCTCCTGCCATCCTTGGATGTGGTAGCCGGTTCTCTAGGCTCCCTCTCCGGAATCGAACCCTAATTCTCCGTAACCTCTCCCAACCATGGTAGCCATCTATCCTACCATCGAAAGTTGATAGGAGCAGAAATTTGAATGATGCGTCGCCAGCACGATGGTCGTGCGATCCGTCGAGTTATCATGAATCATCAGAGCAAACGGGCAAAGCCCGCCGTCGACTCTTTTAAACCTAATAAAATGTCGTCCCTTCCAGAAGTCCTGGGTTTGTTGCACGTAGTAGCTCTAGAATTAACTACGGTTATCCGAGTAGCAAATACCCATCAAACAAACTATAACTGATTTAATGAGCCATTCGCAGTTTCACAGTCTGAATTAGTTCATACTTACACATAGCATGGCTTAATCTTAGAGACAAGCATATGACTACTGGCTGAGAAAATCAACCAGGTAGCATTCCTTGGCGTACACCACGACCCGCACGATCCCCGACGCCGATGAGACGAGGGGCCGAGAACGGGCGAGGAAGTCGTTCTTATCGAGCACGAGCGGCTCGAACGGAGCGGTCGCAGGGGCGGAGGCCCCCGCGCCGGCATCGCGTTCCGCATCCGAAAAGCACGAGCGACCGCGCGTGGTCCAGTTCGGCGGGATTACCCCGCTCGACTGGAACACGGGCGGCCCGCTGCTAGGTTCGACCCCGCGCCCCCCCCCCGGGGAGGCGCGCGGCCCGGAGAGGGACATCTTCACATTCAAATTCCAACGAAGTGGGTACGCAGCACAGGAACCCCGCCTCGCCGCATAGGCACCCAGGGCCTTGGGCTTAGAGTGATGGGGGCAGCAGGCCGACAGTTCGGTTGCACAAGCACGGAGCCTGCCCACAGGTACGACAGCCCAATTACCGCTCATAGCGACTCTGCGTACACGCGACAAACAATCCCCGACGAGCGAACTCACTGCCACGAGGGCAAGTGGAAACTCCGAGAGAGATCGAGGCCCGCACCGCTGGACGCGAAAGGATCTTTCGAAGGGAACAGCAAACACACGCCGCTGGGGGACGCGAAGGATCTCGAAGGGACAAGCCACAAGCCGCGGGGAACGCGTGGGATCTCGATAGTGACACGCAACAAGCCCGCGGGGGACGCGGCGGATCTCGAAGGGACAGGACCGCGGGGGGGAGCAACAGGGACAATCATTCGCGGAGGGCCATCTGCCTCAGCTCGGAAGAAACGGAGGCCAGGCGCTCGGCACGCGGGCACATCGCAGCAGTGAGCTTGGGGATGGCGACGAGAGCCCAGCACCTTGGCACGAGCGCAGCAACTGAATGCAGCACGCCCACAGGCGGTACAGCTCTCCTCGCAAATCCCCAAGCTCGACGTCCGCACCAGACACGTCGGCCAAGAGCCTCTCAGCCTTGCGAAGCCACAGGCCAGAGGCCACCGCTGCCGTGACGTCGCGCCCAAGCCGTTGGGCGCGTTGAGGGCTGCCAGCACCTTGGCCACGAGGGGGAATCCTGTTAAGGCCCCCATCCCACACCGAGACACCCGCGGATGAAGCAGCCCCAGACGCGCCCAACGGCTTGGAGCGGGTCCACGGACAGCGGTGGCCGGAATCAGGACGTCGTCCGTTACGTAGCCGCCAAAGACAGTTTGGGGACGCGTTGGGGCCTGCCAGCACCTTGGCACGAGGGGGAATCCTGTATAGGCCCCACGCCCGAGACCGCGGATAAGCAGCCCCAACGGCGCCCAACACGGCTTGGAGCGGGTGACGGGCCTGGGATTCCGGTCCATCCGCCACCGGGACGTCGCGGCAAGCTGAGAGGCGCGCGTCAGCTGCCAGCCACCTTGGAACGAGCGCGGCTTGTTAAGGCCCCACGCCCGACTGTGAAAGTTCGCGGATAAGCAGCCCCAACGCGCCCAACGGCATTGGAGCGGGTCCCGGGGACGGTGGCCGGAATCGTGACGTCGCGCCAATAGCCGTTGGGCGCGTTGGGGCTGACCTATAGGTTGGCACGAGCGCTGGCCAAATCAGAGTGCGTGCGCGCCCCGCAGACGCGGATATAGCAGCCCCAACGCTCCAACGGCTTGGTAGCGGGTCACAGGGACGGTGGCCGGAATCGTGACGTCGCCGCCAAAAAGCCGTTGGAATGGGGACGCGTTGGGGCTGCCTATTGGTTGGCACGAGCGCTGGCAAATCAGAGTGCGTGCGCGCCCCCAGGGAAAGAGCCGCGGATAAGCAGCCCCAACGCGCCCAACGGCTTGGAGCTGGTCACAGGGACGGTGGGCCGGAATCATGACAGTCGCGCCAAGCCTGTTGGGCGCTTTGAAGGGGCTGCCTATTGGTTGGCACGAGCGCTGGCAAATCAGAGTGCGTGCGCGCACCCCAGCACCGCGGAAAAGCAGCCCCAACGCGCCCAAAGCGGCTGGGAGCGGGTCACAGTGAAAACGGTGGCCTATTTCATCGAGGGTCGTGCGCCGGGCCCGGAAAACGGGTCCCATCGATGGCGGCGTTACTTCGGGCCGTGAGGCCCCCCAGCGTTAGTCCGAGCATAGCAGCATCCCACAAATCCCCCGCGGCAGGCCTATGGGCGCCAGCCAGCGCGCCCCATGGCCAGCCAGGGGGCACCCCCCTTAAGAGCTATAAGTGTTAATTGCAGCTCTGGCAGGGGTAGACACTACTAAGTCCCAGCTGTCACCCATCACCCCCCCTCTAAAAAATTCATTTCCTTGGTATTTTGAGCTTAAATTTTGCACATATGTTAGCAAAAATCCAATCCAACCTTATAAATTTTCCCAGATTTTTTCGAGGTCGGGAAGTATTTTCTTTTATTTTCCTACCATTAAAAATCAAGGAAAATACGCAAAAATAGTGAACCGGCCCGGAATGACCCCAAATTTCGGCTGGCAACCTCTACAAAAAATATGGCTGATTTTACTGGATTGTTTTGCATGTGGAAAGCAACGACGTTTTCATGGCGGGATGCGAGAAAACCGGCAGCGCGCATAGCGCGACCAGACGACGTCGGGCTGGCCCCAGCAGCGGCCTAGCCTCTCCCGCGCGGGGGCAGGCAAGAGCGCAGGGGCCCCGGGCCCGAAGGCGAGCCCCCCCACGGGCAAGACAGCAAGCCAGCGGGGGTAGTCCGCGCTGCCTTAGGATTTTTCCCACTGCTGTCATCGCTGCCAGCTGCCACTAGCCTGCCGCCGGGCCGAAGGCAGCCCCCCCGCGGGCAAGACAGCAAGCCAGCGGGGGCAGTCCGCGCTGCCGATTTTTCCCACTGCTGAGCATCTGCTGCCATCGCTGGCCTCCGGGCCCGAAGGCAGCCCCCCCCAAGCGGGCACGACAGCAAGCCAGCGGGGGCTGTCCGCGCTGTCCCCCCCCCCCGGGGGCCCCCGATTTTTTCCCACTTGCTGGCATCGCTGCCGCTGCACCGGGCCCGAAGGCAGCCCACCCCGCGGGCACGACATCAAGCCCGCGGGGGCTGTCCGCGCTGGCCTTGATTTTTCCCACGTGCTGGCATCAGGCTTGCCGCAGCCTCCACCGGTCCCGAAGGCAGCCCCCCCGCGGGCACGACAGCAAGCCAGCGGGGGCTTGTCCGCGCTGACCACATAGATTTTTCCCACTGCTGGCATCGCTCGCCGCTAGCCCCGGGCCCGAAGGCAGCCCCCCCGCGGGCACGACAGCAAGCCAGCGGGGGCTGTCCGCGCTGCCGAATTTTCCCACTGCTGGCATCGCTGCCGCTGCCCCGGGCCCGAAGGCAGCCCCCCTGCGGGCAAACGACAGCAAGCCAGCGGGGGCTGTCCGTCGCTGCCGGATTTTTCCCCAACTGCTTGGCATCGCTGGCCGCTGCCGAACGGCCCAGAAGGCATCCCCCGCCGCGGGCACGACAGCAAGCCAGCGGGGGCTGTCCGCGCTGCCCGATTTTTCCCACTGCTGGCATCGCTGCCAGCAGAGTGTGCGTAGGCCTCTTCCCGCGCGGGGGGCAGGCAAGAGCGCAGGGGGGCAAGGCCCGAAGCAAGCCCCCCCTGCGGGTAAGATAGCCACCAAGCAGGGGCTGTCCCCCGAGTCAGCCCTCCGTTGGCCGCAGCGCGGCATGGAAATCATTGCCCCGCGCGCGCGCTCACCAAATCAGCCCAAGAGCCCAAGGGCCCCCAAGGGCCCCCGGCCCTCATGGGGGTGGGGGGCCCCAGCGCCCCAGCGCCAAGCAGCAGACGCGGGCGCGGGCGCGGGCGGGCCGCGCGCGCGCGTGTGATTTTTATAGGGCAGTGGACGGAATCCGGGGTCGTCGCCGGCCGGAAAACGGGTCATAATCGATGGCGGCGTTGACTTCGGGCCGTGAGGCCCCCCACGTGTGTAGCAGCAGCATCGCAAATCCCCCGCGGCAGGCCTATGGGCGCCAGCCACAGCGCGCCCCATGGCCAGTCGGGGGGCACGCCCCTAAAGAAAAGCTATAAGTGTTATTGCAGCTCTGGCAGGGCCATACACTACTTGGTCCCAGCTGTCACCACCCCCCTCTAAAAAATTCATTTCTTGGTATTTTGAGCTGAAATTTTGCACATAGGTTGGCAAAAACCCAATCCACCTTTATAAATTTTTCCCTAGATTTTTTCGAGGTCGGGAAGTATTTTTTTTTATTTTCCTACCATTATAAATCAAGGAAATACGCAAAAATAGGAACCCAAGGCCCGGAATGACCCCAAATTCGGCAGGCAGCCATCACAAAAATATGGCTGATTTTACTAGGATTGGTTTCACGTGGAATGCACAGTCTTTTCTTGGCGGGATGCCGGGAAAACCGGCAGCGCGCATAGCCGCAGGCCAACCGGAGGAGCCCCGGGAAAACTCTTGCTTTCACGGTCTTGGCCTCCCCTCACCACCATGAGCCGGACCTCTAATCCCCCCCATCAGCAGTTGTTGGCCGATAGGTCAGTGATTTTGACGACGCCGCCGGGTAATCTCGACCCGGCCTGACGCGGGGAGGAAGAGATCTCCTTCTTCCCAGATAGCGAACAAAACACATCGGGAGTTCATGTTGATAGGGCAGAGAATTGAATGCCTTCGTTTTGCGTGCAGCCCAGCTGATAGGGCCTCCAGCTGCACAAATCCGCGCTGCCGATTTTTTCCGACGTTGCCGAATTTTTCTGTGAACAGCCCCTCGTGTCGTAGAGCCATGTCCGCGCTGCCCAGATTCTCATCAACACTGCCTGCTGTGTCTGAAACAGCCCCTGTTTTCGTCAGCGCGTCCCCTTGACGAATTTTCCTGCCTGGCCTCGACACCGCAGCGACCCAGCCCGTGTTCGTCAACAAATCTGCTGCAGCCGATTTTCCCCACTGTTGGCATAGCTGCCACTTGCCACCATTGTGTGTCTAGGCCCCCAGTCGTTTTCGTCCAAGCCTAGGACTATAAATCGTCCAGGACTCATCGCCAGCACCTCAGGCTGCCGATTCTGCCGACTTCTCTCCGATTTTCGTCGGCGGCTGATTGCCGATTCCAACACTAACTGCCTGCTGTGTCTGAACAGCCCCTGTTTCGTCAGCGCTGCCGATTCCCAACACGGCCTGCTGTGTCTGAACAGCCCCTTTTTCGTCAGCGCGTCCCCTTGACGAATTTTCCTGCCTGTCCTCGACAGCACAATCGTCCAAGCCCAATCAAAACACTTAAACGTGTTCGTCAAACAAATCTGCGCTGCCGATTTTCCCCGACGGGCCTCCACCTTTGCGGATCTCCGCGCTGCCGATTTTTTCCCACTGTTGGCATCGCTGCACCCTGCCATAAGGCCCCCAGTTCATTTTTCGTCACGCCTAGGACTATAAACAGTCCAAGACTCATCGCCAGCACCGGCTGCCGATTCAGCGGATTCCACCCATGCCCGCTGTGTCCTGAACAGCCCCTGCTATTCGTACGCGCGTCCCCTCGGCGATTTTTCCTGC
>CM055356.1:24521877-24531877 GCA_029228515.1 Populus alba x Populus x berolinensis
AAGTTTAGATGCCCCATCTAGCACCCAAGGACTCCGTTCCTTTCTTCGCCAAATCCAGTCACACAAAAACCCCCATCAAAGAATCATAGGAACTCCCAAGCGAACCCACAATTCCTCAACTGTTCCGTGTTCCCCTTTGCAAGTTTTGAATATTGCTTACTTGTTCATGTTCAGCAATCCACTCTTCCTGCCGAATTCGCCTCAGCCTACGCAAGGCTGCCGCTGTCCATCGCTGCCGAATTCCCTGCAGTGTGTTTTTCGTTGGCACATTCTCGCGCCTAGAGTTCAAACATGATCTGCCCGTCATCAAAGTTCTGAAACTCTTCCAATTCTGCCTCGCCCAAGGCAGTTTGGCCACGCCCAAGTCCTCACCAACTAGGCTGGCCCCTTGCCACTAAACTCTTATACTTAGTGGTAGGCACACGTATAGAATTTACGTATGCCGTTCCTTCCCCTTTCGTGTCTATGTCCCAACTCTCTGGAACTCCGCACTCCATCGCATGGTTTTGGCTCTGGAATTTTAGCTTAGAAGGGCCTGCACCCCTGATGCAGCTGCGACTGCTTGCTTCAAGACAACCCATTCTGCGTCCACAGCTTGCAACTTTCGGTCCCTGCCGCAAGTTCAACATACTGCTCCGCAGCCTTCTCCACGTTTTCCCCTAGCCATCTCCCATTGCTTCAGAACTGAATGATCTCCTCTCCCTCGTCAGGAAGTTCTCCCATCCAGCCCCTTTAGATGAAGTAACATTAGACATTGTTGTTGGCTCCATTGCCAAACTCAGTTTCAGCGCTCAACTCCATCTCTTGTCGAAGTCTTTCGGCAAGGTCCTCAATAACCTGCCATAGCACAAATACATAGCATCCCAGCATCAAGTCTCGTCTGACCTGGTTCCCAATGCGCTACTGTCATGCCCCAGGAACTTCGTCACCCCCACAAGATTTCGCTGACGCAAAACAGCCCCCTACTGTTTTCCACCTTCGCTGCATGTTTCGTCCACCGAATACTTGCAACACTTTATGCCAAGGTCTTTGGCATTCTGCTTCCATCATTGTAAACCATCCATCGTCACAATGCATAGAAATAGCCACTCGTACTGCCTCCAAGACAGCACACAAAATCATCTTCGTTGACGATTTTGGCTTCTCATTCAAGCCCACTGAATCGGCTACCGAATCTGTCACCTCGACTATTCTTCCTCCAATTCAGCTCCCAACGTGACAAGAGTCCATCTCAGCCACTACTCTGTCTTCTTTGCCCTGCGCTTTCTATCGTCAAGGTCTCCACCGAAGACATGAATTCTGCCTCCCACAAGGCAATAAATCCGCATCAAATCCTCGCAGATTTTCCTTGGCCATTCGACCAAGTTTTCTCAGCTTCATCGTTGAATCTTGGTTCCAACGCCTTGAACATTCATTCGTCAAGACGCACCAAAATTTCCCCCACACTGCCTCCCCACCAAGCAGTACACCAAATCATCCTCATTGATGATTCTGGCTCCTCAACCGAACCCTCCATGTCGGCTGCCGAATCTGCGTCCTGATCAACCCATCGTCAAGACATCCAGACTCCCAAACGTTCTGCCATCTACGAGGCAGCAAGGCCAGACAGCATCCTCACCGATATGCTGGCCTATGATGACTGAATTCCATCTCGGTCATCCGGCAAACACATAAAATTGATGTATGCCATTCCCAACACCATCTTCCACACTGACAGCATTAAGATTTCCCATCTTTGGGCAACAATCCCACACAAAGTAATTTCCATCGCAAGAGAAACAGTATAAATTCAGTTTCGAACCTTTACCGATTTGCTTTCTCATCTGACTTCACATCGTCAGCAGCAAGTCTGGGCTCTCTCCCACTGAATTGCTTCTTCTATCTTCGCCCCATCCTTCCCTTTAGGCTTTGACGAAAACTTAGAAACTCCCAGCAGTCCCTTCGCTGGCTCCTGCGTCCAATTCTGCCATTCCATCCTTGATGGCCGAATCAGCACCCCTTTTGATATGATCACTTCGTCATGACTTTGCGTCGCCCATTAGTTAATCCACCAAACTTCGCAGGCCTTTGAACACCAACACTGCCCAATACCGCTGGTAAGCTTTCCTCAGAATAGTTTCGAACAAATCAGCCCTTTGATCTGCTCCACAGAACAATCCATCGTCTGTGCTACGAAACAGCCCATCGTTTCGTCATGAACGCGAACTGCGCTCTGTCTTCCTTTTTCTGCCAATCCATCGGCAGCAGTAATGTTTCTCCCAAATCAGTCACCTTCGATTTGTCCAGAGAAACTTCAGCACTCTCGTCGCTGATCATTGTGCTTGAATCTGCCTATCCTCGGCAGAAGCAGTAGCCTTCCCAAATCAATCCGTTGATTTGGCCGCAGAATCATTCTCGTCATTCTGCCAAGAAAGCCACAACACTTTGAGACCCGTTTGCTACGGTCTTCAAGTCTGCCAAAACAGCAAACCCATCTTGATACCATCTTCGCTCTGATACCAATTGTCACGGGGGTTATTTTTCGCCTCGCAAATAATCCCGTGCGGCAGCTAGTCCCGCTAGACTCAGCCTTCCCTCACCAATCCCACTCGTGTTTGCCTAATAACTAAGCAAGCGGAATACACAAGCAAGATAATAGAAGTGCACAACAAGCTTTACAGGAACTCTTTCCCAACCTTTATTAATCTCATCTATAAAGGAAACTATACACAATTCCGTATGTGTGCTATGCACAAATCGCATGCTACACTAAGCTATCCCTAACTTGTGATTTACATGTTCTCGCATGCCCCTACATGCTGAACTTGCCCCAACGCATGCCTCCCTACATGCTGGACTCCCAACGCATGTCTCTCTACATGCTGGATTTTCCCTCAGTGCATGCCTCCTCTTACAGCAGAGGTTTTGCAGCCCTTTTATAGCCAAGTAGGTGAACTTCCATTCTCACCTAACATCCCCCAATTTCGGGACTAGTGGAGCACTACCTTCCCCATCATCATTAGTGGCTCTCCCACTTCCCTTAGTGGCTCACCCATGATCATAGTGGCTCCCCTATTTTCAGGACAAGTGGAGTATTCTCCCCACCATTATCTCTAGTGGGTTGGTGAAGCACTTTCTCCACCAATATTCGGCCCCTCCACCCATGATCTCAGCAGCTTGGACAGCACCCCAGTTGTGCTCCCACATTCAGCATGTCCGCCTGGCAGCCCATCTGCCAGCTCTTGCTTCGTCAGCCTGTTGAGTCATACGCCTGCCTTGGACAGTCCTTCGCCCAAGTTTTAGATCGTGCCAAGTCGATCCCCTTGACTTGCACAAGCTGCTGCGCGCTGCCGAATTCGCCCGCAAGTCTGCTGCGCGCTGCCGAATTCGCATCTGCGTGCAGGCTTCCAATTCTTGCGCTGCCGCATTCACATCTGCGTGCAGGCTCCCAATGTTTGTGCTGCCGAATTTCCTCGTCAGCCCCTGTTCTCGTCGGCCTATGCCCCTGACGAGTTTTTCTCGCCTGGCTTCGACATTCCATCGTCCAGCCCATGTTCGTCGACAATCAGCGCTGCTGATTTCCCTTTGACGAACTACAGCCGCATAAAATCTGCGCTACCGATTTCTCCCATCGTTGGCATGGCTGCCAGCGCACTTAGGCCCCATTTTGGCCAGCCTGCCGAAGCGTGCACCTTGTGCACATTTAATACCGTTACAGTAGGCCTCTATCCTACCATCGAAAGTTGATAGGGCAGAAATTTGAATGATGCGTCGCCAGCACGATGGCCGTGCGATCCGTCGAGTTATCATGAATCATCAGAGCAACGGGCAGAGCCCGCGTCGACCTTTTATCTAATAAATGCGTCCCTTCCAGAAGTCGGGGTTTGTTGCACGTATTAGCTCTAGAATTACTACGGTTATCCGAGTAGCAAATACCATCAAACAAACTATAACTGATTTAATGAGCCATTCGCAGTTTCACAGTCTGAATTAGTTCATACTTACACATGCATGGCTTAATCTTTGAGACAAGCATATGACTACTGGCAGGATCAACCAGGTAGCATTCCTTGGCGACACCACGACCCGCACGATCCCCGACGCCGATGAGACGAGGGGCCGAGACGGGCGAGGAAGTCGTTCTTATCGAGCACGAGCGGCTCGAACGGGACGGTCGCAGGGGCGGAGGCCCCCGCGCCGGCATCGCATTCCGCATCCGAAAGCACGAGCGATCGCGCGTGGGCCAGTTCGGCGGGATTCCGCTCGACTGGAACACGGGCGCCGCTGCTAGGTTCGCCCCGCGCCCCCGGGGAGGCGCGCGGCGGAGAGGGACAGCTTCACATTCAAATTCCACCGAAGTGGGTACGCAGCACAGGAACCCCGCCTCGCCGCAAGGCACCCAGGGCCTTGGGCTGAGAGTGATGGGGGCAGCAGGCCGACAGTTCGGTGCACAAGCACGGGAGCCTGCCGACACGGACAGCCCAATTACCGCTCATGCGACTCTGCGTACACGCGACAACAATCCCGACGAGCGAACCACGGCCACGAGGGCAAGTGGAAACACCCGAGAGAGATCGTGCCCGCACCGCTGGACGCGAAAGGATCTCGAAGGGACAAGCAAACACGCCGCTGGGGGACGCGAAGGATCTCGAAGGGACAAGCAAACAAGCCGCGGGGGACGCGGCGGATCTCGAAGGGACACGCAACAAGCCGCGGGGGACGCGGCGGATCTCGAAGGGACAGGCCGCAGGGTGGGAAGCAACAGGGACAATCATTCGGGGGGCCATCTGCCTCAGCTCGGAAGACGGAGGCCAGGCCTCGGCAGCGGGCACATCGCGCAGGAGCTTGGGGATGGCGAGGAGAGCCAGCACCTTGGCACGAGCGCGGCAACTGAATGCAGCACACGCCCACGCGGTAGAGCTCTCTCGCAATCCCCACGCTCGGCGGCCCGCACCAGACACGTCGGCCAGGCCCCCAGCTGGCGAGCCCGGGCAGCGGCCACCGCTGCCGTGACGTCGCGCCAAGCCGTTGGGCGCGTTGGGGCTGCCAGCACCTTGGCACGAGGGGAATCCTGTTAAGGCCCCACGCCCGAAGCCGCGGATAAGCAGCCCCAACGCGCCCAACGGCTTGGAGCGGGTCTACGGGCAGGGATTCGGCCACCGCCACCGGGACATCGCGGCAAGCTGAGAGGCGCGCGTCAGCTGCCAGCACCTTGGCACGAGCGCGGCTTGTTAAGGCCCCACGCCCACGGGATAAGCAGCCCCAACGCGCCAACGGCCTTGGAGCGGGTCCCGGGGACGGTGGAAGGAATCGTGACGTCGCGCCAAGCCGTTGGGCGCGTTGGGGCTGCCTATTGGTTGGCACGAGCGCTGGCAAATCAGAGTGCGTGCGCGCCCGCAGCCGCGGATAAGCAGCCCCAACGCGCCCAACGGCTTGGAGCGGGGTCACAGGGACGGTGGCCGGAATCGGGTCGTCGCCGGCGGAAAACGGGTCATCGATGGCGGCGTTACTTCGGGCCATGAGGCCCCCCACGTTAGTCCGAGTGTAGCAGCAGCTCACAAATCCCCCGCGGCCAGGCCTATGGGCGCCAGCCAGCGCGCCCCATGGCCAGTCAGGGGGACCCCTAAAGAGCTATAAGTGTTATTGCAGCTCTGGCAGGGGTAGACACTACTAGGTCCCAGCTGTCACCCCCTCTAAAAAATTCATTTCTTGGTATTTTGAGCTGAAATTTTGCACATAGGTTGGCAAAAATCCAATCCACCTTTATAAATTTTCCCAGATTTTTTCGAGGTCGGGAAGTATTTTTTTTTATTTTCCAACCATTAAAAATCAAGGAAATACGCAAAAATAGGAACCGGCCCGGAATGACCCCAAATTCGGCTGGCAGCCTCACAAAAATATGGCTGATTTTACTGGATTGATTTCATGTGGAAAGCACGACGTTTTCTAGGCGGAATGCGGGGAGAAAACCAGCAGCTGCGCATGCCGCGGCCAGCGACGTCGGGCTGGCCCCTGCAGCGCCTAGCCTCTCCCGCGCGGGGGGCAGGCAAGAGCGCGGGGGGCCAGGGCCCGAAGGCAGCCCCCCCGCGGGCAAGATAGCAAGCCAGCAGGGGCTGTCCGCGTCAGCCCCCGTTGCCGTGAGCTGCCCCCTAGACGAATTTTCCTGCCTGGCCTGGCCAGCCCAGCGTCCAGCCCGTGTTCGTCAACAAATCTGCGCTGCCGATTTTCCGCGACGGGCCTCCAGCGGCACAAATCACGCTGCCGATTTTTTCCCACTGTCGGCATCGCTGCCGATTTTCCACGACGGGCCTGCAGGTTCACAAATCCGCGCTGCCGATTTTCCGCGACGGGCCTGCAGCGGCACAAATCCGCGCTGCCGATTTTTCTCACTGTCGGCATCGCTGCCGATTTTCCGCGACGGGCCTGCAGGTTCACAAATCCGCGCTGCCGATTTTCCGCGACGGGCCTGCAGCGGCACAAATCCGCGCTGCCGATTTTTCCCACTGTCGGCATCGGTGCCGATTTTCCTCGACGGGCCTGCAGGTTCACAAATCTGCGCTGCCGATTTTCCCCGACGGGCCTGCAGCGGCACAAATCCGCGCTGCGATTTTTCCCACTGTCGGCATCGCTGCCGCTGCCCCTGCCCCAGCGTGTACCTAGTAGCCTCTCCCGCGCGGGGGGCAGGCAAGAGCGCAGGGGGCCAGGGCCCGAAGGCAGCCCCCCCGCGGATAAGATAGCAAGCCAGCAGGGGCTGTCCCCGCGTCAGCCCCCGTTGCGCAGCGCAGCATGGCTGCCTGGGAATCATTGCCGCGCGCGCGCGCGCCCAATCGCCCAAGAGCCCAAGGGCCCCCAAGGGCCCCAGGCCCTCAGGCCCCAGGCCCCCAGGCCCCAGCGCCCCAGCGCCAAGCGCGGGCGCGGGCGGGCGCGCTGCTTGCGCGTGTGTGATTTTTATAGGGACGGTGGCCGGAATCGGGTCGTCGCCGGCCGGAAAACGGGTCATCGATGGCGGCGTTACTTCGGGCCGTGAGGCCCCCACGTTAGTCCGAGCGTAGCAGCAGCTCGCAAATCCCCCGCGCCCCATGGCCAGTCGGGGGGCACCCCCCTAAAGAGCTATAAGTGTTATTGCAGCTCTGGCAGGGGTAGACACTACTAGGTCCAGTGTCACCCCCCCTCTAAAAAATTCATTTCTTGGTATTTTGAGCTGAAATTTTGCACATAGGTTGGCAAAAATCCAGTCCACCTCCAGAAATAATCCCGGAATTTTTCGGGGTGGGGAAGTATTTTTTTTTATTTTCCTACCATTAAAAATCAAGGAAATACGCAAAAATAGGAACCGGCCCGGAATGACCCCAAATTCGGCTGGCAGCCTCACAAAAATATGGCAGATTTTACTGGGATTGATTTCATGTGGAAAGCCACGACGTTTTCTTGGCGGAATGCGGGAAAACCAGCAGCCCGCATGCCGCGGCCACCGGAGGAGCCCCGGGAAAACTCTTGCTTTCACGGTCTTCGCTCCCTCACCACCATGGCAGGCATCTAATCCCCCCATCAGCAGTTGTAGCCGATAGGGCAGTGATTTGAACGCCGCCGTCGGGTAATCGCACCCGGGCATCCCGGGGAGGAAGAGATCTCTTCTTCCAAGATAGCGAACAACACATCGGGAGTTATGTTGATAGGGCAGAGAATTGAATGACTCGTTGAGGGCAGCCGGGTCATCTCACCCGTCCATCCGAGCGGTGTTTTTCCCGGCTGCCTCGGGGAAACTCTTGCTTTCACTGTCCGCTGCCCCCAGTCCCCACTCGCATCAGCCCACCGCACCAATAAGCCAACGCTGCGGACGAATCTGGCGACACCGTCCCACGGGCTGCCACTGCCCCAGTGTCTAGACCAACAGTCTTTTCGTCAAGCCTTGGACTATGCAGTCCGTCCATTCCCGACTCATCGGTCACCACCTGCTGCCGATTCAGCCGA
Source organism: Populus alba x Populus x berolinensis (assembly GCA_029228515.1). Classification (NCBI taxonomy): domain Eukaryota; kingdom Viridiplantae; phylum Streptophyta; class Magnoliopsida; order Malpighiales; family Salicaceae; genus Populus; species Populus alba x Populus x berolinensis. Next base: position 24,529,828 of record CM055356.1, read on the forward strand.
CTTCGCCGATTTTCGTCTGGGCGCTTGCCGATTCCAGCACTGCCCGCTGTGTCTGAACAGCCCCTGCTTCGTCAGCGCATCACTTGACGATTTTTTCCTGCCTGGCCTGGACAGCCCCAGCGTTCACAGCCCATGTTCGTCAAAAACATCTGCGCTGCCTGATTTTTCCCACTGTTTGGCATCGCTGCCGATTTTTCCCACAGTTGGCATCGCTGCCACTGCCCCAGCGTGGAGCCTCAGGCACCCACGTCGTTTTCGTCAAGCTCTAGGACTATAAATCGTTCGGATCTCATCGTCAGCACCGGCTGCCGATTTCTGCACGACTTCGCCGATTTCGTCGGCGCCTGCCGATTTCCTGCACTGCCCGCTGTGTCTGAACTGCCCATGCTTCGTCAGCGCATCCCCTTGACGATTTTTTCCTGCATGGCATGGACAGGCCAGCGTTTCCAGCCCATGTTCGTCAAAAAATCTGCGATGCCGATTTTTCCAATCGTTGGCATCGCTGCCGGATTTTTTCCAACTGTTGGCATCGCTGCCATTGCCCCAGCGTGAGCCTAGGCCCCCAGTCGTTTTCGTCAAAGCCTAGGACTATAAATAGTCCGGACTCATCGTCAGCACCGGCTGCCGATTCTGCCCGGGACTTCGCCGATTTCGTCTGGCGCTGCCGATTCCAGCACTGCCCGCTGTGTCTGAACAGCCCCTGCTTCGTCAGCGCATCCCCTTGACGATTTTTCCTGCCTGGCCTGGACAGCCCAGCGTCCAGCCCATGTTCGTCAAAAAATCTGCGCTGCCGATTTTTCCCACTGTTGGCATCGCTGCCGATTTTTCCCACTGTTGGCATCGCTGCCACTGCCCCAGCGTGAGCCTAGGCCCCCAGTCGTTTTCGTCAAGCCTAGGACTATAAATCGTCCGGACTCATCGTCAGCACCGGCCGCCGATTCTGCCGACTTCGCCGATTTCGTCGGCGCTGCCGATTCCAGCACTGCCCGCTGTGTCTGAACAGCCCCTGCTTCGTCAGCGCATCCCCTTGACGATTTTTCCTGCCTGGCCTGGACAGCCCAGCGTCCAGCCCATGTTCGTCAAAAAATCTGCGCTGCCGATTTTTCCCACTGTTGGCATCGCTGCCACTGCCCCAGCGTGAGCCTAGGCCCCCAGTCGTTTTCGTCAAGCCTAGGACTATAAATCGTCCGGACTCATCGTCAGCACCGGCCGCCGATTCTGCCGACTTCGCCGATTTCGTCGGCGCTGCCGATTCCAGCACTGCCCGCTGTGTCTGAACAGCCCCTGCTTCGTCAGCGCATCCCCTTGACGATTTTTCCTGCCTGGCCTGGACAGCCCAGCGTCCAGCCCATGTTCGTCAAAAAATCTGCGCTGCCGATTTTTCCCACTGTTGGCATCGCTGCCGATTTTTCCCACTGTTGGCATCGCTGCCACTGCCCCAGCGTGAGCCTAGGCCCCCAGTCGTTTTCGTCAAGCCTAGGACTATAAATCGTCCGGACTCATCGTCAGCACCGGCTGCCGATTCTGCCGACTTCGCCGATTTCGTCGGCGCTGCCGATTCCAGCACTGCCCGCTGTGTCTGAACAGCCCCTGCTTCGTCAGCGCATCCCCTTGACGATTTTTCCTGCCTGGCCTGGACAGCCCAGCGTCCAGCCCATGTTCGTCAAAAAATCTGCGCTGCCGATTTTTCCCACTGTTGGCATCGCTGCCGATTTTTCCCACTGTTGGCATCGCTGCCACTGCCCCAGCGTGAGCCTAGGCCCCCAGTCGTTTTCGTCAAGCCTAGGACTATAAATCGTCCGGACTCATCGTCAGCACCGGCCGCCGATTCTGCCGACTTCGCCGATTTCGTCGGCGCTGCCGATTCCAGCACTGCCCGCTGTGTCTGAACAGCCCCTGCTTCGTCAGCGCATCCCCTTGACGATTTTTCCTGCCTGGCCTGGACAGCCCAGCGTCCAGCCCATGTTCGTCAAAAAATCTGCGCTGCCGATTTTTCCCACTGTTGGCATCGCTGCCACTGCCCCAGCGTGAGCCTAGGCCCCCAGTCGTT
>CM055356.1:24541877-24544377 GCA_029228515.1 Populus alba x Populus x berolinensis
GCAGCTCTGGCAGGGGTAGACACTACTAGGTCCCAGCTGTCACCCCCCCTCTAAAAAATTCATTTCTTGGTATTTTGAGCTGAAATTTTGCACATAGGTTGGCAAAAATCCAGTCCACCTCCAGAAATAATCCCGGAATTTTTCGGGGTGGGGAAGTATTTTTTTTTATTTTCCTACCATTAAAAATCAAGGAAATACGCAAAAATAGGAACCGGCCCGGAATGACCCCAAATTCGGCTGGCAGCCTCACAAAAATATGGCTGATTTTACTGGATTGATTTCATGTGGAAAGCACGACGTTTTCTTGGCGGAATGCGGGAAAACCAGCAGCCCGCATGCCGCGGCCACCGGAGGAGCCCCGGGAAAACTCTTGCTTTCACGGTCTTCGCCTCCCCTCACCACCATGGCAGGCCTCTAATCCCCCCATCAGCAGTTGTAGCCGATAGGGCAGTGATTTGAACGCCGCCGCCGGGTAATCGCACCCGGCCATCCCGGGGAGGAAGAGATCTCTTCTTCCAAGATAGCGAACAACACATCGGGAGTTATGTTGATAGGGCAGAGAATTGAATGACTCGTTGAGGGCAGCCGGGTCATCTCACCCCGTCCATCCCGAGCGGTGTTTTTCCCGGCAGCCTCGGGGAAACTCTTGCTTTCACTGTCCGCTGCCCCCAGTCCCCACTCGCATCAGCCCACCGCACCAATAAGCCAACGCTGCGGACGAATCTGGCGACACAGTCCCACGGGCTGCCACTGCCCCAGTGTCTAGACCAACAGTCTTTTTCGTCAAGCCTTGGACTATGCAGTCCGTCCATCCAGACTCATCGTCACCACCTGCTGCCGATTCTGCCGACTTCGCCGATTTCGTCGGCGCTGCCGATTCCAGCACTGCCCGCTGTGTCTGAACAGCCCCTGCTTCGTCAGCGCATCCCCTTGACGATTTTTCCTGCCTGGCCTGGACAGCCCAGCGTCCAGCCCATGTTCGTCAAAAAATCTGCGCTGCCGATTTTTCCCACTGTTGGCATCGCTGCCGATTTTTCCCACTGTTGGCATCGCTGCCACTGCCCCAGCGTGAGCCTAGGCCCCCAGTCGTTTTCGTCAAGCCTAGGACTATAAATCGTCCGGACTCATCGTCAGCACCGGCTGCCGATTCTGCCGACTTCGCCGATTTCGTCGGCGCTGCCGATTCCAGCACTGCCCGCTGTGTCTGAACAGCCCCTGCTTCGTCAGCGCATCCCCTTGACGATTTTTCCTGCCTGGCCTGGACAGCCCAGCGTCCAGCCCATGTTCGTCAAAAAATCTGCGCTGCCGATTTTTCCCACTGTTGGCATCGCTGCCGATTTTTCCCACTGTTGGCATCGCTGCCACTGCCCCAGCGTGAGCCTAGGCCCCCAGTCGTTTTCGTCAAGCCTAGGACTATAAATCGTCCGGACTCATCGTCAGCACCGGCTGCCGATTCTGCCGACTTCGCCGATTTCGTCGGCGCTGCCGATTCCAGCACTGCCCGCTGTGTCTGAACAGCCCCTGCTTCGTCAGCGCATCCCCTTGACGATTTTTCCTGCCTGGCCTGGACAGCCCAGCGTCCAGCCCATGTTCGTCAAAAAATCTGCGCTGCCGATTTTTCCCACTGTTGGCATCGCTGCCGATTTTTCCCACTGTTGGCATCGCTGCCACTGCCCCAGCGTGAGCCTAGGCCCCCAGTCGTTTTCGTCAAGCCTAGGACTATAAATCGTCCGGACTCATCGTCAGCACCGGCCGCCGATTCTGCCGACTTCGCCGATTTCGTCGGCGCTGCCGATTCCAGCACTGCCCGCTGTGTCTGAACAGCCCCTGCTTCGTCAGCGCATCCCCTTGACGATTTTTCCTGCCTGGCCTGGACAGCCCAGCGTCCAGCCCATGTTCGTCAAAAAATCTGCGCTGCCGATTTTTCCCACTGTTGGCATCGCTGCCACTGCCCCAGCGTGAGCCTAGGCCCCCAGTCGTTTTCGTCAAGCCTAGGACTATAAATCGTCCGGACTCATCGTCAGCACCGGCCGCCGATTCTGCCGACTTCGCCGATTTCGTCGGCGCTGCCGATTCCAGCACTGCCCGCTGTGTCTGAACAGCCCCTGCTTCGTCAGCGCATCCCCTTGACGATTTTTCCTGCCTGGCCTGGACAGCCCAGCGTCCAGCCCATGTTCGTCAAAAAATCTGCGCTGCCGATTTTTCCCACTGTTGGCATCGCTGCCGATTTTTCCCACTGTTGGCATCGCTGCCACTGCCCCAGCGTGAGCCTAGGCCCCCAGTCGTTTTCGTCAAGCCTAGGACTATAAATCGTCCGGACTCATCGTCAGCACCGGCTGCCGATTCTGCCGACTTCGCCGATTTCGTCGGCGCTGCCGATTCCAGCACTGCCCGCTGTGTCTGAACAGCCCCTGCTTCGTCAGCGCATCCCCTTGACGATTTTTCCTGCCTGGCCTGGACAGCCCAGCGTCCAGCCCATGTTCGTCAAAAAATCTGCGCT
>CM055356.1:24553681-24588120 GCA_029228515.1 Populus alba x Populus x berolinensis
ATCGAAGTCGGAATGCCGCGAAACTCACCGAGTCAAAGCGTTTCGCCGTTTGCGGAAGAAAGTCTGATGTAGAACAAGTAGCAGAAGCATACATGCTCAAGAGGGATCACCCGAAATTCAAAGGCAACTGAATTTCGGCAACCGGGCATCGAAGTCGGAATGCCGCGAAACTCACCGAGTCAAAGCGTTTCGCCGTTTGCGAAGAAAGTCTGATGTAGAACAAGTAGCAGAAGCATACATGCTCAAGAGGGATCACCCGAAATTCAAAGGCAACTGAATTTCGGCAACCGGGGCATCGAAGTCGGAATGCCGCGAAACTCACGAGTCAAAGCGTTTCGCCGTTTGCGGAAGAAAGTCTGATGTAGAACAAGTAGCAGAAGCATACATGCTCAAGAGGGATCACCCGAAATTCAAAGGCAACTGAATTTCGGCAACCGGGCATCGAAGTCGGAATGCCGCGAAACTCACCGAGTCAAAGCGTTTCGCCGTTTGCGGAAGAAAGTCTGATGTAGAACAAGTAGCAGAAGCATACATGCTCAAGAGGGATCACCCGAAATTCAAAGGCAACTGAATTTCGGCAACCGGGCATCGAAGTCGGAATGCCGCGAAACTCACGAGTCAAAGCGTTTCGCCGTTTGCGGAAGAAAGTCTGATGTAGAACAAGTAGCAGAAGCATACATGCTCAAGAGGGATCACCCGAAATTCAAAGGCAACTGAATTTCGGCAACCGGGCATCGAAGTCGGAATGCCGCGAAACTCACCGAGTCAAAGCGTTTCGCCGTTTGCGGAAGAAAGTCTGATGTAGAACAAGTAGCAGAAGCATACATGCTCAAGAGGGATCACCCGAAATTCAAAGGCAACTGAATTTCGGCAACCGGGCATCGAAGTCGGAATGCCGCGAAACTCACCGAGTCAAAGCGTTTCGCCGTTTGCGGAAGAAAGTCTGATGTAGAACAAGTAGCAGAAGCATACATGCTCAAGAGGGATCACCCGAAATTCAAAGGCAACTGAATTTCGGCAACCGGGCATCGAAGTCGGAATGCCGCGAAACTCACGAGTCAAAGCGTTTCGCCGTTTGCGGAAGAAAGTCTGATGTAGAACAAGTAGCAGAAGCATACATGCTCAAGAGGGATCACCCGAAATTCAAAGGCAACTGAATTTCGGCAACCGGGCATCGAAGTCGGAATGCCGCGAAACTCACCGAGTCAAAGCGTTTCGCCGTTTGCGGAAGAAAGTCTGATGTAGAACAAGTAGCAGAAGCATACATGCTCAAGAGGGATCACCCGAAATTCAAAGGCAACTGAATTTCGGCAACCGGGCATCGAAGTCGGAATGCCGCGAAACTCACCGAGTCAAAGCGTTTCGCCGTTTGCGGAAGAAAGTCTGATGTAGAACAAGTAGCAGAAGCATACATGCTCAAGAGGGATCACCCGAAATTCAAAGGCAACTGAATTTCGGCAACCGGGGCATCGAAGTCGGAATGCCGCGAAACTCACGAGTCAAAGCGTTTCGCCGTTTGCGGAAGAAAGTCTGATGTAGAACAAGTAGCAGAAGCATACATGCTCAAGAGGGATCACCCGAAATTCAAAGGCAACTGAATTTCGGCAACCGGGGCATCGAAGTCGGAATGCCGCGAAACTCACGAGTCAAAGCGTTTCGCCGTTTGCGGAAGAAAGTCTGATGTAGAACAAGTAGCAGAAGCATACATGCTCAAGAGGGATCACCCGAAATTCAAAGGCAACTGAATTTCGGCAACCGGGCATCGAAGTCGGAATGCCGCGAAACTCACCGAGTCAAAGCGTTTCGCCGTTTGCGGAAGAAAGTCTGATGTAGAACAAGTAGCAGAAGCATACATGCTCAAGAGGGATCACCCGAAATTCAAAGGCAACTGAATTTCGGCAACCGGGGCATCGAAGTCGGAATGCCGCGAAACTCACCGAGTCAAAGCGTTTCGCCGTTTGCGGAAGAAAGTCTGATGTAGAACAAGTAGCAGAAGCATACATGCTCAAGAGGGATCACCCGAAATTCAAAGGCAACTGAATTTCGGCAACCGGGGCATCGAAGTCGGAATGCCGCGAAACTCACCGAGTCAAAGCGTTTCGCCGTTTGCGGAAGAAAGTCTGATGTAGAACAAGTAGCAGAAGCATACATGCTCAAGAGGGATCACCCGAAATTCAAAGGCAACTGAATTTCGGCAACCGGGGCATCGAAGTCGGAATGCCGCGAAACTCACCGAGTCAAAGCGTTTCGCCGTTTGCGGAAGAAAGTCTGATGTAGAACAAGTAGCAGAAGCATACATGCTCAAGAGGGATCACCCGAAATTCAAAGGCAACTGAATTTCGGCAACCGGCATCGAAGTCGGAATGCCGCGAAACTCACCGAGTCAAAGCGTTTCGCCGTTTGCGGAAGAAAGTCTGATGTAGAACAAGTAGCAGAAGCATACATGCTCAAGAGGGATCACCCGAAATTCAAAGGCAACTGAATTTCGGCAACCGGGGCATCGAAGTCGGAATGCCGCGAAACTCACCGAGTCAAAGCGTTTCGCCGTTTGCGGAAGAAAGTCTGATGTAGAACAAGTAGCAGAAGCATACATGCTCAAGAGGGATCACCCGAAATTCAAAGGCAACTGAATTTCGGCAACCGGGGCATCGAAGTCGGAATGCCGCGAAACTCACCGAGTCAAAGCGTTTCGCCGTTTGCGGAAGAAAGTCTGATGTAGAACAAGTAGCAGAAGCATACATGCTCAAGAGGGATCACCCGAAATTCAAAGGCAACTGAATTTCGGCAACCGGGGCATCGAAGTCGGAATGCCGCGAAACTCACCGAGTCAAAGCGTTTCGCCGTTTGCGGAAGAAAGTCTGATGTAGAACAAGTAGCAGAAGCATACATGCTCAAGAGGGATCACCCGAAATTCAAAGGCAACTGAATTTCGGCAACCGGCATCGAAGTCGGAATGCCGCGAAACTCACCGAGTCAAAGCGTTTCGCCGTTTGCGGAAGAAAGTCTGATGTAGAACAAGTAGCAGAAGCATACATGCTCAAGAGGGATCACCCGAAATTCAAAGGCAACTGAATTTCGGCAACCGGGCATCGAAGTCGGAATGCCGCGAAACTCACCGAGTCAAAGCGTTTCGCCGTTTGCGGAAGAAAGTCTGATGTAGAACAAGTAGCAGAAGCATACATGCTCAAGAGGGATCACCCGAAATTCAAAGGCAACTGAATTTCGGCAACCGGGCATCGAAGTCGGAATGCCGCGAAACTCACCGAGTCAAAGCGTTTCGCCGTTTGCGGAAGAAAGTCTGATGTAGAACAAGTAGCAGAAAGCATACATGCTCAAGAGGGATCACCCGAAATTCAAAGGCAACTGAATTTCGGCAACCGGGGCATCGAAGTCGGAATGCCGCGAAACTCACCGAGTCAAAGCGTTTCGCCGTTTGCGGAAGAAAGTCTGATGTAGAACAAGTAGCAGAAGCATACATGCTCAAGAGGGATCACCCGAAATTCAAAGGCAACTGAATTTCGGCAACCGGGGCATCGAAGTCGGAATGCGCGAAACTCACCGAGTCAAAGCGTTTCGCCGTTTGCGGAAGAAAGTCTGATGTAGAACAAGTAGCAGAAGCATACATGCTCAAGAGGGATCACCCGAAATTCAAAGGCAACTGAATTTCGGCAACCGGGCATCGAAGTCGGAATGCCGCGAAACTCACCGAGTCAAAGCGTTTCGCCGTTTGCGGAAGAAAGTCTGATGTAGAACAAGTAGCAGAAGCATACATGCTCAAGAGGGATCACCCGAAATTCAAAGGCAACTGAATTTCGGCAACCGGGGCATCGAAGTCGGAATGCCGCGAAACTCACCGAGTCAAAGCGTTTCGCCGTTTGCGGAAGAAAGTCTGATGTAGAACAAGTAGCAGAAGCATACATGCTCAAGAGGGATCACCCGAAATTCAAAGGCAACTGAATTTCGGCAACCGGGCATCGAAGTCGGAATGCCGCGAAACTCACCGAGTCAAAGCGTTTCGCCGTTTGCGGAAGAAAGTCTGATGTAGAACAAGTAGCAGAAGCATACATGCTCAAGAGGGATCACCCGAAATTCAAAGGCAACTGAATTTCGGCAACCGGGGCATCGAAGTCGGAATGCCGCGAAACTCACGAGTCAAAGCGTTTCGCCGTTTGCGGAAGAAAGTCTGATGTAGAACAAGTAGCAGAAGCATACATGCTCAAGAGGGATCACCCGAAATTCAAAGGCAACTGAATTTCGGCAACCGGGGCATCGAAGTCGGAATGCCGCGAAACTCACGAGTCAAAGCGTTTCGCCGTTTGCGGAAGAAAGTCTGATGTAGAACAAGTAGCAGAAGCATACATGCTCAAGAGGGATCACCCGAAATTCAAAGGCAACTGAATTTCGGCAACCGGGCATCGAAGTCGGAATGCCGCGAAACTCACCGAGTCAAAGCGTTTCGCCGTTTGCGGAAGAAAGTCTGATGTAGAACAAGTAGCAGAAGCATACATGCTCAAGAGGGATCACCCGAAATTCAAAGGCAACTGAATTTCGGCAACCGGGCATCGAAGTCGGAATGCCGCGAAACTCACCGAGTCAAAGCGTTTCGCCGTTTGCGGAAGAAAGTCTGATGTAGAACAAGTAGCAGAAGCATACATGCTCAAGAGGGATCACCCGAAATTCAAAGGCAACTGAATTTCGGCAACCGGGGCATCGAAGTCGGAATGCCGCGAAACTCACCGAGTCAAAGCGTTTCGCCGTTTGCGGAAGAAAGTCTGATGTAGAACAAGTAGCAGAAGCATACATGCTCAAGAGGGATCACCCGAAATTCAAAGGCAACTGAATTTCGGCAACCGGGGCATCGAAGTCGGAATGCCGCGAAACTCACCGAGTCAAAGCGTTTCGCGTTTGCGGAAGAAAGTCTGATGTAGAACAAGTAGCAGAAGCATACATGCTCAAGAGGGATCACCCGAAATTCAAAGGCAACTGAATTTCGGCAACCGGGCATCGAAGTCGGAATGCCGCGAAACTCACCGAGTCAAAGCGTTTCGCCGTTTGCGGAAGAAAGTCTGATGTAGAACAAGTAGCAGAAGCATACATGCTCAAGAGGGATCACCCGAAATTCAAAGGCAACTGAATTTCGGCAACCGGGGCATCGAAGTCGGAATGCCGCGAAACTCACGAGTCAAAGCGTTTCGCCGTTTGCGGAAGAAGTCTGATGTAGAACAAGTAGCAGAAGCATACATGCTCAAGAGGGATCACCCGAAATTCAAAGGCAACTGAATTTCGGCAACCGGGCATCGAAGTCGGAATGCCGCGAAACTCACCGAGTCAAAGCGTTTCGCCGTTTGCGGAAGAAAGTCTGATGTAGAACAAGTAGCAGAAGCATACATGCTCAAGAGGGATCACCCGAAATTCAAAGGCAACTGAATTTCGGCAACCGGGGCATCGAAGTCGGAATGCCGCGAAACTCACGAGTCAAAGCGTTTCGCCGTTTGCGGAAGAAAGTCTGATGTAGAACAAGTAGCAGAAGCATACATGCTCAAGAGGGATCACCCGAAATTCAAAGGCAACTGAATTTCGGCAACCGGGGCATCGAAGTCGGAATGCCGCGAAACTCACCGAGTCAAAGCGTTTCGCCGTTTGCGGAAGAAAGTCTGATGTAGAACAAGTAGCAGAAGCATACATGCTCAAGAGGGATCACCCGAAATTCAAAGGCAACTGAATTTCGGCAACCGGGGCATCGAAGTCGGAATGCCGCGAAACTCACGAGTCAAAGCGTTTCGCCGTTTGCGGAAGAAAGTCTGATGTAGAACAAGTAGCAGAAGCATACATGCTCAAGAGGGATCACCCGAAATTCAAAGGCAACTGAATTTCGGCAACCGGGGCATCGAAGTCGGAATGCCGCGAAACTCACCGAGTCAAAGCGTTTCGCCGTTTGCGGAAGAAAGTCTGATGTAGAACAAGTAGCAGAAGCATACATGCTCAAGAGGGATCACCCGAAATTCAAAGGCAACTGAATTTCGGCAACCGGGCATCGAAGTCGGAATGCCGCGAAACTCACCGAGTCAAAGCGTTTCGCCGTTTGCGGAAGAAAGTCTGATGTAGAACAAGTAGCAGAAGCATACATGCTCAAGAGGGATCACCCGAAATTCAAAGGCAACTGAATTTCGGCAACCGGGCATCGAAGTCGGAATGCCGCGAAACTCACCGAGTCAAAGCGTTTCGCCGTTTGCGGAAGAAAGTCTGATGTAGAACAAGTAGCAGAAGCATACATGCTCAAGAGGGATCACCCGAAATTCAAAGGCAACTGAATTTCGGCAACCCGGCATCGAAGTCGGAATGCCGCGAAACTCACCGAGTCAAAGCGTTTCGCCGTTTGCGAAGAAAGTCTGATGTAGAACAAGTAGCAGAAGCATACATGCTCAAGAGGGATCACCCGAAATTCAAAGGCAACTGAATTTCGGCAACCGGGGCATCGAAGTCGGAATGCCGCGAAACTCACCGAGTCAAAGCGTTTCGCCGTTTGCGGAAGAAGTCTGATGTAGAACAAGTAGCAGAAGCATACATGCTCAAGAGGGATCACCCGAAATTCAAAGGCAACTGAATTTCGGCAACCGGGCATCGAAGTCGGAATGCCGCGAAACTCACCGAGTCAAAGCGTTTCGCCGTTTGCGGAAGAAAGTCTGATGTAGAACAAGTAGCAGAAGCATACATGCTCAAGAGGGATCACCCGAAATTCAAAGGCAACTGAATTTCGGCAACCGGGGCATCGAAGTCGGAATGCCGCGAAACTCACGAGTCAAAGCGTTTCGCCGTTTGCGGAAGAAAGTCTGATGTAGAACAAGTAGCAGAAGCATACATGCTCAAGAGGGATCACCCGAAATTCAAAGGCAACTGAATTTCGGCAACCGGGCATCGAAGTCGGAATGCCGCGAAACTCACGAGTCAAAGCGTTTCGCCGTTTGCGGAAGAAAGTCTGATGTAGAACAAGTAGCAGAAGCATACATGCTCAAGAGGGATCACCCGAAATTCAAAGGCAACTGAATTTCGGCAACCGGGGCATCGAAGTCGGAATGCCGCGAAACTCACCGAGTCAAAGCGTTTCGCCGTTTGCGGAAGAAAGTCTGATGTAGAACAAGTAGCAGAAGCATACATGCTCAAGAGGGATCACCCGAAATTCAAAGGCAACTGAATTTCGGCAACCGGGGCATCGAAGTCGGAATGCCGCGAAACTCACGAGTCAAAGCGTTTCGCCGTTTGCGGAAGAAAGTCTGATGTAGAACAAGTAGCAGAAGCATACATGCTCAAGAGGGATCACCCGAAATTCAAAGGCAACTGAATTTCGGCAACCGGGCATCGAAGTCGGAATGCCGCGAAACTCACGAGTCAAAGCGTTTCGCCGTTTGCGGAAGAAAGTCTGATGTAGAACAAGTAGCAGAAGCATACATGCTCAAGAGGGATCACCCGAAATTCAAAGGCAACTGAATTTCGGCAACCGGGGCATCGAAGTCGGAATGCCGCGAAACTCACCGAGTCAAAGCGTTTCGCCGTTTGAAGAAAGTCTGATGTAGAACAAGTAGCAGAAGCATACATGCTCAAGAGGGATCACCCGAAATTCAAAGGCAACTGAATTTCGGCAACCGGGCATCGAAGTCGGAATGCCGCGAAACTCAACGAGTCAAAGCGTTTCGCCGTTTGCGGAAGGAAGTTGATGTAGAACAAGTAGCAGAAGCATACATGCTCAAGAGGGATCACCCGAAATTCAAAGGCAACTGAATTTCGGCAACCGGGCATCGAAGTCGGAATGCCGCGAAACTCACCGAGTCAAAGCGTTTCGCCGTTTGCGGAAGAAGTCTGATGTAGAACAAGTAGCAGAAGCATACATGCTCAAGAGGGATCACCCGAAATTCAAAGGCAACTGAATTTCGGCAACCGGGGCATCGAAGTCGGAATGCCGCGAAACTCACCGAGTCAAAGCGTTTCGCCGTTTGCGGAAGAAAGTCTGATGTAGAACAAGTAGCAGAAGCATACATGCTCAAGAGGGATCACCCGAAATTCAAAGGCAACTGAATTTCGGCAACCGGGGCATCGAAGTCGGAATGCCGCGAAACTCACCGAGTCAAAGCGTTTCGCCGTTTGCGGAAGAAGTATGATGTAGAACAAGTAGCAGAAGCATACATGCTCAAGAGGGATCACCCGAAATTCAAAGGCAACTGAATTTCGGCAACCGGGGCATCGAAGTCGGAATGCCGCGAAACTCACCGAGTCAAAGCGTTTCGCCGTTTGCGGAAGAAGTTGATGTAGAACAAGTAGCAGAAGCATACATGCTCAAGAGGGATCACCCGAAATTCAAAGGCAACTGAATTTCGGCAACACGGGGCATCGAAGTCGGAATGCCGCGAAACTCACCGAGTCAAAGCGTTTCGCGTTTGCGGAAGAAGTCTGATGTAGAACAAGTAGCAGAAGCATACATGCTCAAGAGGGATCACCCGAAATTCAAAGGCAACTGAATTTCGGCAACCGGGGCATCGAAGTCGGAATGCCGCGAAACTCACCGAGTCAAAGCGTTTCGCCGTTTGCGGAAGAAGTCTGATGTAGAACAAGTAGCAGAAGCATACATGCTCAAGAGGGATCACCCGAAATTCAAAGGCAACTGAATTTCGGCAACGGGGCATCGAAGTCGGAATGCCGCGAAACTCACCGAGTCAAAGCGTTTCGCCGTTTGCGGAAGAAGTCTGATGTAGAACAAGTAGCAGAAGCATACATGCTCAAGAGGGATCACCCGAAATTCAAAGGCAACTGAATTTCGGCAACCGGGGCATCGAAGTCGGAATGCCGCGAAACTCACCGAGTCAAAGCGTTTCGCCGTTTGCGGAAGAAGTCTGATGTAGAACAAGTAGCAGAAGCATACATGCTCAAGAGGGATCACCCGAAATTCAAAGGCAACTGAATTTCGGCAACCGGGGCATCGAAGTCGGAATGCCGCGAAACTCACCGAGTCAAAGCGTTTCGCCGTTTGCGGAAGAAGTCTGATGTAGAACAAGTAGCAGAAGCATACATGCTCAAGAGGGATCACCCGAAATTCAAAGGCAACTGAATTTCGGCAACCGGGGCATCGAAGTCGGAATGCCGCGAAACTCACCGAGTCAAAGCGTTTCGCCGTTTGCGGAAGAAGTCTGATGTAGAACAAGTAGCAGAAGCATACATGCTCAAGAGGGATCACCCGAAATTCAAAGGCAACTGAATTTCGGCAACCGGGGCATCGAAGTCGGAATGCCGCGAAACTCACCGAGTCAAAGCGTTTCGCCGTTTGCGGAAAGTCTGATGTAGAACAAGTAGCAGAAGCATACATGCTCAAGAGGGATCACCCGAAATTCAAAGGCAACTGAATTTCGGCAACCGGGGCATCGAAGTCGGAATGCCGCGAAACTCACCGAGTCAAAGCGTTTCGCCGTTTGCGGAAGAAAGTCTGATGTAGAACAAGTAGCAGAAGCATACATGCTCAAGAGGGATCACCCGAAATTCAAAGGCAACTGAATTTCGGCAACCGGGGCATCGAAGTCGGAATGCCGCGAAACTCACCGAGTCAAAGCGTTTCGCCGTTTGCGGAAGAAAGTCTGATGTAGAACAAGTAGCAGAAGCATACATGCTCAAGAGGGATCACCCGAAATTCAAAGGCAACTGAATTTCGGCAACCGGGGCATCGAAGTCGGAATGCCGCGAAACTCACCGAGTCAAAGCGTTTCGCCGTTTGCGGAAGAAGTCTGATGTAGAACAAGTAGCAGAAGCATACATGCTCAAGAGGGATCACCCGAAATTCAAAGGCAACTGAATTTCGGCAACCGGGGCATCGAAGTCGGAATGCCGCGAAACTCACCGAGTCAAAGCGTTTCGCCGTTTGCGGAAAGAAGTCTGATGTAGAACAAGTAGCAGAAGCATACATGCTCAAGAGGGATCACCCGAAATTCAAAGGCAACTGAATTTCGGCAACCGGGGCATCGAAGTCGGAATGCCGCGAAACTCACCGAGTCAAAGCGTTTCGCCGTTTGCGGAAGAAGTCTGATGTAGAACAAGTAGCAGAAGCATACATGCTCAAGAGGGATCACCCGAAATTCAAAGGCAACTGAATTTCGGCAACCGGGGCATCGAAGTCGGAATGCCGCGAAACTCACCGAGTCAAAGCGTTTCGCCGTTTGCGGAAGAAGTCTGATGTAGAACAAGTAGCAGAAGCATACATGCTCAAGAGGGATCACCCGAAATTCAAAGGCAACTGAATTTCGGCAACCGGGGCATCGAAGTCGGAATGCCGCGAAACTCACCGAGTCAAAGCGTTTCGCCGTTTGCGGAAGAAGTCTGATGTAGAACAAGTAGCAGAAGCATACATGCTCAAGAGGGATCACCCGAAATTCAAAGGCAACTGAATTTCGGCAACCGGGGCATCGAAGTCGGAATGCCGCGAAACTCACCGAGTCAAAGCGTTTCGCCGTTTGCGGAAGAAGTCTGATGTAGAACAAGTAGCAGAAGCATACATGCTCAAGAGGGATCACCCGAAATTCAAAGGCAACTGAATTTCGGCAACCGGGGCATCGAAGTCGGAATGCCGCGAAACTCACCGAGTCAAAGCGTTTCGCCGTTTGCGGAAGAAGTCTGATGTAGAACAAGTAGCAGAAGCATACATGCTCAAGAGGGATCACCCGAAATTCAAAGGCAACTGAATTTCGGCAACCGGGCATCGAAGTCGGAATGCCGCGAAACTCACCGAGTCAAAGCGTTTCGCCGTTTGCGGAAGAAGTCTGATGTAGAACAAGTAGCAGAAGCATACATGCTCAAGAGGGATCACCCGAAATTCAAAGGCAACTGAATTTCGGCAACCGGGGCATCGAAGTCGGAATGCCGCGAAACTCACCGAGTCAAAGCGTTTCGCCGTTTGCGGAAAGAAGTCTGATGTAGAACAAGTAGCAGAAGCATACATGCTCAAGAGGGATCACCCGAAATTCAAAGGCAACTGAATTTCGGCAACCGGGGCATCGAAGTCGGAATGCCGCGAAACTCACCGAGTCAAAGCGTTTCGCCGTTTGCGGAAGAAGTCTGATGTAGAACAAGTAGCAGAAGCATACATGCTCAAGAGGGATCACCCGAAATTCAAAGGCAACTGAATTTCGGCAACCGGGGCATCGAAGTCGGAATGCCGCGAAACTCACCGAGTCAAAGCGTTTCGCCGTTTGCGGAAGAAGTCTGATGTAGAACAAGTAGCAGAAGCATACATGCTCAAGAGGGATCACCCGAAATTCAAAGGCAACTGAATTTCGGCAACCGGGGCATCGAAGTCGGAATGCCGCGAAACTCACCGAGTCAAAGCGTTTCGCCGTTTGCGGAAGAAGTCTGATGTAGAACAAGTAGCAGAAGCATACATGCTCAAGAGGGATCACCCGAAATTCAAAGGCAACTGAATTTCGGCAACCGGGGCATCGAAGTCGGAATGCCGCGAAACTCACCGAGTCAAAGCGTTTCGCCGTTTGCGGAAGAAGTCTGATGTAGAACAAGTAGCAGAAGCATACATGCTCAAGAGGGATCACCCGAAATTCAAAGGCAACTGAATTTCGGCAACCGGGGCATCGAAGTCGGAATGCCGCGAAACTCACCGAGTCAAAGCGTTTCGCCGTTTGCGGAAGAAGTCTGATGTAGAACAAGTAGCAGAAGCATACATGCTCAAGAGGGATCACCCGAAATTCAAAGGCAACTGAATTTCGGCAACCGGGGCATCGAAGTCGGAATGCCGCGAAACTCACCGAGTCAAAGCGTTTCGCCGTTTGCGGAAGAAGTCTGATGTAGAACAAGTAGCAGAAGCATACATGCTCAAGAGGGATCACCCGAAATTCAAAGGCAACTGAATTTCGGCAACCGGGCATCGAAGTCGGAATGCCGCGAAACTCACCGAGTCAAAGCGTTTCGCCGTTTGCGGAAGAAGTCTGATGTAGAACAAGTAGCAGAAGCATACATGCTCAAGAGGGATCACCCGAAATTCAAAGGCAACTGAATTTCGGCAACCGGGGCATCGAAGTCGGAATGCCGCGAAACTCACCGAGTCAAAGCGTTTCGCCGTTTGCGGAAGAAGTCTGATGTAGAACAAGTAGCAGAAGCATACATGCTCAAGAGGGATCACCCGAAATTCAAAGGCAACTGAATTTCGGCAACCGGGGCATCGAAGTCGGAATGCCGCGAAACTCACCGAGTCAAAGCGTTTCGCCGTTTGCGGAAGAAGTCTGATGTAGAACAAGTAGCAGAAGCATACATGCTCAAGAGGGATCACCCGAAATTCAAAGGCAACTGAATTTCGGCAACCGGGGCATCGAAGTCGGAATGCCGCGAAACTCACCGAGTCAAAGCGTTTCGCCGTTTGCGGAAGAAGTCTGATGTAGAACAAGTAGCAGAAGCATACATGCTCAAGAGGGATCACCCGAAATTCAAAGGCAACTGAATTTCGGCAACCGGGGCATCGAAGTCGGAATGCCGCGAAACTCACCGAGTCAAAGCGTTTCGCCGTTTGCGGAAGAAGTCTGATGTAGAACAAGTAGCAGAAGCATACATGCTCAAGAGGGATCACCCGAAATTCAAAGGCAACTGAATTTCGGCAACCGGGGCATCGAAGTCGGAATGCCGCGAAACTCACCGAGTCAAAGCGTTTCGCCGTTTGCGGAAGAAGTCTGATGTAGAACAAGTAGCAGAAGCATACATGCTCAAGAGGGATCACCCGAAATTCAAAGGCAACTGAATTTCGGCAACCGGGGCATCGAAGTCGGAATGCCGCGAAACTCACCGAGTCAAAGCGTTTCGCCGTTTGCGGAAGAAGTCTGATGTAGAACAAGTAGCAGAAGCATACATGCTCAAGAGGGATCACCCGAAATTCAAAGGCAACTGAATTTCGGCAACCGGGGCATCGAAGTCGGAATGCCGCGAAACTCACCGAGTCAAAGCGTTTCGCCGTTTGCGGAAGAAGTCTGATGTAGAACAAGTAGCAGAAGCATACATGCTCAAGAGGGATCACCCGAAATTCAAAGGCAACTGAATTTCGGCAACCGGGGCATCGAAGTCGGAATGCCGCGAAACTCACCGAGTCAAAGCGTTTCGCCGTTTGCGGAAGAAGTCTGATGTAGAACAAGTAGCAGAAGCATACATGCTCAAGAGGGATCACCCGAAATTCAAAGGCAACTGAATTTCGGCAACCGGGGCATCGAAGTCGGAATGCCGCGAAACTCACCGAGTCAAAGCGTTTCGCCGTTTGCGGAAGAAGTCTGATGTAGAACAAGTAGCAGAAGCATACATGCTCAAGAGGGATCACCCGAAATTCAAAGGCAACTGAATTTCGGCAACCGGGGCATCGAAGTCGGAATGCCGCGAAACTCACCGAGTCAAAGCGTTTCGCCGTTTGCGGAAGAAGTCTGATGTAGAACAAGTAGCAGAAGCATACATGCTCAAGAGGGATCACCCGAAATTCAAAGGCAACTGAATTTCGGCAACCGGGGCATCGAAGTCGGAATGCCGCGAAACTCACCGAGTCAAAGCGTTTCGCCGTTTGCGGAAGAAGTCTGATGTAGAACAAGTAGCAGAAGCATACATGCTCAAGAGGGATCACCCGAAATTCAAAGGCAACTGAATTTCGGCAACCGGGGCATCGAAGTCGGAATGCCGCGAAACTCACCGAGTCAAAGCGTTTCGCCGTTTGCGGAAGAAGTCTGATGTAGAACAAGTAGCAGAAGCATACATGCTCAAGAGGGATCACCCGAAATTCAAAGGCAACTGAATTTCGGCAACCGGGGCATCGAAGTCGGAATGCCGCGAAACTCACCGAGTCAAAGCGTTTCGCGTTTGCGGAAGAAGTCTGATGTAGAACAAGTAGCAGAAGCATACATGCTCAAGAGGGATCACCCGAAATTCAAAGGCAACTGAATTTCGGCAACCGGGGCATCGAAGTCGGAATGCCGCGAAACTCACCGAGTCAAAGCGTTTCGCCGTTTGCGGAAGAAGTCTGATGTAGAACAAGTAGCAGAAGCATACATGCTCAAGAGGGATCACCCGAAATTCAAAGGCAACTGAATTTCGGCAACCGGGGCATCGAAGTCGGAATGCCGCGAAACTCACCGAGTCAAAGCGTTTCGCCGTTTGCGGAAGAAGTCTGATGTAGAACAAGTAGCAGAAGCATACATGCTCAAGAGGGATCACCCGAAATTCAAAGGCAACTGAATTTCGGCAACCGGGGCATCGAAGTCGGAATGCCGCGAAACTCACCGAGTCAAAGCGTTTCGCCGTTTGCGGAAGAAGTCTGATGTAGAACAAGTAGCAGAAGCATACATGCTCAAGAGGGATCACCCGAAATTCAAAGGCAACTGAATTTCGGCAACCGGGGCATCGAAGTCGGAATGCCGCGAAACTCACCGAGTCAAAGCGTTTCGCCGTTTGCGGAAGAAGTCTGATGTAGAACAAGTAGCAGAAGCATACATGCTCAAGAGGGATCACCCGAAATTCAAAGGCAACTGAATTTCGGCAACCGGGGCATCGAAGTCGGAATGCCGCGAAACTCACCGAGTCAAAGCGTTTCGCCGTTTGCGGAAGAAGTCTGATGTAGAACAAGTAGCAGAAGCATACATGCTCAAGAGGGATCACCCGAAATTCAAAGGCAACTGAATTTCGGCAACCGGGGCATCGAAGTCGGAATGCCGCGAAACTCACCGAGTCAAAGCGTTTCGCCGTTTGCGGAAGAAGTCTGATGTAGAACAAGTAGCAGAAGCATACATGCTCAAGAGGGATCACCCGAAATTCAAAGGCAACTGAATTTCGGCAACCGGGGCATCGAAGTCGGAATGCCGCGAAACTCACCGAGTCAAAGCGTTTCGCCGTTTGCGGAAGAAGTCTGATGTAGAACAAGTAGCAGAAGCATACATGCTCAAGAGGGATCACCCGAAATTCAAAGGCAACTGAATTTCGGCAACCGGGGCATCGAAGTCGGAATGCCGCGAAACTCACCGAGTCAAAGCGTTTCGCCGTTTGCGGAAGAAGTCTGATGTAGAACAAGTAGCAGAAGCATACATGCTCAAGAGGGATCACCCGAAATTCAAAGGCAACTGAATTTCGGCAACCGGGGCATCGAAGTCGGAATGCCGCGAAACTCACCGAGTCAAAGCGTTTCGCCGTTTGCGGAAGAAGTCTGATGTAGAACAAGTAGCAGAAGCATACATGCTCAAGAGGGATCACCCGAAATTCAAAGGCAACTGAATTTCGGCAACGGGGCATCGAAGTCGGAATGCCGCGAAACTCACCGAGTCAAAGCGTTTCGCCGTTTGCGGAAGAAGTCTGATGTAGAACAAGTAGCAGAAGCATACATGCTCAAGAGGGATCACCCGAAATTCAAAGGCAACTGAATTTCGGCAACCGGGGCATCGAAGTCGGAATGCCGCGAAACTCACCGAGTCAAAGCGTTTCGCCGTTTGCGGAAGAAGTCTGATGTAGAACAAGTAGCAGAAGCATACATGCTCAAGAGGGATCACCCGAAATTCAAAGGCAACTGAATTTCGGCAACCGGGGCATCGAAGTCGGAATGCCGCGAAACTCACCGAGTCAAAGCGTTTCGCCGTTTGCGGAAGAAGTCTGATGTAGAACAAGTAGCAGAAGCATACATGCTCAAGAGGGATCACCCGAAATTCAAAGGCAACTGAATTTCGGCAACCGGGGCATCGAAGTCGGAATGCCGCGAAACTCACCGAGTCAAAGCGTTTCGCCGTTTGCGGAAGAAGTCTGATGTAGAACAAGTAGCAGAAGCATACATGCTCAAGAGGGATCACCCGAAATTCAAAGGCAACTGAATTTCGGCAACCGGGGCATCGAAGTCGGAATGCCGCGAAACTCACCGAGTCAAAGCGTTTCGCCGTTTGCGGAAGAAGTCTGATGTAGAACAAGTAGCAGAAGCATACATGCTCAAGAGGGATCACCCGAAATTCAAAGGCAACTGAATTTCGGCAACCGGGGCATCGAAGTCGGAATGCCGCGAAACTCACCGAGTCAAAGCGTTTCGCCGTTTGCGGAAGAAGTCTGATGTAGAACAAGTAGCAGAAGCATACATGCTCAAGAGGGATCACCCGAAATTCAAAGGCAACTGAATTTCGGCAACCGGGGCATCGAAGTCGGAATGCCGCGAAACTCACCGAGTCAAAGCGTTTCGCCGTTTGCGGAAGAAGTCTGATGTAGAACAAGTAGCAGAAGCATACATGCTCAAGAGGGATCACCCGAAATTCAAAGGCAACTGAATTTCGGCAACCGGGGCATCGAAGTCGGAATGCCGCGAAACTCACCGAGTCAAAGCGTTTCGCCGTTTGCGGAAGAAGTCTGATGTAGAACAAGTAGCAGAAGCATACATGCTCAAGAGGGATCACCCGAAATTCAAAGGCAACTGAATTTCGGCAACCGGGGCATCGAAGTCGGAATGCCGCGAAACTCACCGAGTCAAAGCGTTTCGCCGTTTGCGGAAGAAGTCTGATGTAGAACAAGTAGCAGAAGCATACATGCTCAAGAGGGATCACCCGAAATTCAAAGGCAACTGAATTTCGGCAACCGGGGCATCGAAGTCGGAATGCCGCGAAACTCACCGAGTCAAAGCGTTTCGCCGTTTGCGGAAGAAGTCTGATGTAGAACAAGTAGCAGAAGCATACATGCTCAAGAGGGATCACCCGAAATTCAAAGGCAACTGAATTTCGGCAACCGGGGCATCGAAGTCGGAATGCCGCGAAACTCACCGAGTCAAAGCGTTTCGCCGTTTGCGGAAGAAGTCTGATGTAGAACAAGTAGCAGAAGCATACATGCTCAAGAGGGATCACCCGAAATTCAAAGGCAACTGAATTTCGGCAACGGGGCATCGAAGTCGGAATGCCGCGAAACTCACCGAGTCAAAGCGTTTCGCCGTTTGCGGAAGAAGTCTGATGTAGAACAAGTAGCAGAAGCATACATGCTCAAGAGGGATCACCCGAAATTCAAAGGCAACTGAATTTCGGCAACCGGGGCATCGAAGTCGGAATGCCGCGAAACTCACCGAGTCAAAGCGTTTCGCCGTTTGCGGAAGAAGTCTGATGTAGAACAAGTAGCAGAAGCATACATGCTCAAGAGGGATCACCCGAAATTCAAAGGCAACTGAATTTCGGCAACCGGGGCATCGAAGTCGGAATGCCGCGAAACTCACCGAGTCAAAGCGTTTCGCCGTTTGCGGAAGAAGTCTGATGTAGAACAAGTAGCAGAAGCATACATGCTCAAGAGGGATCACCCGAAATTCAAAGGCAACTGAATTTCGGCAACCGGGGCATCGAAGTCGGAATGCCGCGAAACTCACCGAGTCAAAGCGTTTCGCCGTTTGCGGAAGAAGTCTGATGTAGAACAAGTAGCAGAAGCATACATGCTCAAGAGGGATCACCCGAAATTCAAAGGCAACTGAATTTCGGCAACCGGGGCATCGAAGTCGGAATGCCGCGAAACTCACCGAGTCAAAGCGTTTCGCCGTTTGCGGAAGAAGTCTGATGTAGAACAAGTAGCAGAAGCATACATGCTCAAGAGGGATCACCCGAAATTCAAAGGCAACTGAATTTCGGCAACCGGGGCATCGAAGTCGGAATGCCGCGAAACTCACCGAGTCAAAGCGTTTCGCCGTTTGCGGAAGAAGTCTGATGTAGAACAAGTAGCAGAAGCATACATGCTCAAGAGGGATCACCCGAAATTCAAAGGCAACTGAATTTCGGCAACCGGGGCATCGAAGTCGGAATGCCGCGAAACTCACCGAGTCAAAGCGTTTCGCCGTTTGCGGAAGAAGTCTGATGTAGAACAAGTAGCAGAAGCATACATGCTCAAGAGGGATCACCCGAAATTCAAAGGCAACTGAATTTCGGCAACCGGGGCATCGAAGTCGGAATGCCGCGAAACTCACCGAGTCAAAGCGTTTCGCCGTTTGCGGAAGAAGTCTGATGTAGAACAAGTAGCAGAAGCATACATGCTCAAGAGGGATCACCCGAAATTCAAAGGCAACTGAATTTCGGCAACCGGGGCATCGAAGTCGGAATGCCGCGAAACTCACCGAGTCAAAGCGTTTCGCCGTTTGCGGAAGAAGTCTGATGTAGAACAAGTAGCAGAAGCATACATGCTCAAGAGGGATCACCCGAAATTCAAAGGCAACTGAATTTCGGCAACCGGGGCATCGAAGTCGGAATGCCGCGAAACTCACCGAGTCAAAGCGTTTCGCCGTTTGCGGAAGAAGTCTGATGTAGAACAAGTAGCAGAAGCATACATGCTCAAGAGGGATCACCCGAAATTCAAAGGCAACTGAATTTCGGCAACCGGGGCATCGAAGTCGGAATGCCGCGAAACTCACCGAGTCAAAGCGTTTCGCCGTTTGCGGAAGAAGTCTGATGTAGAACAAGTAGCAGAAGCATACATGCTCAAGAGGGATCACCCGAAATTCAAAGGCAACTGAATTTCGGCAACCGGGGCATCGAAGTCGGAATGCCGCGAAACTCACCGAGTCAAAGCGTTTCGCCGTTTGCGGAAGAAGTCTGATGTAGAACAAGTAGCAGAAGCATACATGCTCAAGAGGGATCACCCGAAATTCAAAGGCAACTGAATTTCGGCAACCGGGGCATCGAAGTCGGAATGCCGCGAAACTCACCGAGTCAAAGCGTTTCGCCGTTTGCGGAAGAAGTCTGATGTAGAACAAGTAGCAGAAGCATACATGCTCAAGAGGGATCACCCGAAATTCAAAGGCAACTGAATTTCGGCAACCGGGGCATCGAAGTCGGAATGCCGCGAAACTCACCGAGTCAAAGCGTTTCGCCGTTTGCGGAAGAAGTCTGATGTAGAACAAGTAGCAGAAGCATACATGCTCAAGAGGGATCACCCGAAATTCAAAGGCAACTGAATTTCGGCAACCGGGGCATCGAAGTCGGAATGCCGCGAAACTCACCGAGTCAAAGCGTTTCGCCGTTTGCGGAAGAAGTCTGATGTAGAACAAGTAGCAGAAGCATACATGCTCAAGAGGGATCACCCGAAATTCAAAGGCAACTGAATTTCGGCAACCGGGGCATCGAAGTCGGAATGCCGCGAAACTCACCGAGTCAAAGCGTTTCGCCGTTTGCGGAAGAAGTCTGATGTAGAACAAGTAGCAGAAGCATACATGCTCAAGAGGGATCACCCGAAATTCAAAGGCAACTGAATTTCGGCAACCGGGGCATCGAAGTCGGAATGCCGCGAAACTCACCGAGTCAAAGCGTTTCGCCGTTTGCGGAAGAAGTCTGATGTAGAACAAGTAGCAGAAGCATACATGCTCAAGAGGGATCACCCGAAATTCAAAGGCAACTGAATTTCGGCAACCGGGGCATCGAAGTCGGAATGCCGCGAAACTCACCGAGTCAAAGCGTTTCGCCGTTTGCGGAAGAAGTCTGATGTAGAACAAGTAGCAGAAGCATACATGCTCAAGAGGGATCACCCGAAATTCAAAGGCAACTGAATTTCGGCAACCGGGGCATCGAAGTCGGAATGCCGCGAAACTCACCGAGTCAAAGCGTTTCGCCGTTTGCGGAAGAAGTCTGATGTAGAACAAGTAGCAGAAGCATACATGCTCAAGAGGGATCACCCGAAATTCAAAGGCAACTGAATTTCGGCAACGGGGCATCGAAGTCGGAATGCCGCGAAACTCACCGAGTCAAAGCGTTTCGCCGTTTGCGGAAGAAGTCTGATGTAGAACAAGTAGCAGAAGCATACATGCTCAAGAGGGATCACCCGAAATTCAAAGGCAACTGAATTTCGGCAACCGGGGCATCGAAGTCGGAATGCCGCGAAACTCACCGAGTCAAAGCGTTTCGCCGTTTGCGGAAGAAGTCTGATGTAGAACAAGTAGCAGAAGCATACATGCTCAAGAGGGATCACCCGAAATTCAAAGGCAACTGAATTTCGGCAACCGGGGCATCGAAGTCGGAATGCCGCGAAACTCACCGAGTCAAAGCGTTTCGCCGTTTGCGGAAGAAGTCTGATGTAGAACAAGTAGCAGAAGCATACATGCTCAAGAGGGATCACCCGAAATTCAAAGGCAACTGAATTTCGGCAACCGGGGCATCGAAGTCGGAATGCCGCGAAACTCACCGAGTCAAAGCGTTTCGCCGTTTGCGGAAGAAGTCTGATGTAGAACAAGTAGCAGAAGCATACATGCTCAAGAGGGATCACCCGAAATTCAAAGGCAACTGAATTTCGGCAACCGGGGCATCGAAGTCGGAATGCCGCGAAACTCACCGAGTCAAAGCGTTTCGCCGTTTGCGGAAGAAGTCTGATGTAGAACAAGTAGCAGAAGCATACATGCTCAAGAGGGATCACCCGAAATTCAAAGGCAACTGAATTTCGGCAACCGGGGCATCGAAGTCGGAATGCCGCGAAACTCACCGAGTCAAAGCGTTTCGCCGTTTGCGGAAGAAGTCTGATGTAGAACAAGTAGCAGAAGCATACATGCTCAAGAGGGATCACCCGAAATTCAAAGGCAACTGAATTTCGGCAACCGGGGCATCGAAGTCGGAATGCCGCGAAACTCACCGAGTCAAAGCGTTTCGCCGTTTGCGGAAGAAGTCTGATGTAGAACAAGTAGCAGAAGCATACATGCTCAAGAGGGATCACCCGAAATTCAAAGGCAACTGAATTTCGGCAACCGGGGCATCGAAGTCGGAATGCCGCGAAACTCACCGAGTCAAAGCGTTTCGCCGTTTGCGGAAGAAGTCTGATGTAGAACAAGTAGCAGAAGCATACATGCTCAAGAGGGATCACCCGAAATTCAAAGGCAACTGAATTTCGGCAACCGGGGCATCGAAGTCGGAATGCCGCGAAACTCACCGAGTCAAAGCGTTTCGCCGTTTGCGGAAGAAGTCTGATGTAGAACAAGTAGCAGAAGCATACATGCTCAAGAGGGATCACCCGAAATTCAAAGGCAACTGAATTTCGGCAACCGGGGCATCGAAGTCGGAATGCCGCGAAACTCACCGAGTCAAAGCGTTTCGCCGTTTGCGGAAGAAGTCTGATGTAGAACAAGTAGCAGAAGCATACATGCTCAAGAGGGATCACCCGAAATTCAAAGGCAACTGAATTTCGGCAACCGGGGCATCGAAGTCGGAATGCCGCGAAACTCACCGAGTCAAAGCGTTTCGCCGTTTGCGGAAGAAGTCTGATGTAGAACAAGTAGCAGAAGCATACATGCTCAAGAGGGATCACCCGAAATTCAAAGGCAACTGAATTTCGGCAACCGGGGCATCGAAGTCGGAATGCCGCGAAACTCACCGAGTCAAAGCGTTTCGCCGTTTGCGGAAGAAGTCTGATGTAGAACAAGTAGCAGAAGCATACATGCTCAAGAGGGATCACCCGAAATTCAAAGGCAACTGAATTTCGGCAACCGGGGCATCGAAGTCGGAATGCCGCGAAACTCACCGAGTCAAAGCGTTTCGCCGTTTGCGGAAGAAGTCTGATGTAGAACAAGTAGCAGAAGCATACATGCTCAAGAGGGATCACCCGAAATTCAAAGGCAACTGAATTTCGGCAACCGGGGCATCGAAGTCGGAATGCCGCGAAACTCACCGAGTCAAAGCGTTTCGCCGTTTGCGGAAGAAGTCTGATGTAGAACAAGTAGCAGAAGCATACATGCTCAAGAGGGATCACCCGAAATTCAAAGGCAACTGAATTTCGGCAACCGGGGCATCGAAGTCGGAATGCCGCGAAACTCACCGAGTCAAAGCGTTTCGCCGTTTGCGGAAGAAGTCTGATGTAGAACAAGTAGCAGAAGCATACATGCTCAAGAGGGATCACCCGAAATTCAAAGGCAACTGAATTTCGGCAACCGGGGCATCGAAGTCGGAATGCCGCGAAACTCACCGAGTCAAAGCGTTTCGCCGTTTGCGGAAGAAGTCTGATGTAGAACAAGTAGCAGAAGCATACATGCTCAAGAGGGATCACCCGAAATTCAAAGGCAACTGAATTTCGGCAACCGGGGCATCGAAGTCGGAATGCCGCGAAACTCACCGAGTCAAAGCGTTTCGCCGTTTGCGGAAGAAGTCTGATGTAGAACAAGTAGCAGAAGCATACATGCTCAAGAGGGATCACCCGAAATTCAAAGGCAACTGAATTTCGGCAACCGGGGCATCGAAGTCGGAATGCCGCGAAACTCACCGAGTCAAAGCGTTTCGCCGTTTGCGGAAGAAGTCTGATGTAGAACAAGTAGCAGAAGCATACATGCTCAAGAGGGATCACCCGAAATTCAAAGGCAACTGAATTTCGGCAACCGGGGCATCGAAGTCGGAATGCCGCGAAACTCACCGAGTCAAAGCGTTTCGCCGTTTGCGGAAGAAGTCTGATGTAGAACAAGTAGCAGAAGCATACATGCTCAAGAGGGATCACCCGAAATTCAAAGGCAACTGAATTTCGGCAACCGGGGCATCGAAGTCGGAATGCCGCGAAACTCACCGAGTCAAAGCGTTTCGCCGTTTGCGGAAGAAGTCTGATGTAGAACAAGTAGCAGAAGCATACATGCTCAAGAGGGATCACCCGAAATTCAAAGGCAACTGAATTTCGGCAACCGGGGCATCGAAGTCGGAATGCCGCGAAACTCACCGAGTCAAAGCGTTTCGCCGTTTGCGGAAGAAGTCTGATGTAGAACAAGTAGCAGAAGCATACATGCTCAAGAGGGATCACCCGAAATTCAAAGGCAACTGAATTTCGGCAACCGGGGCATCGAAGTCGGAATGCCGCGAAACTCACCGAGTCAAAGCGTTTCGCCGTTTGCGGAAGAAGTCTGATGTAGAACAAGTAGCAGAAGCATACATGCTCAAGAGGGATCACCCGAAATTCAAAGGCAACTGAATTTCGGCAACCGGGGCATCGAAGTCGGAATGCCGCGAAACTCACCGAGTCAAAGCGTTTCGCCGTTTGCGGAAGAAGTCTGATGTAGAACAAGTAGCAGAAGCATACATGCTCAAGAGGGATCACCCGAAATTCAAAGGCAACTGAATTTCGGCAACCGGGGCATCGAAGTCGGAATGCCGCGAAACTCACCGAGTCAAAGCGTTTCGCCGTTTGCGGAAGAAGTCTGATGTAGAACAAGTAGCAGAAGCATACATGCTCAAGAGGGATCACCCGAAATTCAAAGGCAACTGAATTTCGGCAACCGGGGCATCGAAGTCGGAATGCCGCGAAACTCACCGAGTCAAAGCGTTTCGCCGTTTGCGGAAGAAGTCTGATGTAGAACAAGTAGCAGAAGCATACATGCTCAAGAGGGATCACCCGAAATTCAAAGGCAACTGAATTTCGGCAACCGGGGCATCGAAGTCGGAATGCCGCGAAACTCACCGAGTCAAAGCGTTTCGCCGTTTGCGGAAGAAGTCTGATGTAGAACAAGTAGCAGAAGCATACATGCTCAAGAGGGATCACCCGAAATTCAAAGGCAACTGAATTTCGGCAACCGGGGCATCGAAGTCGGAATGCCGCGAAACTCACCGAGTCAAAGCGTTTCGCCGTTTGCGGAAGAAGTCTGATGTAGAACAAGTAGCAGAAGCATACATGCTCAAGAGGGATCACCCGAAATTCAAAGGCAACTGAATTTCGGCAACCGGGGCATCGAAGTCGGAATGCCGCGAAACTCACCGAGTCAAAGCGTTTCGCCGTTTGCGGAAGAAGTCTGATGTAGAACAAGTAGCAGAAGCATACATGCTCAAGAGGGATCACCCGAAATTCAAAGGCAACTGAATTTCGGCAACCGGGGCATCGAAGTCGGAATGCCGCGAAACTCACCGAGTCAAAGCGTTTCGCCGTTTGCGGAAGAAGTCTGATGTAGAACAAGTAGCAGAAGCATACATGCTCAAGAGGGATCACCCGAAATTCAAAGGCAACTGAATTTCGGCAACCGGGGCATCGAAGTCGGAATGCCGCGAAACTCACCGAGTCAAAGCGTTTCGCCGTTTGCGGAAGAAGTCTGATGTAGAACAAGTAGCAGAAGCATACATGCTCAAGAGGGATCACCCGAAATTCAAAGGCAACTGAATTTCGGCAACGGGGCATCGAAGTCGGAATGCCGCGAAACTCACCGAGTCAAAGCGTTTCGCCGTTTGCGGAAGAAGTCTGATGTAGAACAAGTAGCAGAAGCATACATGCTCAAGAGGGATCACCCGAAATTCAAAGGCAACTGAATTTCGGCAACCGGGGCATCGAAGTCGGAATGCCGCGAAACTCACCGAGTCAAAGCGTTTCGCCGTTTGCGGAAGAAGTCTGATGTAGAACAAGTAGCAGAAGCATACATGCTCAAGAGGGATCACCCGAAATTCAAAGGCAACTGAATTTCGGCAACCGGGGCATCGAAGTCGGAATGCCGCGAAACTCACCGAGTCAAAGCGTTTCGCCGTTTGCGGAAGAAGTCTGATGTAGAACAAGTAGCAGAAGCATACATGCTCAAGAGGGATCACCCGAAATTCAAAGGCAACTGAATTTCGGCAACCGGGGCATCGAAGTCGGAATGCCGCGAAACTCACCGAGTCAAAGCGTTTCGCCGTTTGCGGAAGAAGTCTGATGTAGAACAAGTAGCAGAAGCATACATGCTCAAGAGGGATCACCCGAAATTCAAAGGCAACTGAATTTCGGCAACCGGGGCATCGAAGTCGGAATGCCGCGAAACTCACCGAGTCAAAGCGTTTCGCCGTTTGCGGAAGAAGTCTGATGTAGAACAAGTAGCAGAAGCATACATGCTCAAGAGGGATCACCCGAAATTCAAAGGCAACTGAATTTCGGCAACCGGGGCATCGAAGTCGGAATGCCGCGAAACTCACCGAGTCAAAGCGTTTCGCCGTTTGCGGAAGAAGTCTGATGTAGAACAAGTAGCAGAAGCATACATGCTCAAGAGGGATCACCCGAAATTCAAAGGCAACTGAATTTCGGCAACCGGGGCATCGAAGTCGGAATGCCGCGAAACTCACCGAGTCAAAGCGTTTCGCCGTTTGCGGAAGAAGTCTGATGTAGAACAAGTAGCAGAAGCATACATGCTCAAGAGGGATCACCCGAAATTCAAAGGCAACTGAATTTCGGCAACCGGGGCATCGAAGTCGGAATGCCGCGAAACTCACCGAGTCAAAGCGTTTCGCCGTTTGCGGAAGAAGTCTGATGTAGAACAAGTAGCAGAAGCATACATGCTCAAGAGGGATCACCCGAAATTCAAAGGCAACTGAATTTCGGCAACCGGGGCATCGAAGTCGGAATGCCGCGAAACTCACCGAGTCAAAGCGTTTCGCCGTTTGCGGAAGAAGTCTGATGTAGAACAAGTAGCAGAAGCATACATGCTCAAGAGGGATCACCCGAAATTCAAAGGCAACTGAATTTCGGCAACCGGGGCATCGAAGTCGGAATGCCGCGAAACTCACCGAGTCAAAGCGTTTCGCCGTTTGCGGAAGAAGTCTGATGTAGAACAAGTAGCAGAAGCATACATGCTCAAGAGGGATCACCCGAAATTCAAAGGCAACTGAATTTCGGCAACCGGGGCATCGAAGTCGGAATGCCGCGAAACTCACCGAGTCAAAGCGTTTCGCCGTTTGCGGAAGAAGTCTGATGTAGAACAAGTAGCAGAAGCATACATGCTCAAGAGGGATCACCCGAAATTCAAAGGCAACTGAATTTCGGCAACCGGGGCATCGAAGTCGGAATGCCGCGAAACTCACCGAGTCAAAGCGTTTCGCCGTTTGCGGAAGAAGTCTGATGTAGAACAAGTAGCAGAAGCATACATGCTCAAGAGGGATCACCCGAAATTCAAAGGCAACTGAATTTCGGCAACCGGGGCATCGAAGTCGGAATGCCGCGAAACTCACCGAGTCAAAGCGTTTCGCCGTTTGCGGAAGAAGTCTGATGTAGAACAAGTAGCAGAAGCATACATGCTCAAGAGGGATCACCCGAAATTCAAAGGCAACTGAATTTCGGCAACCGGGGCATCGAAGTCGGAATGCCGCGAAACTCACCGAGTCAAAGCGTTTCGCCGTTTGCGGAAGAAGTCTGATGTAGAACAAGTAGCAGAAGCATACATGCTCAAGAGGGATCACCCGAAATTCAAAGGCAACTGAATTTCGGCAACCGGGGCATCGAAGTCGGAATGCCGCGAAACTCACCGAGTCAAAGCGTTTCGCCGTTTGCGGAAGAAGTCTGATGTAGAACAAGTAGCAGAAGCATACATGCTCAAGAGGGATCACCCGAAATTCAAAGGCAACTGAATTTCGGCAACCGGGGCATCGAAGTCGGAATGCCGCGAAACTCACCGAGTCAAAGCGTTTCGCCGTTTGCGGAAGAAGTCTGATGTAGAACAAGTAGCAGAAGCATACATGCTCAAGAGGGATCACCCGAAATTCAAAGGCAACTGAATTTCGGCAACCGGGGCATCGAAGTCGGAATGCCGCGAAACTCACCGAGTCAAAGCGTTTCGCCGTTTGCGGAAGAAGTCTGATGTAGAACAAGTAGCAGAAGCATACATGCTCAAGAGGGATCACCCGAAATTCAAAGGCAACTGAATTTCGGCAACCGGGGCATCGAAGTCGGAATGCCGCGAAACTCACCGAGTCAAAGCGTTTCGCCGTTTGCGGAAGAAGTCTGATGTAGAACAAGTAGCAGAAGCATACATGCTCAAGAGGGATCACCCGAAATTCAAAGGCAACTGAATTTCGGCAACCGGGGCATCGAAGTCGGAATGCCGCGAAACTCACCGAGTCAAAGCGTTTCGCCGTTTGCGGAAGAAGTCTGATGTAGAACAAGTAGCAGAAGCATACATGCTCAAGAGGGATCACCCGAAATTCAAAGGCAACTGAATTTCGGCAACCGGGGCATCGAAGTCGGAATGCCGCGAAACTCACCGAGTCAAAGCGTTTCGCCGTTTGCGGAAGAAGTCTGATGTAGAACAAGTAGCAGAAGCATACATGCTCAAGAGGGATCACCCGAAATTCAAAGGCAACTGAATTTCGGCAACCGGGGCATCGAAGTCGGAATGCCGCGAAACTCACCGAGTCAAAGCGTTTCGCCGTTTGCGGAAGAAGTCTGATGTAGAACAAGTAGCAGAAGCATACATGCTCAAGAGGGATCACCCGAAATTCAAAGGCAACTGAATTTCGGCAACCGGGGCATCGAAGTCGGAATGCCGCGAAACTCACCGAGTCAAAGCGTTTCGCCGTTTGCGGAAGAAGTCTGATGTAGAACAAGTAGCAGAAGCATACATGCTCAAGAGGGATCACCCGAAATTCAAAGGCAACTGAATTTCGGCAACCGGGGCATCGAAGTCGGAATGCCGCGAAACTCACCGAGTCAAAGCGTTTCGCCGTTTGCGGAAGAAGTCTGATGTAGAACAAGTAGCAGAAGCATACATGCTCAAGAGGGATCACCCGAAATTCAAAGGCAACTGAATTTCGGCAACCGGGGCATCGAAGTCGGAATGCCGCGAAACTCACCGAGTCAAAGCGTTTCGCCGTTTGCGGAAGAAGTCTGATGTAGAACAAGTAGCAGAAGCATACATGCTCAAGAGGGATCACCCGAAATTCAAAGGCAACTGAATTTCGGCAACCGGGGCATCGAAGTCGGAATGCCGCGAAACTCACCGAGTCAAAGCGTTTCGCCGTTTGCGGAAGAAGTCTGATGTAGAACAAGTAGCAGAAGCATACATGCTCAAGAGGGATCACCCGAAATTCAAAGGCAACTGAATTTCGGCAACCGGGGCATCGAAGTCGGAATGCCGCGAAACTCACCGAGTCAAAGCGTTTCGCCGTTTGCGGAAGAAGTCTGATGTAGAACAAGTAGCAGAAGCATACATGCTCAAGAGGGATCACCCGAAATTCAAAGGCAACTGAATTTCGGCAACCGGGGCATCGAAGTCGGAATGCCGCGAAACTCACCGAGTCAAAGCGTTTCGCCGTTTGCGGAAGAAGTCTGATGTAGAACAAGTAGCAGAAGCATACATGCTCAAGAGGGATCACCCGAAATTCAAAGGCAACTGAATTTCGGCAACCGGGGCATCGAAGTCGGAATGCCGCGAAACTCACCGAGTCAAAGCGTTTCGCCGTTTGCGGAAGAAGTCTGATGTAGAACAAGTAGCAGAAGCATACATGCTCAAGAGGGATCACCCGAAATTCAAAGGCAACTGAATTTCGGCAACCGGGGCATCGAAGTCGGAATGCCGCGAAACTCACCGAGTCAAAGCGTTTCGCCGTTTGCGGAAGAAGTCTGATGTAGAACAAGTAGCAGAAGCATACATGCTCAAGAGGGATCACCCGAAATTCAAAGGCAACTGAATTTCGGCAACCGGGGCATCGAAGTCGGAATGCCGCGAAACTCACCGAGTCAAAGCGTTTCGCCGTTTGCGGAAGAAGTCTGATGTAGAACAAGTAGCAGAAGCATACATGCTCAAGAGGGATCACCCGAAATTCAAAGGCAACTGAATTTCGGCAACCGGGGCATCGAAGTCGGAATGCCGCGAAACTCACCGAGTCAAAGCGTTTCGCCGTTTGCGGAAGAAGTCTGATGTAGAACAAGTAGCAGAAGCATACATGCTCAAGAGGGATCACCCGAAATTCAAAGGCAACTGAATTTCGGCAACCGGGGCATCGAAGTCGGAATGCCGCGAAACTCACCGAGTCAAAGCGTTTCGCCGTTTGCGGAAGAAGTCTGATGTAGAACAAGTAGCAGAAGCATACATGCTCAAGAGGGATCACCCGAAATTCAAAGGCAACTGAATTTCGGCAACCGGGGCATCGAAGTCG
The DNA here is from genome assembly GCA_029228515.1 of Populus alba x Populus x berolinensis. Lineage (NCBI taxonomy): Eukaryota > Viridiplantae > Streptophyta > Magnoliopsida > Malpighiales > Salicaceae > Populus > Populus alba x Populus x berolinensis. Next base: position 24,582,499 of record CM055356.1, read on the forward strand.
GAATGCCGCGAAACTCACCGAGTCAAAGCGTTTCGCCGTTTGCGGAAGAAGTCTGATGTAGAACAAGTAGCAGAAGCATACATGCTCAAGAGGGATCACCCGAAATTCAAAGGCAACTGAATTTCGGCAACCGGGGCATCGAAGTCGGAATGCCGCGAAACTCACCGAGTCAAAGCGTTTCGCCGTTTGCGGAAGAAGTCTGATGTAGAACAAGTAGCAGAAGCATACATGCTCAAGAGGGATCACCCGAAATTCAAAGGCAACTGAATTTCGGCAACCGGGGCATCGAAGTCGGAATGCCGCGAAACTCACCGAGTCAAAGCGTTTCGCCGTTTGCGGAAGAAGTCTGATGTAGAACAAGTAGCAGAAGCATACATGCTCAAGAGGGATCACCCGAAATTCAAAGGCAACTGAATTTCGGCAACCGGGGCATCGAAGTCGGAATGCCGCGAAACTCACCGAGTCAAAGCGTTTCGCCGTTTGCGGAAGAAGTCTGATGTAGAACAAGTAGCAGAAGCATACATGCTCAAGAGGGATCACCCGAAATTCAAAGGCAACTGAATTTCGGCAACCGGGGCATCGAAGTCGGAATGCCGCGAAACTCACCGAGTCAAAGCGTTTCGCCGTTTGCGGAAGAAGTCTGATGTAGAACAAGTAGCAGAAGCATACATGCTCAAGAGGGATCACCCGAAATTCAAAGGCAACTGAATTTCGGCAACCGGGGCATCGAAGTCGGAATGCCGCGAAACTCACCGAGTCAAAGCGTTTCGCCGTTTGCGGAAGAAGTCTGATGTAGAACAAGTAGCAGAAGCATACATGCTCAAGAGGGATCACCCGAAATTCAAAGGCAACTGAATTTCGGCAACCGGGGCATCGAAGTCGGAATGCCGCGAAACTCACCGAGTCAAAGCGTTTCGCCGTTTGCGGAAGAAGTCTGATGTAGAACAAGTAGCAGAAGCATACATGCTCAAGAGGGATCACCCGAAATTCAAAGGCAACTGAATTTCGGCAACCGGGGCATCGAAGTCGGAATGCCGCGAAACTCACCGAGTCAAAGCGTTTCGCCGTTTGCGGAAGAAGTCTGATGTAGAACAAGTAGCAGAAGCATACATGCTCAAGAGGGATCACCCGAAATTCAAAGGCAACTGAATTTCGGCAACCGGGGCATCGAAGTCGGAATGCCGCGAAACTCACCGAGTCAAAGCGTTTCGCCGTTTGCGGAAGAAGTCTGATGTAGAACAAGTAGCAGAAGCATACATGCTCAAGAGGGATCACCCGAAATTCAAAGGCAACTGAATTTCGGCAACCGGGGCATCGAAGTCGGAATGCCGCCAAACTCACCGAGTCAAAGCGTTTCGCTGTTTGCGGAAGAAGTTTCATGTAGAACAAGTAGCAGAAGCATACATGCTCAAGAGGGATCACCCGAAATTCAAAGGCAACTGGATTTCGGCAACCGGGGCAACGAAGTCGGAATGCCGCGAAACTCACCGAGTCAAAGCATTTCGCCGTTTGAAGAAGAAGTCTGATGTAGAACAAGTAGCAGAAGCATACATGCTCAAGAGGGATCACCCGAAATTCAAAGGCAACTGGATTTCGGCAACCGGGGCAACGAAGTCGGAATGCAGCGAAACTCACCGAGTCAAAGCGTTTCGCCATTTGCGGAAGTAGTCTGATGTAGAACAGGTAGCAGAAGCATACATGCTCAAGAGGGATCAACCGAAATTCAAAGGCAACTGAATTTCGGCAACCGGGGCATCGAAGTCGGAATGCCGCGAAACTCACCGAGTCAAAGCGTTTCGCCGTTTGCGGAAGAAGTCTGATGTAGAACAAGTAGCAGAAGCATACATGCTCAAGAGGGATCACCCGAAATTCAAAGGCAACTGAATTTCGGCAACCGGGGCATCGAAGTCGGAATGCCGCGAAACTCACCGAGTCAAAGCGTTTCGCCGTTTGCGGAAGAAGTCTGATGTAGAACAAGTAGCAGAAGCATACATGCTCAAGAGGGATCACCCGAAATTCAAAGGCAACTGAATTTCGGCAACCGGGGCATCGAAGTCGGAATGCCGCGAAACTCACCGAGTCAAAGCGTTTCGCCGTTTGCGGAAGAAGTCTGATGTAGAACAAGTAGCAGAAGCATACATGCTCAAGAGGGATCACCCGAAATTCAAAGGCAACTGAATTTCGGCAAACGGGGCATCGAAGTCGGAATGCCGCGAAACTCACCGAGTCAAAGCGTTTCGCCGTTTGCGGAAGAAAGTCTGATGTAGAACAAGTAGCAGAAGCATACATGCTCAAGAGGGATCACCCGAAATTCAAAGGCAACTGAATTTCGGCAACCGGGCATCGAAGTCGGAATGCCGCGAAACTCACCGAGTCAAAGCGTTTCGCCGTTTGCGGAAGAAAGTCTGATGTAGAACAAGTAGCAGAAGCATACATGCTCAAGAGGGATCACCCGAAATTCAAAGGCAACTGAATTTCGGCAACCGGGGCATCGAAGTCGGAATGCCGCGAAACTCACCGAGTCAAAGCGTTTCGCCGTTTGCGGAAGAAGTCTGATGTAGAACAAGTAGCAGAAGCATACATGCTCAAGAGGGATCACCCGAAATTCAAAGGCAACTGAATTTCGGCAACCGGGGCATCGAAGTCGGAATGCCGCGAAACTCACCGAGTCAAAGCGTTTCGCCGTTTGCGGAAGAAGTCTGATGTAGAACAAGTAGCAGAAGCATACATGCTCAAGAGGGATCACCCGAAATTCAAAGGCAACTGAATTTCGGCAACCGGGGCATCGAAGTCGGAATGCCGCGAAACTCACCGAGTCAAAGCGTTTCGCCGTTTGCGGAAGAAGTCTGATGTAGAACAAGTAGCAGAAGCATACATGCTCAAGAGGGATCACCGAAATTCAAAGGCAACTGAATTTCGGCAACCGGGGCATCGAAGTCGGAATGCCGCGAAACTCACCGAGTCAAAGCGTTTCGCCGTTTGCGGAAGAAGTATGATGTAGAACAAGTAGCAGAAGCATACATGCTCAAGAGGGATCACCCGAAATTCAAAGGCAACTGAATTTCGGCAACCGGGGCATCGAAGTCGGAATGCCGCGAAACTCACCGAGTCAAAGCGTTTCGCCGTTTGCGGAAGAAAGTCTGATGTAGAACAAGTAGCAGAAGCATACATGCTCAAGAGGGATCACCCGAAATTCAAAGGCAACTGAATTTCGGCAACGGGGCATCGAAGTCGGAATGCCGCGAAACTCACCGAGTCAAAGCGTTTCGCCGTTTGCGGAAGAAGTCTGATGTAGAACAAGTAGCAGAAGCATACATGCTCAAGAGGGATCACCCGAAATTCAAAGGCAACTGAATTTCGGCAACCGGGGCATCGAAGTCGGAATGCCGCGAAACTCACCGAGTCAAAGCGTTTCGCCGTTTGCGGAAGAAGTCTGATGTAGAACAAGTAGCAGAAGCATACATGCTCAAGAGGGATCACCCGAAATTCAAAGGCAACTGAATTTCGGCAACCGGGGCATCGAAGTCGGAATGCCGCGAAACTCACCGAGTCAAAGCGTTTCGCCGTTTGCGGAAGAAGTCTGATGTAGAACAAGTAGCAGAAGCATACATGCTCAAGAGGGATCACCCGAAATTCAAAGGCAACTGAATTTCGGCAACGGGGCATCGAAGTCGGAATGCCGCGAAACTCACCGAGTCAAAGCGTTTCGCCGTTTGCGGAAGAAGTCTGATGTAGAACAAGTAGCAGAAGCATACATGCTCAAGAGGGATCACCCGAAATTCAAAGGCAACTGAATTTCGGCAACCGGGGCATCGAAGTCGGAATGCCGCGAAACTCACCGAGTCAAAGCGTTTCGCCGTTTGCGGAAGAAGTTGTGTAGAAGAACAAGTAGCAGAAGCATACATGCTCAAGAGGGATCACCCGAAATTCAAAGGCAACTGAATTTCGGCAACCGGGGCATCGAAGTCGGAATGCCGCGAAACTCACCGAGTCAAAGCGTTTCGCCGTTTGCGGAAGAAGTCTGATGTAGAACAAGTAGCAGAAGCATACATGCTCAAGAGGGATCACCCGAAATTCAAAGGCAACTGAATTTCGGCAACCGGGGCATCGAAGTCGGAATGCCGCGAAACTCACCGAGTCAAAGCGTTTCGCCGTTTGCGGAAGAAGTCTGATGTAGAACAAGTAGCAGAAGCATACATGCTCAAGAGGGATCACCCGAAATTCAAAGGCAACTGAATTTCGGCAACCGGGGCATCGAAGTCGGAATGCCGCGAAACTCACGAGTCAAAGCGTTTCGCCGTTTGCGGAAGAGGTCTGATGTAGAACAAGTAGCGGAAGCATACATGCTCAAGAGGGATCACCCGAAATTCAAAGGCAACTGAATTTCGGCAACCGGGGCAACGAAGTCAGAATGCCGCGAAACTCAACGAGTCAAAGCGTTTCGCCGTTTGCGGAAGAAGTATGATGTAGAACAAGTAGTGGAACCACACATGCTCAAGAGGGATCACCCGAAATTCAAAGGCAACTGAATTTCGGCAACCGGGGCATCGAAGTCGGAATGTCGCGAAACTCACCAAGTCAAAGCGTTTCGCCGTTTGCGGAAGAAGTATGATGTAGAACAAGTAGCGGAAGCATACATGCTCAAGAGGGATCACCCGAAATTCAAAGGCAACTGAATTTCGGCAAACGGGGCATCGAAGTAGAAATTCCGCGAAACTCACCGAGTCAAAGCGTTTCGCCGTTTGCGGAAGAAGTATGATGTAGAACAAGTAGCGGAAGCATACATGCTCAAGAGAGATCACCCGAAATTCAAAGGCAACTGAATTTCGGTAACCGGGGCATCGAAGTCGGAATGCCGCGAAACTCACCGAGTCAAAGTGTTTCGCCGTTTGCGGAAGAAGTCTGATGTAGAACAAGTAGCAGAAGCATACATGCTCAAAAGGGATCACCCAAAATTCAAGGGCAACTCAATTTCGGCAACCGGGGCATCGAAGTCGGAATGCCGCGAAACTCACCAAGTCAAATTTTTTCGCCATTTGCGGAAGAAGTTTGATGTAGAACAAGTAGCAGAAGCATACATGTTCAAGAGGGATCACCCGAAATTCAAAGGCAACTGAATTTATGCAACCGGGGCATCGAAGTCGGAATGCGGCGAAACTCACCGGGTCAAAGCGTTTCGCCGTTTACGGAAGAAGTGCTATGTAGAACAAGTAGCAGAAGCATACATGCTCAAGAGGGATCACCCGAAATTCAAAGGCAACTGAATTTGGGCAACCAGGGCATCGAAGTTGGAATGCCGCGAAACTCACCGAGGCAAAGCGTTTCGCCGTTTGGGAAGAAAGTATGATGTAGAACAAGTAGCAGAAGCATACATGCTCAAGAGGGATCACCCGAAATTCAAAGGCAACTGAATTTCGGCAACCGGGGCATCGAAGTCGGAATGCCGCGAAAATCACGAGTCAAAGCGTTTCGCCGTTTGCGGAAGAAGTCTGATGTAGAACAAGTAGCAGAAGCATACATGCTCAAGAGGGATCACCCGAAATTCAAAGGCAACTGAATTTCGGCAACCGGGCATCGAAGTCGGAATGCCGCGAAACTCACCGAGTCAAAGCGTTTCCGTTT
>CM055356.1:24588220-24620711 GCA_029228515.1 Populus alba x Populus x berolinensis
AAACGGCGAAACGGCTTTGACTCCGGCGAGTTTTGCGGCATTCCGACTTCGATGCCCGGGTTGCCGAAATTCAGTTGCCTTTGAATTTCGGGTGATCCCTCTTGAGCATGTATGCTTCTGCTACTTGTTCTACAATCAGACTTCTTCCGCAAACGGCGAAACGCTTTGACTCGGTGAGTTTCGCGGCATTCCGACTTCAATGCCCCGGTTGCCGAAATTCAGTTGCCTTAGAATTTCGGGTGATCCCTCTTGAGCATGTATGCTTCAACTACTTGTTCTACATCACATTTCTTCCGCAAACGGCGAAACGCTTTGACTCGGTGAGTTTCGCGGCATTCCGACTTCGAAGCCCCGTTTGCCGAAATTCAGTTGCTTATGAATTTCGGGTGATCCCTCTTGAGCATGTATGCTTTGGCTACTTGTTCTACATCAGACTTTCTTCCGCAAACAGCGAAACGCTTTGAGTCGGTGATTTTCGTGGCATTCCGCCTTCGATGCTCCTGTTGCCGAAATTCAGTTGCCTTTGAATTTCTGGTGATACCTCTTGAGCATGTATGCTTCTGCTACTTGTTCTACATCATACTTCCTTCCGCAAATGGAGAAACGCTTTGACTCGGTGAGTTTCGCGGCATTCCGCCTTCGATGCCCCGGTTCCGAAATTCAGTTGCCTTTGAATTTCGGGTGATCCCTCTTGAGCATGTATGGTTCTGCTACTTGTTCTACATCAGACTTCTTCCGCAAACGGCGAAACGCTTTGACTCGGTGTGTTTCGCGGCATTCCGACTTCGATGCCCCGGTTGCGAAATTCAGTTGCCTTTGAATTTCGGGTGATCCCTCTTGAGCATGTATGCTTCTGCTACTTGTTCTACATCACACTTCTTCCGCAAACGGCGAAACGCTTTGACTCGGTGAGTTTCGCGGCATTCCGACTTCGATGCCCCGGTTGCCGAAATTCAGTTTGCCTTTGAATTTCGGGTGATCCCTCTTGAGCATGTATTGCTTCTGCTACTTGTTCTACATCAGACTTCTTCCGCAAAAGGCGAAACGCTTTGACTCGGTGAGTTTCGCGGCATTCCGACTTCGATGCCCCGGTTGCCGAAAATTCAGTTGCCTTTGAATTTCGGGTGATCCCTCTTGAGCATGTATGCTTCTGCTACTTGTTCTTACATCAGACTTCTTCGCAAACGGCGAAACGCTTTGACTCGGTGAGTTTCGCGGCATTCCGACTTCGATGCCCGGTTGCCGAAATTCAGTTGCCTTTGAATTTCGTGTGATCCCTCTTGAGCATGTATGCTTCTGCTACTTGTTCTACATCGACTTCCTTCCGCAAAGGGCGAAAACGCTTTGACTCGGTGAGTTTCGCGGCATTCCGACTTCGATGCCCCGGTTGCCGAAATTCAGTTGCCCTTGAATTTCGGGTGATCCCTCTTGAGCATGTTTGCTTTTGCTACTTGTTGTACATCAGACATCTTCCACGAACGGCGACACGCTTTGACTCGGTGAGTTTCGCGGCCTTCCGACTTCGATGCCCCGGTTGCCGAAATTCAGTTGTCCTTGAATTTCGGGTGATCCCTCTTGAGCATGTATGCTTCTGCTACATGTTCTACATCAGAAATCTTCCACAAACGGCGACACGCTTTGACTCGGTGAGTTTCGCGGCATTCCGACGTCGATGCCCTGGTTGCCGAAATTTAGTTGCCCTTGAATTTCGGTTGATCCCCCTTGAGCATGTATGCTTCTACTACTTGTTCTACATTAGATTTCTTCCGGAAACAGCGAAACGCTTTGCCTCGGTGAGTTTCGCGACATTCCGACTTCGATGCCCCGGTTGCCGAAATTCAGTTGCCTTTGAATTTCGGGTGATCCCTGTTGAGCATGTATGCTTCTGCTACTTGTTCTACATGAGACATCTTCCGCAAACAGTGAAACGCTTTGACTCGGTGAGTTTCGCGCCATTCCGACTTCATTGCCCCGATTCCATAAATTCAGTAGCCCTTGAATTTCGGGTGATCCCTCTTGAGCATGTATGCTTCTGCTACTTGTTCTACGTCAGACATCTTCCGCAAACGGCGAAACGCTTTGACTCGGTGAGTTTCGCGGCATTCCGACTTGGATGCCCGGTTGCCAAAATTCAGTTGCCTTTAAATTTCGGGTGATCCCTCTTGAGCATGTATGCTTCTGCTACTTGTTCTACATCATACTTCTTCCGCAAATGGCCAAACACTTTGACTCGGCGAGTTTCCCGGCATTTCGACTTCGATGCCCCGGTTGCCGAAATTTAGTTGCCTTTGAATTTCGCGTGATCCCTCTTGAGCATGTATGCTTCTGCTACTTGTTCTACATCACATTTCCTTCCACAAACAGCGAAACGCTTTGACTCGGTGAGTTTCGCGGCATTCCGACTTCGATGCCCCGGTTGCCGAAATTCAGTTGCCTTTGAATTTCGGGTGATCCCTCTTGAGCATGTATGCTTCTGCTACTTGTTCTACATCGACTTCCTTCCGCAAACAGCGAAACGCTTTGACTCGGTGAGTTTCGCGGCATTCCGACTTCGATGCCCCGGTTGCCGAAATTCAGTTGCCTTTGAATTTCGGGTGATCCCTCTTGAGCATGTATGCTTCTGCTACTTGTTCTACATCAGACTTCTTCCGCAAACGGCGAAACGCTTTGACTCGGTGAGTTTCGCGGCATTCCGACTTCGATGCTCGGTTGACGAAATTCAGTTGCCTTTGAATTTCGGGTGATCCCTTTGAGCATGTATGCTTCTGCTATCTTGTTCTACATCAGACTTCTTCCGCAAAACGAAACGCTTTGACTCGGTGAGTTTCGCGGCATTCAGACTTCGATGCCCCGGTTGCCGAAATTCAGTTGCCTTTGAATTTCGGGTGATCCCTCTTGAGCATGTATGCTTCTGCTACTTGTTCTACATCAGACTTCTTTCGCAAACGGCGAAAACGCTTTGCCTCGGTGAGTTTCGCGGCATTCCAGCTTCGATGCCCCGGTTGCCGAAATTCAGTTGCCTTTTAATTTCGGGTGATCCCTCGTGAGCATGTATGCTTCTGCTACTTGTTGTACACCCCTCTTCATTCCGCAAATGGCGTAACGCTTTGAGTCGGTGAGTTTCGCGGCATTCCAACTTCGATGCCACGGTTGCCGAAATTCAGTTGCCTTTGAATTTCGGGTGATCCCTCTTGAGCATGTATGCTTCTGCTACTTGTTCTACATCAGACTTCTTCCGCAAACGTCGAAACACTTGGCCTCGGTGAGTTTCGCGGCATTCTGACTTCGTTGCCATGGTTTCCGAAATTCTGTTGCCTTTGAATTTCTGGGGATCCCTCTTGAGCATGGATGCTTCTGCTACGTGTTCTACATTAGACTTCTTCCGCAAATGGCGAAACGCTTTGACTCGGTGAGTTTCGCGGCATTCGATCTTCGATGCCCCGGTTGCCGAAATTCAGTGGCCTTTGGATTTCGGGTGATCCCTCTTGAGCATGTATGCTTCTGCTACTTGTTCTACATCAGACTTCTTCCGCAAACGTCGAAACACTTTGACTCGGTGAGTTTCGCGGCATTCCGACTTCGATGCCCCGGTTGCCGAAATTCAGTTGCCTTTGAATTTCGGGTGATCGCTCTTGAGCATTTATGCTTCTGCTACTTGTTCTACATCAGACTTCTTCCGCAAACAGCGAACGCTTTGACTCGGTGAGTTGCGCGGCATTCCGACTTCGATGCCTCGGTTGCCGAAATTCAGTTGCCTTTGAATTTCGGGTGATCCCTCTTGAGCATGTATGCTTCTGCTACTTGTTCTACATCAGACTTCCTTCGCAAACGGCGAAACGCTTTGACTCGGTGAGTTTCGCGGCATTCCGACTTCGATGCCCCGGTTGCCGAAATTCAGTTGCCTTGGAATTTCGGGTGATCCTTCTTGAGCATGTATGCTTCTGCTACTTGTTCTACACCACACTTCTTCCGCAAACGGCGAAACGATTTGAACTCGGTGAGTTTCGCGGGCATTCCGACTTCGATGCGACGGTTGCCGTAAATTCAGTTGCCTTTGAATTTCAGATGATCCCTCTTGAGCAATGTATGCTTCTGCTACTTGTTCTAACATCAGGGGGTGGGTGGGGGGGGGTGAGGGGAATTTTTTCCTTCTTCCGCAAACGGCGAAACGCTTTGACTCGGTGAGTTTCGCGGCATTCCGACTTCGATGCCCCGGTTGCCGAAATTCAGTTTCCTTTGAATTTCGGGTGATCCCACTTGAGCATGTATGCTTCTGCTACTTGTTCTACATCAGATTTCTTCCGCAATAGGGGAAACGCTTTCCCTCGGTGAGTTTCGCGGCATTCTGTCTTCGATGCCCCGCTTGCCGAAATTAAGTTGCCTTTGAATTTCGGGTGATCCCTATTGAGCATGTATTCTTCTGCTACTTGTTCTACATCAGACTTCTTCCGCAATCGGCGAAACGCTTTGTCTCGGTGAGTTTCGCGGCATTCCGACTTCGATGCCCCGGTTGCCGAAATTCAGTTGCCTTTGACTACGGGTGATCCCTCTTGAGGCATGTATGCTTCTGGAACTTGTTCTACAATCAGACTTTCTTCCGCAATAGGCGAAACGCTTTGCCTCGAGAGTTTCGCGGCATTCTAACTTCGATTGCCCCGGTTGCCGAAATTCAATTGCCTTTGAATTTCGGGTGATCCCTCTTGAGCATGTATGCTTCTGCAACATGTTCTACATCAGATTTTTCTTCCGCACTAGGCGAAACGCTTTGCCTTGGTGAGTTTCGCGGCATTCCGACTTCGATGCCCCCTGTTGCCGAAATTCAGTTTGCCTTTGAAATTTCGGGTGATCCCTCTTGAGCATGTATGCTTCTGCTACTTGTTCTACATCAGACTTCTTCCGCAAACGGCGAAACGCTTTGACTCGGTGAGTTTCGCGGCATTCCGACTTCGATGCCCCGGTTGCCGAAATTCAGTTGCCTTTGAATTTCGGGTGATCCCTCTTGAGCATGTATGCTTCTGCTACTTGTTCTACATCAGACTTCCTTCCGCAAACGGCGAAACGCTTTGACTCGGTGAGTTTCGCGGCATTCCGACTTCGATGCCCCGGTTGCCGAAATTCAGTTGCCTTTGAATTTCGGGTGATCCCTCTTGAGCATGTATGCTTCTGCTACTTGTTCTACATCAGACTTCTTCCGCAAACGGCGAAACGCTTTGACTCGGTGAGTTTCGCGGCATTCCGACTTCGATGCCCCGGTTGCCGAAATTCAGTTGCCTTTGAATTTCGGGTGATCCCTCTTGAGCATGTATGCTTCTGCTACTTGTTCTACATCAGACTTCTTCCGCAAACGGCGAAACGCTTTGACTCGGTGAGTTTCGCGGCATTCCGACTTCGATGCCCCGGTTGCCGAAATTCAGTTGCCTTTGAATTTCGGGTGATCCCTCTTGAGCATGTATGCTTCTGCTACTTGTTCTACATCAGACTTCCTTCCGCAAACGGCGAAACGCTTTGACTCGGTGAGTTTCGCGGCATTCCGACTTCGATGCCCCGGTTGCCGAAATTCAGTTGCCTTTGAATTTCGGGTGATCCCTCTTGAGCATGTATGCTTCTGCTACTTGTTCTACATCAGACTTCTTCCGCAAACGGCGAAACGCTTTGACTCGGTGAGTTTCGCGGCATTCCGACTTCGATGCCCCGGTTGCCGAAATTCAGTTGCCTTTGAATTTCGGGTGATCCCTCTTGAGCATGTATGCTTCTGCTACTTGTTCTACATCAGACTTCTTCCGCAAACGGCGAAACGCTTTGACTCGGTGAGTTTCGCGGCATTCCGACTTCGATGCCCCGGTTGCCGAAATTCAGTTGCCTTTGAATTTCGGGTGATCCCTCTTGAGCATGTATGCTTCTGCTACTTGTTCTACATCAGACTTCTTCCGCAAACGGCGAAACGCTTTGACTCGGTGAGTTTCGCGGCATTCCGACTTCGATGCCCCGGTTGCCGAAATTCAGTTGCCTTTGAATTTCGGGTGATCCCTCTTGAGCATGTATGCTTCTGCTACTTGTTCTACATCAGACTTCTTCCGCAAACGGCGAAACGCTTTGACTCGGTGAGTTTCGCGGCATTCCGACTTCGATGCCCCGGTTGCCGAAATTCAGTTGCCTTTGAATTTCGGGTGATCCCTCTTGAGCATGTATGCTTCTGCTACTTGTTCTACATCAGACTTCTTCCGCAAACGGCGAAACGCTTTGACTCGGTGAGTTTCGCGGCATTCCGACTTCGATGCCCCGGTTGCCGAAATTCAGTTGCCTTTGAATTTCGGGTGATCCCTCTTGAGCATGTATGCTTCTGCTACTTGTTCTACATCAGACTTTCTTCCGCAAACGGCGAAACGCTTTGACTCGGTGAGTTTCGCGGCATTCCGACTTCGATGCCCCGGTTGCCGAAATTCAGTTGCCTTTGAATTTCGGGTGATCCCTCTTGAGCATGTATGCTTCTGCTACTTGTTCTACATCAGACTTCTTCCGCAAACGGCGAAACGCTTTGACTCGGTGAGTTTCGCGGCATTCCGACTTCGATGCCCCGGTTGCCGAAATTCAGTTGCCTTTGAATTTCGGGTGATCCCTCTTGAGCATGTATGCTTCTGCTACTTGTTCTACATCAGACTTCTTCCGCAAACGGCGAAACGCTTTGACTCGGTGAGTTTCGCGGCATTCCGACTTCGATGCCCCGGTTGCCGAAATTCAGTTGCCTTTGAATTTCGGGTGATCCCTCTTGAGCATGTATGCTTCTGCTACTTGTTCTACATCAGACTTCCTTCCGCAAACGGCGAAACGCTTTGACTCGGTGAGTTTCGCGGCATTCCGACTTCGATGCCCCGGTTGCCGAAATTCAGTTGCCTTTGAATTTCGGGTGATCCCTCTTGAGCATGTATGCTTCTGCTACTTGTTCTACATCAGACTTCTTCCGCAAACGGCGAAACGCTTTGACTCGGTGAGTTTCGCGGCATTCCGACTTCGATGCCCCGGTTGCCGAAATTCAGTTGCCTTTGAATTTCGGGTGATCCCTCTTGAGCATGTATGCTTCTGCTACTTGTTCTACATCAGACTTTCTTCCGCAAACGGCGAAACGCTTTGACTCGGTGAGTTTCGCGGCATTCCGACTTCGATGCCCCGGTTGCCGAAATTCAGTTGCCTTTGAATTTCGGGTGATCCCTCTTGAGCATGTATGCTTCTGCTACTTGTTCTACATCAGACTTCTTCCGCAAACGGCGAAACGCTTTGACTCGGTGAGTTTCGCGGCATTCCGACTTCGATGCCCCGGTTGCCGAAATTCAGTTGCCTTTGAATTTCGGGTGATCCCTCTTGAGCATGTATGCTTCTGCTACTTGTTCTACATCAGACTTCTTCCGCAAACGGCGAAACGCTTTGACTCGGTGAGTTTCGCGGCATTCCGACTTCGATGCCCCGGTTGCCGAAATTCAGTTGCCTTTGAATTTCGGGTGATCCCTCTTGAGCATGTATGCTTCTGCTACTTGTTCTACATCAGACTTCCTTCCGCAAACGGCGAAACGCTTTGACTCGGTGAGTTTCGCGGCATTCCGACTTCGATGCCCCGGTTGCCGAAATTCAGTTGCCTTTGAATTTCGGGTGATCCCTCTTGAGCATGTATGCTTCTGCTACTTGTTCTACATCAGACTTCCTTCCGCAAACGGCGAAACGCTTTGACTCGGTGAGTTTCGCGGCATTCCGACTTCGATGCCCCGGTTGCCGAAATTCAGTTGCCTTTGAATTTCGGGTGATCCCTCTTGAGCATGTATGCTTCTGCTACTTGTTCTACATCAGACTTCTTCCGCAAACGGCGAAACGCTTTGACTCGGTGAGTTTCGCGGCATTCCGACTTCGATGCCCCGGTTGCCGAAATTCAGTTGCCTTTGAATTTCGGGTGATCCCTCTTGAGCATGTATGCTTCTGCTACTTGTTCTACATCAGACTTCTTCCGCAAACGGCGAAACGCTTTGACTCGGTGAGTTTCGCGGCATTCCGACTTCGATGCCCCGGTTGCCGAAATTCAGTTGCCTTTGAATTTCGGGTGATCCCTCTTGAGCATGTATGCTTCTGCTACTTGTTCTACATCAGACTTCTTCCGCAAACGGCGAAACGCTTTGACTCGGTGAGTTTCGCGGCATTCCGACTTCGATGCCCCGGTTGCCGAAATTCAGTTGCCTTTGAATTTCGGGTGATCCCTCTTGAGCATGTATGCTTCTGCTACTTGTTCTACATCAGACTTCTTCCGCAAACGGCGAAACGCTTTGACTCGGTGAGTTTCGCGGCATTCCGACTTCGATGCCCCGGTTGCCGAAATTCAGTTGCCTTTGAATTTCGGGTGATCCCTCTTGAGCATGTATGCTTCTGCTACTTGTTCTACATCAGACTTCTTCCGCAAACGGCGAAACGCTTTGACTCGGTGAGTTTCGCGGCATTCCGACTTCGATGCCCCGGTTGCCGAAATTCAGTTGCCTTTGAATTTCGGGTGATCCCTCTTGAGCATGTATGCTTCTGCTACTTGTTCTACATCAGACTTTCTTCCGCAAACGGCGAAACGCTTTGACTCGGTGAGTTTCGCGGCATTCCGACTTCGATGCCCCGGTTGCCGAAATTCAGTTGCCTTTGAATTTCGGGTGATCCCTCTTGAGCATGTATGCTTCTGCTACTTGTTCTACATCAGACTTCCTTCCGCAAACGGCGAAACGCTTTGACTCGGTGAGTTTCGCGGCATTCCGACTTCGATGCCCCGGTTGCCGAAATTCAGTTGCCTTTGAATTTCGGGTGATCCCTCTTGAGCATGTATGCTTCTGCTACTTGTTCTACATCAGACTTCTTCCGCAAACGGCGAAACGCTTTGACTCGGTGAGTTTCGCGGCATTCCGACTTCGATGCCCCGGTTGCCGAAATTCAGTTGCCTTTGAATTTCGGGTGATCCCTCTTGAGCATGTATGCTTCTGCTACTTGTTCTACATCAGACTTCCTTCCGCAAACGGCGAAACGCTTTGACTCGGTGAGTTTCGCGGCATTCCGACTTCGATGCCCCGGTTGCCGAAATTCAGTTGCCTTTGAATTTCGGGTGATCCCTCTTGAGCATGTATGCTTCTGCTACTTGTTCTACATCAGACTTCTTCCGCAAACGGCGAAACGCTTTGACTCGGTGAGTTTCGCGGCATTCCGACTTCGATGCCCGGTTGCCGAAATTCAGTTGCCTTTGAATTTCGGGTGATCCCTCTTGAGCATGTATGCTTCTGCTACTTGTTCTACATCAGACTTCTTCCGCAAACGGCGAAACGCTTTGACTCGGTGAGTTTCGCGGCATTCCGACTTCGATGCCCCGGTTGCCGAAATTCAGTTGCCTTTGAATTTCGGGTGATCCCTCTTGAGCATGTATGCTTCTGCTACTTGTTCTACATCAGACTTCCTTCCGCAAACGGCGAAACGCTTTGACTCGGTGAGTTTCGCGGCATTCCGACTTCGATGCCCCGGTTGCCGAAATTCAGTTGCCTTTGAATTTCGGGTGATCCCTCTTGAGCATGTATGCTTCTGCTACTTGTTCTACATCAGACTTCTTCCGCAAACGGCGAAACGCTTTGACTCGGTGAGTTTCGCGGCATTCCGACTTCGATGCCCCGGTTGCCGAAATTCAGTTGCCTTTGAATTTCGGGTGATCCCTCTTGAGCATGTATGCTTCTGCTACTTGTTCTACATCAGACTTCTTCCGCAAACGGCGAAACGCTTTGACTCGGTGAGTTTCGCGGCATTCCGACTTCGATGCCCCGGTTGCCGAAATTCAGTTGCCTTTGAATTTCGGGTGATCCCTCTTGAGCATGTATGCTTCTGCTACTTGTTCTACATCAGACTTCTTCCGCAAACGGCGAAACGCTTTGACTCGGTGAGTTTCGCGGCATTCCGACTTCGATGCCCGGTTGCCGAAATTCAGTTGCCTTTGAATTTCGGGTGATCCCTCTTGAGCATGTATGCTTCTGCTACTTGTTCTACATCAGACTTCTTCCGCAAACGGCGAAACGCTTTGACTCGGTGAGTTTCGCGGCATTCCGACTTCGATGCCCCGGTTGCCGAAATTCAGTTGCCTTTGAATTTCGGGTGATCCCTCTTGAGCATGTATGCTTCTGCTACTTGTTCTACATCAGACTTCTTCCGCAAACGGCGAAACGCTTTGACTCGGTGAGTTTCGCGGCATTCCGACTTCGATGCCCCGGTTGCCGAAATTCAGTTGCCTTTGAATTTCGGGTGATCCCTCTTGAGCATGTATGCTTCTGCTACTTGTTCTACATCAGACTTTCTTCCGCAAACGGCGAAACGCTTTGACTCGGTGAGTTTCGCGGCATTCCGACTTCGATGCCCCGGTTGCCGAAATTCAGTTGCCTTTGAATTTCGGGTGATCCCTCTTGAGCATGTATGCTTCTGCTACTTGTTCTACATCAGACTTCTTCCGCAAACGGCGAAACGCTTTGACTCGGTGAGTTTCGCGGCATTCCGACTTCGATGCCCCGGTTGCCGAAATTCAGTTGCCTTTGAATTTCGGGTGATCCCTCTTGAGCATGTATGCTTCTGCTACTTGTTCTACATCAGACTTCTTCCGCAAACGGCGAAACGCTTTGACTCGGTGAGTTTCGCGGCATTCCGACTTCGATGCCCCGGTTGCCGAAATTCAGTTGCCTTTGAATTTCGGGTGATCCCTCTTGAGCATGTATGCTTCTGCTACTTGTTCTACATCAGACTTCTTCCGCAAACGGCGAAACGCTTTGACTCGGTGAGTTTCGCGGCATTCCGACTTCGATGCCCCGGTTGCCGAAATTCAGTTGCCTTTGAATTTCGGGTGATCCCTCTTGAGCATGTATGCTTCTGCTACTTGTTCTACATCAGACTTCTTCCGCAAACGGCGAAACGCTTTGACTCGGTGAGTTTCGCGGCATTCCGACTTCGATGCCCCGGTTGCCGAAATTCAGTTGCCTTTGAATTTCGGGTGATCCCTCTTGAGCATGTATGCTTCTGCTACTTGTTCTACATCAGACTTCTTCCGCAAACGGCGAAACGCTTTGACTCGGTGAGTTTCGCGGCATTCCGACTTCGATGCCCCGGTTGCCGAAATTCAGTTGCCTTTGAATTTCGGGTGATCCCTCTTGAGCATGTATGCTTCTGCTACTTGTTCTACATCAGACTTCTTCCGCAAACGGCGAAACGCTTTGACTCGGTGAGTTTCGCGGCATTCCGACTTCGATGCCCCGGTTGCCGAAATTCAGTTGCCTTTGAATTTCGGGTGATCCCTCTTGAGCATGTATGCTTCTGCTACTTGTTCTACATCAGACTTCTTCCGCAAACGGCGAAACGCTTTGACTCGGTGAGTTTCGCGGCATTCCGACTTCGATGCCCCGGTTGCCGAAATTCAGTTGCCTTTGAATTTCGGGTGATCCCTCTTGAGCATGTATGCTTCTGCTACTTGTTCTACATCAGACTTTCTTCCGCAAACGGCGAAACGCTTTGACTCGGTGAGTTTCGCGGCATTCCGACTTCGATGCCCCGGTTGCCGAAATTCAGTTGCCTTTGAATTTCGGGTGATCCCTCTTGAGCATGTATGCTTCTGCTACTTGTTCTACATCAGACTTCTTCCGCAAACGGCGAAACGCTTTGACTCGGTGAGTTTCGCGGCATTCCGACTTCGATGCCCCGGTTGCCGAAATTCAGTTGCCTTTGAATTTCGGGTGATCCCTCTTGAGCATGTATGCTTCTGCTACTTGTTCTACATCAGACTTCTTCCGCAAACGGCGAAACGCTTTGACTCGGTGAGTTTCGCGGCATTCCGACTTCGATGCCCGGTTGCCGAAATTCAGTTGCCTTTGAATTTCGGGTGATCCCTCTTGAGCATGTATGCTTCTGCTACTTGTTCTACATCAGACTTCTTCCGCAAACGGCGAAACGCTTTGACTCGGTGAGTTTCGCGGCATTCCGACTTCGATGCCCCGGTTGCCGAAATTCAGTTGCCTTTGAATTTCGGGTGATCCCTCTTGAGCATGTATGCTTCTGCTACTTGTTCTACATCAGACTTCTTCCGCAAACGGCGAAACGCTTTGACTCGGTGAGTTTCGCGGCATTCCGACTTCGATGCCCCGGTTGCCGAAATTCAGTTGCCTTTGAATTTCGGGTGATCCCTCTTGAGCATGTATGCTTCTGCTACTTGTTCTACATCAGACTTCTTCCGCAAACGGCGAAACGCTTTGACTCGGTGAGTTTCGCGGCATTCCGACTTCGATGCCCGGTTGCCGAAATTCAGTTGCCTTTGAATTTCGGGTGATCCCTCTTGAGCATGTATGCTTCTGCTACTTGTTCTACATCAGACTTCTTCCGCAAACGGCGAAACGCTTTGACTCGGTGAGTTTCGCGGCATTCCGACTTCGATGCCCCGGTTGCCGAAATTCAGTTGCCTTTGAATTTCGGGTGATCCCTCTTGAGCATGTATGCTTCTGCTACTTGTTCTACATCAGACTTCTTCCGCAAACGGCGAAACGCTTTGACTCGGTGAGTTTCGCGGCATTCCGACTTCGATGCCCCGGTTGCCGAAATTCAGTTGCCTTTGAATTTCGGGTGATCCCTCTTGAGCATGTATGCTTCTGCTACTTGTTCTACATCAGACTTCCTTCCGCAAACGGCGAAACGCTTTGACTCGGTGAGTTTCGCGGCATTCCGACTTCGATGCCCCGGTTGCCGAAATTCAGTTGCCTTTGAATTTCGGGTGATCCCTCTTGAGCATGTATGCTTCTGCTACTTGTTCTACATCAGACTTCTTCCGCAAACGGCGAAACGCTTTGACTCGGTGAGTTTCGCGGCATTCCGACTTCGATGCCCCGGTTGCCGAAATTCAGTTGCCTTTGAATTTCGGGTGATCCCTCTTGAGCATGTATGCTTCTGCTACTTGTTCTACATCAGACTTTCTTCCGCAAACGGCGAAACGCTTTGACTCGGTGAGTTTCGCGGCATTCCGACTTCGATGCCCCGGTTGCCGAAATTCAGTTGCCTTTGAATTTCGGGTGATCCCTCTTGAGCATGTATGCTTCTGCTACTTGTTCTACATCAGACTTCCTTCCGCAAACGGCGAAACGCTTTGACTCGGTGAGTTTCGCGGCATTCCGACTTCGATGCCCCGGTTGCCGAAATTCAGTTGCCTTTGAATTTCGGGTGATCCCTCTTGAGCATGTATGCTTCTGCTACTTGTTCTACATCAGACTTCTTCCGCAAACGGCGAAACGCTTTGACTCGGTGAGTTTCGCGGCATTCCGACTTCGATGCCCCGGTTGCCGAAATTCAGTTGCCTTTGAATTTCGGGTGATCCCTCTTGAGCATGTATGCTTCTGCTACTTGTTCTACATCAGACTTCCTTCCGCAAACGGCGAAACGCTTTGACTCGGTGAGTTTCGCGGCATTCCGACTTCGATGCCCCGGTTGCCGAAATTCAGTTGCCTTTGAATTTCGGGTGATCCCTCTTGAGCATGTATGCTTCTGCTACTTGTTCTACATCAGACTTCCTTCCGCAAACGGCGAAACGCTTTGACTCGGTGAGTTTCGCGGCATTCCGACTTCGATGCCCCGGTTGCCGAAATTCAGTTGCCTTTGAATTTCGGGTGATCCCTCTTGAGCATGTATGCTTCTGCTACTTGTTCTACATCAGACTTCTTCCGCAAACGGCGAAACGCTTTGACTCGGTGAGTTTCGCGGCATTCCGACTTCGATGCCCCGGTTGCCGAAATTCAGTTGCCTTTGAATTTCGGGTGATCCCTCTTGAGCATGTATGCTTCTGCTACTTGTTCTACATCAGACTTCTTCCGCAAACGGCGAAACGCTTTGACTCGGTGAGTTTCGCGGCATTCCGACTTCGATGCCCCGGTTGCCGAAATTCAGTTGCCTTTGAATTTCGGGTGATCCCTCTTGAGCATGTATGCTTCTGCTACTTGTTCTACATCAGACTTCTTCCGCAAACGGCGAAACGCTTTGACTCGGTGAGTTTCGCGGCATTCCGACTTCGATGCCCCGGTTGCCGAAATTCAGTTGCCTTTGAATTTCGGGTGATCCCTCTTGAGCATGTATGCTTCTGCTACTTGTTCTACATCAGACTTCCTTCCGCAAACGGCGAAACGCTTTGACTCGGTGAGTTTCGCGGCATTCCGACTTCGATGCCCCGGTTGCCGAAATTCAGTTGCCTTTGAATTTCGGGTGATCCCTCTTGAGCATGTATGCTTCTGCTACTTGTTCTACATCAGACTTCTTCCGCAAACGGCGAAACGCTTTGACTCGGTGAGTTTCGCGGCATTCCGACTTCGATGCCCCGGTTGCCGAAATTCAGTTGCCTTTGAATTTCGGGTGATCCCTCTTGAGCATGTATGCTTCTGCTACTTGTTCTACATCAGACTTCTTCCGCAAACGGCGAAACGCTTTGACTCGGTGAGTTTCGCGGCATTCCGACTTCGATGCCCCGGTTGCCGAAATTCAGTTGCCTTTGAATTTCGGGTGATCCCTCTTGAGCATGTATGCTTCTGCTACTTGTTCTACATCAGACTTCTTCCGCAAACGGCGAAACGCTTTGACTCGGTGAGTTTCGCGGCATTCCGACTTCGATGCCCCGGTTGCCGAAATTCAGTTGCCTTTGAATTTCGGGTGATCCCTCTTGAGCATGTATGCTTCTGCTACTTGTTCTACATCAGACTTTCTTCCGCAAACGGCGAAACGCTTTGACTCGGTGAGTTTCGCGGCATTCCGACTTCGAT
Organism: Populus alba x Populus x berolinensis; assembly: GCA_029228515.1. NCBI lineage: Eukaryota > Viridiplantae > Streptophyta > Magnoliopsida > Malpighiales > Salicaceae > Populus > Populus alba x Populus x berolinensis. Next base: position 24,603,037 of record CM055356.1, read on the forward strand.
GCCCCGGTTGCCGAAATTCAGTTGCCTTTGAATTTCGGGTGATCCCTCTTGAGCATGTATGCTTCTGCTACTTGTTCTACATCAGACTTCTTCCGCAAACGGCGAAACGCTTTGACTCGGTGAGTTTCGCGGCATTCCGACTTCGATGCCCCGGTTGCCGAAATTCAGTTGCCTTTGAATTTCGGGTGATCCCTCTTGAGCATGTATGCTTCTGCTACTTGTTCTACATCAGACTTTCTTCCGCAAACGGCGAAACGCTTTGACTCGGTGAGTTTCGCGGCATTCCGACTTCGATGCCCCGGTTGCCGAAATTCAGTTGCCTTTGAATTTCGGGTGATCCCTCTTGAGCATGTATGCTTCTGCTACTTGTTCTACATCAGACTTCTTCCGCAAACGGCGAAACGCTTTGACTCGGTGAGTTTCGCGGCATTCCGACTTCGATGCCCCGGTTGCCGAAATTCAGTTGCCTTTGAATTTCGGGTGATCCCTCTTGAGCATGTATGCTTCTGCTACTTGTTCTACATCAGACTTCTTCCGCAAACGGCGAAACGCTTTGACTCGGTGAGTTTCGCGGCATTCCGACTTCGATGCCCCGGTTGCCGAAATTCAGTTGCCTTTGAATTTCGGGTGATCCCTCTTGAGCATGTATGCTTCTGCTACTTGTTCTACATCAGACTTCTTCCGCAAACGGCGAAACGCTTTGACTCGGTGAGTTTCGCGGCATTCCGACTTCGATGCCCCGGTTGCCGAAATTCAGTTGCCTTTGAATTTCGGGTGATCCCTCTTGAGCATGTATGCTTCTGCTACTTGTTCTACATCAGACTTCTTCCGCAAACGGCGAAACGCTTTGACTCGGTGAGTTTCGCGGCATTCCGACTTCGATGCCCCGGTTGCCGAAATTCAGTTGCCTTTGAATTTCGGGTGATCCCTCTTGAGCATGTATGCTTCTGCTACTTGTTCTACATCAGACTTCTTCCGCAAACGGCGAAACGCTTTGACTCGGTGAGTTTCGCGGCATTCCGACTTCGATGCCCCGGTTGCCGAAATTCAGTTGCCTTTGAATTTCGGGTGATCCCTCTTGAGCATGTATGCTTCTGCTACTTGTTCTACATCAGACTTTCTTCCGCAAACGGCGAAACGCTTTGACTCGGTGAGTTTCGCGGCATTCCGACTTCGATGCCCGGTTGCCGAAATTCAGTTGCCTTTGAATTTCGGGTGATCCCTCTTGAGCATGTATGCTTCTGCTACTTGTTCTACATCAGACTTTCTTCCGCAAACGGCGAAACGCTTTGACTCGGTGAGTTTCGCGGCATTCCGACTTCGATGCCCCGGTTGCCGAAATTCAGTTGCCTTTGAATTTCGGGTGATCCCTCTTGAGCATGTATGCTTCTGCTACTTGTTCTACATCAGACTTTCTTCCGCAAACGGCGAAACGCTTTGACTCGGTGAGTTTCGCGGCATTCCGACTTCGATGCCCCGGTTGCCGAAATTCAGTTGCCTTTGAATTTCGGGTGATCCCTCTTGAGCATGTATGCTTCTGCTACTTGTTCTACATCAGACTTTCTTCCGCAAACGGCGAAACGCTTTGACTCGGTGAGTTTCGCGGCATTCCGACTTCGATGCCCCGGTTGCCGAAATTCAGTTGCCTTTGAATTTCGGGTGATCCCTCTTGAGCATGTATGCTTCTGCTACTTGTTCTACATCAGACTTCTTCCGCAAACGGCGAAACGCTTTGACTCGGTGAGTTTCGCGGCATTCCGACTTCGATGCCCCGGTTGCCGAAATTCAGTTGCCTTTGAATTTCGGGTGATCCCTCTTGAGCATGTATGCTTCTGCTACTTGTTCTACATCAGACTTCTTCCGCAAACGGCGAAACGCTTTGACTCGGTGAGTTTCGCGGCATTCCGACTTCGATGCCCCGGTTGCCGAAATTCAGTTGCCTTTGAATTTCGGGTGATCCCTCTTGAGCATGTATGCTTCTGCTACTTGTTCTACATCAGACTTCTTCCGCAAACGGCGAAACGCTTTGACTCGGTGAGTTTCGCGGCATTCCGACTTCGATGCCCGGTTGCCGAAATTCAGTTGCCTTTGAATTTCGGGTGATCCCTCTTGAGCATGTATGCTTCTGCTACTTGTTCTACATCAGACTTCTTCCGCAAACGGCGAAACGCTTTGACTCGGTGAGTTTCGCGGCATTCCGACTTCGATGCCCCGGTTGCCGAAATTCAGTTGCCTTTGAATTTCGGGTGATCCCTCTTGAGCATGTATGCTTCTGCTACTTGTTCTACATCAGACTTCTTCCGCAAACGGCGAAACGCTTTGACTCGGTGAGTTTCGCGGCATTCCGACTTCGATGCCCCGGTTGCCGAAATTCAGTTGCCTTTGAATTTCGGGTGATCCCTCTTGAGCATGTATGCTTCTGCTACTTGTTCTACATCAGACTTCTTCCGCAAACGGCGAAACGCTTTGACTCGGTGAGTTTCGCGGCATTCCGACTTCGATGCCCCGGTTGCCGAAATTCAGTTGCCTTTGAATTTCGGGTGATCCCTCTTGAGCATGTATGCTTCTGCTACTTGTTCTACATCAGACTTCTTCCGCAAACGGCGAAACGCTTTGACTCGGTGAGTTTCGCGGCATTCCGACTTCGATGCCCCGGTTGCCGAAATTCAGTTGCCTTTGAATTTCGGGTGATCCCTCTTGAGCATGTATGCTTCTGCTACTTGTTCTACATCAGACTTCTTCCGCAAACGGCGAAACGCTTTGACTCGGTGAGTTTCGCGGCATTCCGACTTCGATGCCCCGGTTGCCGAAATTCAGTTGCCTTTGAATTTCGGGTGATCCCTCTTGAGCATGTATGCTTCTGCTACTTGTTCTACATCAGACTTCTTCCGCAAACGGCGAAACGCTTTGACTCGGTGAGTTTCGCGGCATTCCGACTTCGATGCCCCGGTTGCCGAAATTCAGTTGCCTTTGAATTTCGGGTGATCCCTCTTGAGCATGTATGCTTCTGCTACTTGTTCTACATCAGACTTTCTTCCGCAAACGGCGAAACGCTTTGACTCGGTGAGTTTCGCGGCATTCCGACTTCGATGCCCGGTTGCCGAAATTCAGTTGCCTTTGAATTTCGGGTGATCCCTCTTGAGCATGTATGCTTCTGCTACTTGTTCTACATCAGACTTCTTCCGCAAACGGCGAAACGCTTTGACTCGGTGAGTTTCGCGGCATTCCGACTTCGATGCCCCGGTTGCCGAAATTCAGTTGCCTTTGAATTTCGGGTGATCCCTCTTGAGCATGTATGCTTCTGCTACTTGTTCTACATCAGACTTCTTCCGCAAACGGCGAAACGCTTTGACTCGGTGAGTTTCGCGGCATTCCGACTTCGATGCCCCGGTTGCCGAAATTCAGTTGCCTTTGAATTTCGGGTGATCCCTCTTGAGCATGTATGCTTCTGCTACTTGTTCTACATCAGACTTTCTTCCGCAAACGGCGAAACGCTTTGACTCGGTGAGTTTCGCGGCATTCCGACTTCGATGCCCCGGTTGCCGAAATTCAGTTGCCTTTGAATTTCGGGTGATCCCTCTTGAGCATGTATGCTTCTGCTACTTGTTCTACATCAGACTTCTTCCGCAAACGGCGAAACGCTTTGACTCGGTGAGTTTCGCGGCATTCCGACTTCGATGCCCCGGTTGCCGAAATTCAGTTGCCTTTGAATTTCGGGTGATCCCTCTTGAGCATGTATGCTTCTGCTACTTGTTCTACATCAGACTTCTTCCGCAAACGGCGAAACGCTTTGACTCGGTGAGTTTCGCGGCATTCCGACTTCGATGCCCCGGTTGCCGAAATTCAGTTGCCTTTGAATTTCGGGTGATCCCTCTTGAGCATGTATGCTTCTGCTACTTGTTCTACATCAGACTTCTTCCGCAAACGGCGAAACGCTTTGACTCGGTGAGTTTCGCGGCATTCCGACTTCGATGCCCCGGTTGCCGAAATTCAGTTGCCTTTGAATTTCGGGTGATCCCTCTTGAGCATGTATGCTTCTGCTACTTGTTCTACATCAGACTTCTTCCGCAAACGGCGAAACGCTTTGACTCGGTGAGTTTCGCGGCATTCCGACTTCGATGCCCCGGTTGCCGAAATTCAGTTGCCTTTGAATTTCGGGTGATCCCTCTTGAGCATGTATGCTTCTGCTACTTGTTCTACATCAGACTTCTTCCGCAAACGGCGAAACGCTTTGACTCGGTGAGTTTCGCGGCATTCCGACTTCGATGCCCCGGTTGCCGAAATTCAGTTGCCTTTGAATTTCGGGTGATCCCTCTTGAGCATGTATGCTTCTGCTACTTGTTCTACATCAGACTTCTTCCGCAAACGGCGAAACGCTTTGACTCGGTGAGTTTCGCGGCATTCCGACTTCGATGCCCCGGTTGCCGAAATTCAGTTGCCTTTGAATTTCGGGTGATCCCTCTTGAGCATGTATGCTTCTGCTACTTGTTCTACATCAGACTTCTTCCGCAAACGGCGAAACGCTTTGACTCGGTGAGTTTCGCGGCATTCCGACTTCGATGCCCCGGTTGCCGAAATTCAGTTGCCTTTGAATTTCGGGTGATCCCTCTTGAGCATGTATGCTTCTGCTACTTGTTCTACATCAGACTTCTTCCGCAAACGGCGAAACGCTTTGACTCGGTGAGTTTCGCGGCATTCCGACTTCGATGCCCCGGTTGCCGAAATTCAGTTGCCTTTGAATTTCGGGTGATCCCTCTTGAGCATGTATGCTTCTGCTACTTGTTCTACATCAGACTTCTTCCGCAAACGGCGAAACGCTTTGACTCGGTGAGTTTCGCGGCATTCCGACTTCGATGCCCCGGTTGCCGAAATTCAGTTGCCTTTGAATTTCGGGTGATCCCTCTTGAGCATGTATGCTTCTGCTACTTGTTCTACATCAGACTTCTTCCGCAAACGGCGAAACGCTTTGACTCGGTGAGTTTCGCGGCATTCCGACTTCGATGCCCGGTTGCCGAAATTCAGTTGCCTTTGAATTTCGGGTGATCCCTCTTGAGCATGTATGCTTCTGCTACTTGTTCTACATCAGACTTTCTTCCGCAAACGGCGAAACGCTTTGACTCGGTGAGTTTCGCGGCATTCCGACTTCGATGCCCCGGTTGCCGAAATTCAGTTGCCTTTGAATTTCGGGTGATCCCTCTTGAGCATGTATGCTTCTGCTACTTGTTCTACATCAGACTTCTTCCGCAAACGGCGAAACGCTTTGACTCGGTGAGTTTCGCGGCATTCCGACTTCGATGCCCCGGTTGCCGAAATTCAGTTGCCTTTGAATTTCGGGTGATCCCTCTTGAGCATGTATGCTTCTGCTACTTGTTCTACATCAGACTTCTTCCGCAAACGGCGAAACGCTTTGACTCGGTGAGTTTCGCGGCATTCCGACTTCGATGCCCCGGTTGCCGAAATTCAGTTGCCTTTGAATTTCGGGTGATCCCTCTTGAGCATGTATGCTTCTGCTACTTGTTCTACATCAGACTTCCTTCCGCAAACGGCGAAACGCTTTGACTCGGTGAGTTTCGCGGCATTCCGACTTCGATGCCCCGGTTGCCGAAATTCAGTTGCCTTTGAATTTCGGGTGATCCCTCTTGAGCATGTATGCTTCTGCTACTTGTTCTACATCAGACTTCTTCCGCAAACGGCGAAACGCTTTGACTCGGTGAGTTTCGCGGCATTCCGACTTCGATGCCCGGTTGCCGAAATTCAGTTGCCTTTGAATTTCGGGTGATCCCTCTTGAGCATGTATGCTTCTGCTACTTGTTCTACATCAGACTTCTTCCGCAAACGGCGAAACGCTTTGACTCGGTGAGTTTCGCGGCATTCCGACTTCGATGCCCCGGTTGCCGAAATTCAGTTGCCTTTGAATTTCGGGTGATCCCTCTTGAGCATGTATGCTTCTGCTACTTGTTCTACATCACACTTCTTCCGCAAACGGCGAAACGCTTTGACTCGGTGAGTTTCGCGGCATTCCGACTTCGATGCCCCGGTTGCCGAAATTCAGTTGCCTTTGAATTTCGGGTGATCCCTCTTGAGCATGTATGCTTCTGCTACTTGTTCTACATCAGACTTCTTCCGCAAACGGCGAAACGCTTTGACTCGGTGAGTTTCGCGGCATTCCGACTTCGATGCCCCGGTTGCCGAAATTCAGTTGCCTTTGAATTTCGGGTGATCCCTCTTGAGCATGTATGCTTCTGCTACTTGTTCTACATCAGACTTCTTCCGCAAACGGCGAAACGCTTTGACTCGGTGAGTTTCGCGGCATTCCGACTTCGATGCCCCGGTTGCCGAAATTCAGTTGCCTTTGAATTTCGGGTGATCCCTCTTGAGCATGTATGCTTCTGCTACTTGTTCTACATCAGACTTCTTCCGCAAACGGCGAAACGCTTTGACTCGGTGAGTTTCGCGGCATTCCGACTTCGATGCCCCGGTTGCCGAAATTCAGTTGCCTTTGAATTTCGGGTGATCCCTCTTGAGCATGTATGCTTCTGCTACTTGTTCTACATCAGACTTCTTCCGCAAACGGCGAAACGCTTTGACTCGGTGAGTTTCGCGGCATTCCGACTTCGATGCCCCGGTTGCCGAAATTCAGTTGCCTTTGAATTTCGGGTGATCCCTCTTGAGCATGTATGCTTCTGCTACTTGTTCTACATCAGACTTCTTCCGCAAACGGCGAAACGCTTTGACTCGGTGAGTTTCGCGGCATTCCGACTTCGATGCCCCGGTTGCCGAAATTCAGTTGCCTTTGAATTTCGGGTGATCCCTCTTGAGCATGTATGCTTCTGCTACTTGTTCTACATCAGACTTTCTTCCGCAAACGGCGAAACGCTTTGACTCGGTGAGTTTCGCGGCATTCCGACTTCGATGCCCCGGTTGCCGAAATTCAGTTGCCTTTGAATTTCGGGTGATCCCTCTTGAGCATGTATGCTTCTGCTACTTGTTCTACATCACACTTCCTTCCGCAAACGGCGAAACGCTTTGACTCGGTGAGTTTCGCGGCATTCCGACTTCGATGCCCCGGTTGCCGAAATTCAGTTGCCTTTGAATTTCGGGTGATCCCTCTTGAGCATGTATGCTTCTGCTACTTGTTCTACATCACACTTCTTCCGCAAACGGCGAAACGCTTTGACTCGGTGAGTTTCGCGGCATTCCGACTTCGATGCCCCGGTTGCCGAAATTCAGTTGCCTTTGAATTTCGGGTGATCCCTCTTGAGCATGTATGCTTCTGCTACTTGTTCTACATCAGACTTCTTCCGCAAACGGCGAAACGCTTTGACTCGGTGAGTTTCGCGGCATTCCGACTTCGATGCCCCGGTTGCCGAAATTCAGTTGCCTTTGAATTTCGGGTGATCCCTCTTGAGCATGTATGCTTCTGCTACTTGTTCTACATCACACTTCTTCCGCAAACGGCGAAACGCTTTGACTCGGTGAGTTTCGCGGCATTCCGACTTCGATGCCCCGGTTGCCGAAATTCAGTTGCCTTTGAATTTCGGGTGATCCCTCTTGAGCATGTATGCTTCTGCTACTTGTTCTACATCAGACTTCTTCCGCAAACGGCGAAACGCTTTGACTCGGTGAGTTTCGCGGCATTCCGACTTCGATGCCCCGGTTGCCGAAATTCAGTTGCCTTTGAATTTCGGGTGATCCCTCTTGAGCATGTATGCTTCTGCTACTTGTTCTACATCAGACTTCTTCCGCAAACGGCGAAACGCTTTGACTCGGTGAGTTTCGCGGCATTCCGACTTCGATGCCCGGTTGCCGAAATTCAGTTGCCTTTGAATTTCGGGTGATCCCTCTTGAGCATGTATGCTTCTGCTACTTGTTCTACATCACACTTCTTCCGCAAACGGCGAAACGCTTTGACTCGGTGAGTTTCGCGGCATTCCGACTTCGATGCCCCGGTTGCCGAAATTCAGTTGCCTTTGAATTTCGGGTGATCCCTCTTGAGCATGTATGCTTCTGCTACTTGTTCTACATCAGACTTCCTTCCGCAAACGGCGAAACGCTTTGACTCGGTGAGTTTCGCGGCATTCCGACTTCGATGCCCCGGTTGCCGAAATTCAGTTGCCTTTGAATTTCGGGTGATCCCTCTTGAGCATGTATGCTTCTGCTACTTGTTCTACATCACACTTCCTTCCGCAAACAGCGAAACGCTTTGACTCGGTGAGTTTCGCGGCATTCCGACTTCGATGCCCGGTTGCCGAAATTCAGTTGCCTTTGAATTTCGGGTGATCCCTCTTGAGCATGTATGCTTCTGCTACTTGTTCTACATCACACTTCTTCCGCAAACGGCGAAACGCTTTGACTCGGTGAGTTTCGCGGCATTCCGACTTCGATGCCCCGGTTGCCGAAATTCAGTTGCCTTTGAATTTCGGGTGATCCCTCTTGAGCATGTATGCTTCTGCTACTTGTTCTACATCACACTTCCTTCCGCAAACGGCGAAACGCTTTGACTCGGTGAGTTTCGCGGCATTCCGACTTCGATGCCCCGGTTGCCGAAATTCAGTTGCCTTTGAATTTCGGGTGATCCCTCTTGAGCATGTATGCTTCTGCTACTTGTTCTACATCACACTTCCTTCCGCAAACGGCGAAACGCTTTGACTCGGTGAGTTTCGCGGCATTCCGACTTCGATGCCCCGGTTGCCGAAATTCAGTTGCCTTTGAATTTCGGGTGATCCCTCTTGAGCATGTATGCTTCTGCTACTTGTTCTACATCACACTTCTTCCGCAAACGGCGAAACGCTTTGACTCGGTGAGTTTCGCGGCATTCCGACTTCGATGCCCCGGTTGCCGAAATTCAGTTGCCTTTGAATTTCGGGTGATCCCTCTTGAGCATGTATGCTTCTGCTACTTGTTCTACATCAGACTTCCTTCCGCAAACGGCGAAACGCTTTGACTCGGTGAGTTTCGCGCATTCCGACTTCGATGCCCGGTTGCCGAAATTCAGTTGCCTTTGAATTTCGGGTGATCCCTCTTGAGCATGTATGCTTCTGCTACTTGTTCTACATCACACTTCTTCCGCAAACGGCGAAACGCTTTGACTCGGTGAGTTTCGCGGCATTCCGACTTCGATGCCCCGGTTGCCGAAATTCAGTTGCCTTTGAATTTCGGGTGATCCCTCTTGAGCATGTATGCTTCTGCTACTTGTTCTACATCACACTTCCTTCCGCAAACGGCGAAACGCTTTGACTCGGTGAGTTTCGCGGCATTCCGACTTCGATGCCCCGGTTGCCGAAATTCAGTTGCCTTTGAATTTCGGGTGATCCCTCTTGAGCATGTATGCTTCTGCTACTTGTTCTACATCACACTTCTTCCGCAAAGGCGAAACGCTTTGACTCGGTGAGTTTCGCGGCATTCCGACTTCGATGCCCCGGTTGCCGAAATTCAGTTGCCTTTGAATTTCGGGTGATCCCTCTTGAGCATGTATGCTTCTGCTACTTGTTCTACATCACACTTCTTCCGCAAACGGCGAAACGCTTTGACTCGGTGAGTTTCGCGGCATTCCGACTTCGATGCCCCGGTTGCCGAAATTCAGTTGCCTTTGAATTTCGGGTGATCCCTCTTGAGCATGTATGCTTCTGCTACTTGTTCTACATCACACTTCCTTCCGCAAACGGCGAAACGCTTTGACTCGGTGAGTTTCGCGGCATTCCGACTTCGATGCCCCGGTTGCCGAAATTCAGTTGCCTTTGAATTTCGGGTGATCCCTCTTGAGCATGTATGCTTCTGCTACTTGTTCTACATCAGACTTCCTTCCGCAAACGGCGAAACGCTTTGACTCGGTGAGTTTCGCGGCATTCCGACTTCGATGCCCCGGTTGCCGAAATTCAGTTGCCTTTGAATTTCGGGTGATCCCTCTTGAGCATGTATGCTTCTGCTACTTGTTCTACATCACACTTCCTTCCGCAAACGGCGAAACGCTTTGACTCGGTGAGTTTCGCGGCATTCCGACTTCGATGCCCCGGTTGCCGAAATTCAGTTGCCTTTGAATTTCGGGTGATCCCTCTTGAGCATGTATGCTTCTGCTACTTGTTCTACATCACACTTCCTTCCGCAAACGGCGAAACGCTTTGACTCGGTGAGTTTCGCGGCATTCCGACTTCGATGCCCGGTTGCCGAAATTCAGTTGCCTTTGAATTTCGGGTGATCCCTCTTGAGCATGTATGCTTCTGCTACTTGTTCTACATCACACTTCTTCCGCAAACGGCGAAACGCTTTGACTCGGTGAGTTTCGCGGCATTCCGACTTCGATGCCCCGGTTGCCGAAATTCAGTTGCCTTTGAATTTCGGGTGATCCCTCTTGAGCATGTATGCTTCTGCTACTTGTTCTACATCACACTTCCTTCCGCAAACGGCGAAACGCTTTGACTCGGTGAGTTTCGCGGCATTCCGACTTCGATGCCCCGGTTGCCGAAATTCAGTTGCCTTTGAATTTCGGGTGATCCCTCTTGAGCATGTATGCTTCTGCTACTTGTTCTACATCACACTTCCTTCCGCAAACGGCGAAACGCTTTGACTCGGTGAGTTTCGCGGCATTCCGACTTCGATGCCCCGGTTGCCGAAATTCAGTTGCCTTTGAATTTCGGGTGATCCCTCTTGAGCATGTATGCTTCTGCTACTTGTTCTACATCACTTCCTTCCGCAAACGGCGAAACGCTTTGACTCGGTGAGTTTCGCGGCATTCCGACTTCGATGCCCCGGTTGCCGAAATTCAGTTGCCTTTGAATTTCGGGTGATCCCTCTTGAGCATGTATGCTTCTGCTACTTGTTCTACATCAGACTTCCTTCCGCAAACGGCGAAACGCTTTGACTCGGTGAGTTTCGCGGCATTCCGACTTCGATGCCCCGGTTGCCGAAATTCAGTTGCCTTTGAATTTCGGGTGATCCCTCTTGAGCATGTATGCTTCTGCTACTTGTTCTACATCACACTTCTTCCGCAAACGGCGAAACGCTTTGACTCGGTGAGTTTCGCGGCATTCCGACTTCGATGCCCCGGTTGCCGAAATTCAGTTGCCTTTGAATTTCGGGTGATCCCTCTTGAGCATGTATGCTTCTGCTACTTGTTCTACATCACACTTCCTTCCGCAAACGGCGAAACGCTTTGACTCGGTGAGTTTCGCGGCATTCCGACTTCGATGCCCCGGTTGCCGAAATTCAGTTGCCTTTGAATTTCGGGTGATCCCTCTTGAGCATGTATGCTTCTGCTACTTGTTCTACATCACACTTCCTTCCGCAAACGGCGAAACGCTTTGACTCGGTGAGTTTCGCGGCATTCCGACTTCGATGCCCCGGTTGCCGAAATTCAGTTGCCTTTGAATTTCGGGTGATCCCTCTTGAGCATGTATGCTTCTGCTACTTGTTCTACATCACACTTCCTTCCGCAAACGCGAAACGCTTTGACTCGGTGAGTTTCGCGGCATTCCGACTTCGATGCCCCGGTTGCCGAAATTCAGTTGCCTTTGAATTTCGGGTGATCCCTCTTGAGCATGTATGCTTCTGCTACTTGTTCTACATCACACTTCTTCCGCAAACGGCGAAACGCTTTGACTCGGTGAGTTTCGCGGCATTCCGACTTCGATGCCCCGGTTGCCGAAATTCAGTTGCCTTTGAATTTCGGGTGATCCCTCTTGAGCATGTATGCTTCTGCTACTTGTTCTACATCACACTTCCTTCCGCAAACGGCGAAACGCTTTGACTCGGTGAGTTTCGCGGCATTCCGACTTCGATGCCCCGGTTGCCGAAATTCAGTTGCCTTTGAATTTCGGGTGATCCCTCTTGAGCATGTATGCTTCTGCTACTTGTTCTACATCAGACTTTCTTCCGCAAACGGCGAAACGCTTTGACTCGGTGAGTTTCGCGGCATTCCGACTTCGATGCCCGGTTGCCGAAATTCAGTTGCCTTTGAATTTCGGGTGATCCCTCTTGAGCATGTATGCTTCTGCTACTTGTTCTACATCACACTTCCTTCCGCAAACGGCGAAACGCTTTGACTCGGTGAGTTTCGCGGCATTCCGACTTCGATGCCCCGGTTGCCGAAATTCAGTTGCCTTTGAATTTCGGGTGATCCCTCTTGAGCATGTATGCTTCTGCTACTTGTTCTACATCACCTTCTTCCGCAAACGCGAAACGCTTTGACTCGGTGAGTTTCGCGGCATTCCGACTTCGATGCCCCGGTTGCCGAAATTCAGTTGCCTTTGAATTTCGGGTGATCCCTCTTGAGCATGTATGCTTCTGCTACTTGTTCTACATCAGACTTCTTCCGCAAACGGCGAAACGCTTTGACTCGGTGAGTTTCGCGGCATTCCGACTTCGATGCCCGGTTGCCGAAATTCAGTTGCCTTTGAATTTCGGGTGATCCCTCTTGAGCATGTATGCTTCTGCTACTTGTTCTACATCACACTTCCTTCCGCAAAGGCGAAACGCTTTGACTCGGTGAGTTTCGCGGCATTCCGACTTCGATGCCCGGTTGCCGAAATTCAGTTGCCTTTGAATTTCGGGTGATCCCTCTTGAGCATGTATGCTTCTGCTACTTGTTCTACATCACACTTCCTTCCGCAAACGGCGAAACGCTTTGACTCGGTGAGTTTCGCGGCATTCCGACTTCGATGCCCCGGTTGCCGAAATTCAGTTGCCTTTGAATTTCGGGTGATCCCTCTTGAGCATGTATGCTTCTGCTACTTGTTCTACATCACACTTCCTTCCGCAAACGGCGAAACGCTTTGACTCGGTGAGTTTCGCGGCATTCCGACTTCGATGCCCGGTTGCCGAAATTCAGTTGCCTTTGAATTTCGGGTGATCCCTCTTGAGCATGTATGCTTCTGCTACTTGTTCTACATCACACTTCTTCCGCAACAAAGCGTTTGACTCGGTGGTTTCTGAGTTTCGCGGCATTCCGACTTCGATGCCGGTTGCCGAAATTCAGTTGCCTTTGAATTTCGGGTGATCCCTCTTGAGCATGTATGCTTCTGCTACTTGTTCTACATCACACTTCCTTCCGCAAACGGCGAAACGCTTTGACTCGGTGAGTTTCGCGGCATTCCGACTTCGATGCCCGGTTGCCGAAATTCAGTTGCCTTTGAATTTCGGGTGATCCCTCTTGAGCATGTATGCTTCTGCTACTTGTTCTACATCACACTTCCTTCCGCAAACGGCGAAACGCTTTGACTCGGTGAGTTTCGCGGCATTCCGACTTCGATGCCCCGGTTGCCGAAATTCAGTTGCCTTTGAATTTCGGGTGATCCCTCTTGAGCATGTATGCTTCTGCTACTTGTTCTACATCACACTTCCTTCCGCAAACGGCGAAACGCTTTGACTCGGTGAGTTTCGCGGCATTCCGACTTCGATGCCCCGGTTGCCGAAATTCAGTTGCCTTTGAATTTCGGGTGATCCCTCTTGAGCATGTATGCTTCTGCTACTTGTTCTACATCACACTTCCTTCCGCAAACGGCGAAACGCTTTGACTCGGTGAGTTTCGCGGCATTCCGACTTCGATGCCCGGTTGCCGAAATTCAGTTGCCTTTGAATTTCGGGTGATCCCTCTTGAGCATGTATGCTTCTGCTACTTGTTCTACATCACACTTCCTTCCGCAAACGGCGAAACGCTTTGACTCGGTGAGTTTCGCGGCATTCCGACTTCGATGCCCCGGTTGCCGAAATTCAGTTGCCTTTGAATTTCGGGTGATCCCTCTTGAGCATGTATGCTTCTGCTACTTGTTCTACATCAGACTTCTTCCGCAAACGGCGAAACGCTTTGACTCGGTGAGTTTCGCGGCATTCCGACTTCGATGCCCCGGTTTGAAATTCAGTTGCCTTTGAATTTCGGGTGATCCCTCTTGAGCATGTATGCTTCTGCTACTTGTTCTACATCAGACTTTCTTCCGCAAACGGCGAAACGCTTTGACTCGGTGAGTTTTCGCGGGCACGATTCGATTTTCAAATTTTTTTTTTTCCCCCTTGAGCTGTATTTTTTTTTTCTCTGTCAAACCGAAATTTTTTGAGTTTTTTTCCGACTTCGATGCCCCGGTTGCCGAAATTCAGTTGCCTTTGAATTTCGGGTGATCCCTCTTGAGCATGTATGCTTCTGCTACTTGTTCTACATCAGACTTCTTCCGCAAACGGCGAAACGCTTTGACTCGGTGAGTTTCGCGGCATTCCGACTTCGATGCCCGGTTGCCGAAATTCAGTTGCCTTTGAATTTCGGGTGATCCCTCTTGAGCATGTATGCTTCTGCTACTTGTTCTACATCACACTTCCTTCCGCAAACGGCGAAACGCTTTGACTCGGTGAGTTTCGCGCATTCCGACTTCGATGCCCCGTTGCCGAAATTCAGTTGCCTTTGAATTTCGGGTGATCCCTCTTGAGCATGTATGCTTCTGCTACTTGTTCTACATCACTTCTCTTCCGCAAACGGCGAAACGCTTTGACTCGGTGAGTTTCGCGGCATTCCGACTTCGATGCCCCGGTTGCCGAAATTCAGTTGCCTTTGAATTTCGGGTGATCCCTCTTGAGCATGTATGCTTCTGCTACTTGTTCTACATCACACTTCCTTCCGCAAACGGCGAAACGCTTTGACTCGGTGAGTTTCGCGGCATTCCGACTTCGATGCCCCGGTTGCCGAAATTCAGTTGCCTTTGAATTTCGGGTGATCCCTCTTGAGCATGTATGCTTCTGCTACTTGTTCTACATCACACTTCTTCCGCAAACGGCGAAACGCTTTGACTCGGTGAGTTTCGCGGCATTCCGACTTCGATGCCCGGTTGCCGAAATTCAGTTGCCTTTGAATTTCGGGTGATCCCTCTTGAGCATGTATGCTTCTGCTACTTGTTCTACATCACACTTCCTTCCGCAAACGGCGAAACGCTTTGACTCGGTGAGTTTCGCGGCATTCCGACTTCGATGCCCCGGTTGCCGAAATTCAGTTGCCTTTGAATTTCGGGTGATCCCTCTTGAGCATGTATGCTTCTGCTACTTGTTCTACATCAGACTTCTTCCGCAAACGGCGAAACGCTTTGACTCGGTGAGTTTCGCGGCATTCCGACTTCGATGCCCGGTTGCCGAAATTCAGTTGCCTTTGAATTTCGGGTGATCCCTCTTGAGCATGTATGCTTCTGCTACTTGTTCTACATCACCTTTCTTCCGCAAACGGCGAAACGCTTTGACTCGGTGAGTTTCGCGGCATTCCGACTTCGATGCCCGGTTGCCGAAATTCAGTTGCCTTTGAATTTCGGGTGATCCTCTTGAGCATGTATGCTTCTGCTACTTGTTCTACATCACACTTCTTCCGCAAAGGCGAAACGCTTTGACTCGGTGAGTTTCGCGGCATTCCGACTTCGATGCCCCGGTTGCCGAAATTCAGTTGCCTTTGAATTTCGGGTGATCCCTCTTGAGCATGTATGCTTCTGCTACTTGTTCTACATCACACTTCCTTCCGCAAACGGCGAAACGCTTTGACTCGGTGAGTTTCGCGGCATTCCGACTTCGATGCCCGGTTGCCGAAATTCAGTTGCCTTTGAATTTCGGGTGATCCCTCTTGAGCATGTATGCTTCTGCTACTTGTTCTACATCACACTTCCTTCCGCAAACGGCGAAACGCTTTGACTCGGTGAGTTTCGCGGCATTCCGACTTCGATGCCCGGTTGCCGAAATTCAGTTGCCTTTGAATTTCGGGTGATCCCTCTTGAGCATGTATGCTTCTGCTACTTGTTCTACATCAGACTTCCTTCCGCAAACGGCGAAACGCTTTGACTCGGTGAGTTTCGCGGCATTCCGACTTCGATGCCCCGGTTGCCGAAATTCAGTTGCCTTTGAATTTCGGGTGATCCCTCTTGAGCATGTATGCTTCTGCTACTTGTTCTACATCACACTTCTTCCGCAAACGGCGAAACGCTTTGACTCGGTGAGTTTCGCGGCATTCCGACTTCGATGCCCGGTTGCCGAAATTCAGTTGCCTTTGAATTTCGGGTGATCCCTCTTGAGCATGTATGCTTCTGCTACTTGTTCTACATCACACTTCTTCCGCAAACGGCGAAACGCTTTGACTCGGTGAGTTTCGCGGCATTCCGACTTCGATGCCCCGTTGCCGAAATTCAGTTGCCTTTGAATTTCGGGTGATCCCTCTTGAGCATGTATGCTTCTGCTACTTGTTCTACATCAGACTTCCTTCCGCAAACGGCGAAACGCTTTGACTCGGTGAGTTTCGCGGCATTCCGACTTCGATGCCCGGTTGCCGAAATTCAGTTGCCTTTGAATTTCGGGTGATCCCTCTTGAGCATGTATGCTTCTGCTACTTGTTCTACATCACTTCTTCCGCAAACGGCGAAACGCTTTGACTCGGTGAGTTTCGCGGCATTCCGACTTCGATGCCCCGGTTGCCGAAATTCAGTTGCCTTTGAATTTCGGGTGATCCCTCTTGAGCATGTATGCTTCTGCTACTTGTTCTACATCACTTCCTTCCGCAAACGGCGAAACGCTTTGACTCGGTGAGTTTCGCGGCATTCCGACTTCGATGCCCCGGTTGCCGAAATTCAGTTGCCTTTGAATTTCGGGTGATCCCTCTTGAGCATGTATGCTTCTGCTACTTGTTCTACATCACACTTCTTCCGCAAACGGCGAAACGCTTTGACTCGGTGAGTTTCGCGGCATTCCGACTTCGATGCCCGGTTGCCGAAATTCAGTTGCCTTTGAATTTCGGGTGATCCCTCTTGAGCATGTATGCTTCTGCTACTTGTTCTACATCACACTTCTTCCGCAAACGGCGAAACGCTTTGACTCGGTGAGTTTCGCGGCATTCCGACTTCGATGCCCCGGTTGCCGAAATTCAGTTGCCTTTGAATTTCGGGTGATCCCTCTTGAGCATGTATGCTTCTGCTACTTGTTCTACATCACACTTCTTCCGCAAACGGCGAAACGCTTTGACTCGGTGAGTTTCGCGGCATTCCGACTTCGATGCCCGGTTGCCGAAATTCAGTTGCCTTTGAATTTCGGGTGATCCCTCTTGAGCATGTATGCTTCTGCTACTTGTTCTACATCACACTTCTTCCGCAAACGGCGAAACGCTTTGACTCGGTGAGTTTCGCGGCATTCCGACTTCGATGCCCGGTTGCCGAAATTCAGTTGCCTTTGAATTTCGGGTGATCCCTCTTGAGCATGTATGCTTCTGCTACTTGTTCTACATCAGACTTCCTTCCGCAAACGGCGAAACGCTTTGACTCGGTGAGTTTCGCGGCATTCCGACTTCGATGCCCCGGTTGCCGAAATTCAGTTGCCTTTGAATTTCGGGTGATCCCTCTTGAGCATGTATGCTTCTGCTACTTGTTCTACATCACACTTCCTTCCGCAAACGGCGAAACGCTTTGACTCGGTGAGTTTCGCGGCATTCCGACTTCGATGCCCCGGTTGCCGAAATTCAGTTGCCTTTGAATTTCGGGTGATCCCTCTTGAGCATGTATGCTTCTGCTACTTGTTCTACATCACACTTCCTTCCGCAAACGGAAAACGCTTTGACTCGGTGAGTTTCGCGGCATTCCGACTTCGATGCCCCGGTTGCCGAAATTCAGTTGCCTTTGAATTTCGGGTGATCCCTCTTGAGCATGTATGCTTCTGCTACTTGTTCTACATAACATCCTTCC